>OX608080.1:56925584-57525584 GCA_951509765.1 Sphenella marginata
CGAAAGTTGGTTCGTTTCCATATACATAATATTTAAGTTGTTGTATAGCATAAAGTCTAAAAGGAGGAATTGAAATGTAATAAATTCCTTTTGTGTGGGGCAAAGGCATTGATTACTTTTCCTATTACATGTAATTGGGAATTGAGAGTAATTTAATTCTTAAAGTAATGATTACTACCCAGGTCTGCGTATACTACGATTGAACTTTTGCTGACTAAGTAGGAGATTTCAACAAGGACCGTAACTGTTATGAGTTTATTATAAAAATTGATAATTAATCATTATTTTCTGATTTTGAAAGAAAATCAACAATAAGGTAAATGCACCTATTTACGGGATAGTTCATATTGCCGTTCTATTTTGTTACAAAATTTTATAATTAAAAAAATAAGGAGATGGTTTGTTCTGCGAGCGCAATTTTAAGCATAAATTATTCTGAATAGATGAAAATATAAATTCTAAGAAAATCAGTTATATGCCTATCTCACCTTCAAAAATATTTGAATTTATCAGTCGGCATTTAGCATTCAGCGAAGGTGGCAGCGAAAAACAGCGATTTTCTTAGTAAAAGTGCTAAGGTTCAATCAGAAGTTGCATAAGCTTTTCCTAGCGATCTGGTAAGTAACATTATGCTATAAATAAGAAAAATTCAAAGCTGAGCTTATAAGCTTTACTTTTCTGTAACTTTGTTTTTGACATTGAAATATATAAAAATTAAGCTTTTAAGCTATAACGTAATTAGGTACGCTCTAATTTCGAAGTGCTCCCAATTGCGTTACTAGAACGGAATTAAGAAATCGTATAATGTTTTTGTAACTAGCTTATTCTTTTTATAAAATAAAAAAAGATCTTTTGAATTCTATAGAGGTGAGATAAAACATATATTGAAGGATTATCTTATTTTCTTCGTAAAAAGTTAACCAATCCAAGCTAAAATAAATCAGATAAGAAAACAGGTTCGAACCTTAAAAATTTTTTAAATTAAGTGTTGCTGCAGACTTGCGTTGATGTTATTTGTATGTGAACGTGTCTTAATGTTTTTGTCGTTGGGCCCTTCTGGCAGCCCTCCTCTATCAAATGATTCCGATTTATTTATCGATATACTGTAATCCCTATGTAAAACCATTTTAATTTTGCTAACTGTTGAATTCGATCGGAGATAGAGGAGCGCAAAACCAACGTAAGTTTTCTTATTGTATTTTAATGTATAATCCTGTAACATATATGTAATTATAGGAAATAAAAACGCCTCGATTCGTTTGTATCGTTTTACATTTGTGACATTAACGATTGTCGTTTTCTTGGGAGAAGAAAATTTCAGAAAGAGCGTTCTTTATTCCTCGCGCCTCCTCGCCAATTCAACATCTTTTTATTTCGTTGCTGTGAATCGTTATTTCGTCGCGAACATTTGATTTACTAAATTTGGTGGCGGCAAAGCTACGGTTAGCAACTGAAGCCGGTTAACAGACGCCCGGTCATGAAGAAATAATTCCGGTTAACAGAGTCCCGGTCATAAGCATACAAGAAGTGCGCAAAAACACGTGTGGCGGATTTGTAAGGTAGGGTACTTATTGGATTGTGATTGGGGATTGTAGGAAGTTTGGTGGTGCGTAGTTGCAATTAGGTTAGAGTTTTGAGGCATAATATCATCCGATTTGCGCTGAGTTCATAGCGGTAAAGCCCTGTTATAGCGGCCATTTTTGATATGGTAGGAACTCGGTCAAAATCAAACATGTCAGAACAAGACAGCAATAGTGGTGACGAAATGGATACCACCATACTTAATCAGGGTGCAACGGGGCATCAGCAACAACAAACAGCGGCATTAGAAATACAAGTTAAAGCAATGGCACAACAATTAAAAGAACTTCAAAATTCTATCGCGAAACTTAGCACTCCAAACAATGCTACGGCAACAACAGCGAACGGACAGGGCCATATCGTCACGGCACCGTCGTCAGTGAGTGGCGCAGAGGCAAGTGGTGTGTCAATCGTTGAAACACTAGCAGACTTAAACCGCACCCTGGCTACTACCAGGTCAAATACAATCAAAAAATTATACGATCTGCCGCAATTTGATGGTAGGCCTGAAGACTGGCCGATGTTTCGCGAATCCTTTTATATGACTACAGAAGAATACGGATATAATGAACGCCAAAATATGTTGCGCCTTCAGAAGGCAATAAAGGGTAAGGCACGTGAGGTGGTCGAGTGTTTACTTATTCACTGTAGCAATGTACCGCGGGTAATCGAGACACTTCAGGAGCGTTTTGGTAGGCCCGAATTACTGGTTAAGAGTCAAATTTCCCGAATACGTAATTTTGCCCCCATTTCAGAAAATCGTGTAGAGTTATTGGTGCCGTTCGCGACAAAAGTTCAGAACCTAGCCATGTTTTTAGAATCTGCCGGGTGTGAGTATCACTTGAGTAATCCAACACTTATGGAAGAGTTGCTTCTTAAGCTTCCAATGCAACGACGTCTGGACTGGGCACGTTATGCACTTACCGTCATACCGAGGGCTACCATAATTCACCTAAGTAACTGGCTTCAGGAATTAGCGCGCGTGGTAAATACCGCGTGCATCACGTCAAATACACAATCGCGTCCAGCTGAGGGAAGAGGCGAAGCTCGCGGAAGGTTTTTCCATATGGAAGAGACCCAGGATGGTAACGGCTCCACATGCATATTATGCTCAGAGGTGCATCACGTTTCGAAGTGCAAGCGGTTCCTCAGCATGGACAATACGGCAAGGTGGCAATTCGTTCGGGAGGCAAAGGTGTGTTTTAACTGTCTCAAAAGCGGGCATAGAAGCAGTAGATGCAGGTATAAGCATAAATGTACGATACGTAACTGCGCTAAGAACCTGCATGGTCTTTTGCACGGCAGCGACGTAACCAACGTGAACGTTAACCAGCAACGACAAACCGACAATCAACGCTCGCAACTTCAACCGATATTCACCAGTACAGTTAAGCAAGCTGGAAACTCGAAAGTATTGTTTAAGATTCTACCGGTGACCTTGTACGCGAATGGAAAGATAGTTAATTGCTTCGCGTTCCTGGATGAGGGATCCTCGATATCGTTAATGGACAAGAGTTTAGCCGACGGTCTCGGCCTGAAAGGGAAGAAAGAGAATTTGATGTTGCAATGGTTAGGAAACAACACGGTGACCAAAATGGCCTTCGGGGTCGATGTTCAAATTTCCAGCTCCTCGGCTGATAGCGAAAGATTTCACATAAAAAATATTAAGGTCATCGATGGTTTGCGGCTTCCTAAGCAGACATTAGACATGTCAGACTTGCAGTGGAAATATAGATGCATAAAGAATCTCCCGATCGCGGACTATAGCGCAGCGACACCTCGGCTTCTGATTGGGCTCGACAACGCGCATCTCGGCATGGCGAAGAAAACAGCATCGGATGGACAGTATGGGCCGGCAGCTATCTTGACAAAATTAGGCTGGGTTGTATACGGTCTAGGAGCTGAGGAAAGCGAATCGGTCTCTGGTGGCCATCATTCCTTTTTTATGCAAGATGGAGAGGTCCGACGGCTGGAAACATTAGTGGGAAATTATATTGTGGACGATGCTTTGGGTGCGAATCCGATAAAACATATAGAGAGTCTTGCAGTGGTTAGAGCGAAAGAGCTACTTGTACAGACAACAGTGCGAAAAGACGGTGGTTTCGAGACAGGTCTCCTTTGGAAAAACGATAACGTTCGCCTTCCCGATTGTAGGAAGATGGCAGAGAAGCGGCTAATGGCTCTAGAGAAGAAGTTCGTGCAAGATAAAGAATTCCAGCAAAGATGCGCGGATATATTAGCGGATTACGTCAGGAAGGGGTATGCGAGGCGCTTAAGCGACGTAGAGATTCGAAATACAGATGGAAAGCGGACATGGTATCTTCCTCATTTTGGAGTTCGTAATGCCAACAAGCCAGAAAAACTACGCCTTGTCTTCGACGCGGCCGCCCAAGTGGAAGGAGTGTCTTTGAACTCCGTTCTTCTCAACGGGCCTGATCTCTGCCAGTCTCTAACCACTATACTAATGAAGTTCAGACAGAAAGCAGTCGGCGTATGTGGCGATATAGTGGAAATGTTCCACCAGGTGAAAATACGCAGTGAAGACCAGAACGCGCAACGCTTTCTATGGCGTAAGAGCGCGAACGAGCCGGTTGGCGAGTATGTGATGACTGCTATGACATTTGGTGCAACATGTTCTCCTTGCTCAGCACAATTTGTCAAGAATAAGAACGCTGACGACTTCAAAGCTATGTTTCCCCAGGCGGTAGACGCGATTCTCCACAACCACTACGTGGATGATTTTGTACATTGCTTTGATACGCCGCAAGAGGCAAAGCGCATCACGAACGAAGTCAGTTGGGTTCATAGACAAGCTGGATTTGAATTAAAGCGTTTTGTATCGAACGTGAAGTGGGTCAGCGAGCAGCTCAATGGCGAGAAACCCGTGGCTACAGATTTTAGACTGGACAAAGATGACTTCCAGAAGGTTTTGGGCATGTACTGGGACACAACGAAAGATGAGCTGAGGTTCGCTCTATCGCTCGGAAAAATCAACGAAGCAATACTAAGCAGCAAGAGAAGACCTACTAAGCGCGAAGCATTGAGTGTTGCGATGTCGGTATTCGACCCTTTCGGCTTGGCATCCGAATTTACGCTAGTGGGTAAATTGATTCTACAAACAGCTTGGAAGAAGCAGGTGGCCTGGGACGAAGGCATTCCAGATGACGCATATGAAACATGGCTTAAGTGGCTGCAGGGGTTGAAAGAAATCGAAAATCTGAGTATGGCGCGTTGTTATCACGCACATTTTTTACAGTTTCCAGTGGAGTTACATGTTTTTGCAGATGCGAGCGAGACAGCTTATGCAGCGGTGGCGTATTGGAGGGTCGTCGGAGATGCTGGTGCCATACGTCTGGCATTCGTCATGGGAAAATCGAAGTGTGCTCCGTTAAAGCTCACAACAGTACCGCGTTTGGAGTTGCAGTCAGCCGTCCTCGCAGCACGTCTCCGTGCCATGATCCTGCAAAATCACGATGTGAAAGTTAATAGGACCGTCATGTGGAGCGACTCAAAAACAGTACTTGCATGGATAAAGTCCGACCATCGGCGCTATAAGCCATATGTTGCCCATCGGGTAAACGAAATCTTGGAAAACAGTGAATCCAGTGATTGGAGATGGTTGCCGAGCGGGAGTAATCCAGCTGACTTCGGAACGCGCATTCGAACCGATAAACGTAAATCCTTCTGGGCTAGTGGACCTGATTTCCTACTGGATGACGAAAGACTTTGGCCAACGGATGAGCCCGCTCAAGACACTCAGGAAGAGCTCCGCGCAAATCTCGTTTTCTACATTCAGGTGGATCATAACTTTTTTGAAAAATTTTCGTGCTTTAATCGTCTTACGAGGGTAGTTGGATGGATTCTCCGGTTCCGTGATAACAGCAGAAAAGGTCAGCAGGATAAACGCAGTGGCACACTTACAGTTGCAGAGTTGGACATGGCCGAACTTACAATCTGCCGAGCTGTACAGAAGATGGACTACCCTGAAGAGTACGAAGACCTAAGTATGGGGAAATCGCTGAAACGCGATAGCAAATTACTCAATCTCACACCGTATATGGACGACAACGGCGTCATTCGAGTTAAGGGTAGAATTGACTACGCTGAAGCTGTCCCTGAAGTGACCAGTAGACCCGTCATTCTGCCTCGCACTCATTATATCACCGATTTACTGGTTAGCTATTATCACCGAAAATGGAGGCATCAGAACGAAGGAACAATTGTAGCAGAAATTCGAAGGAAGTTTTGGATACCATATTTGCGAGTGGCTGTGCGTCGCGTCGAACGGGCATGCCAACTATGTAAAAACAACCGAGCCAAGCCTGAAACCCCTATAATGGGCCAATTACCGCCAGATAGGCTGATGCCATTTGTGAGGCCATTTACTTACGTAGGGCTGGATTATATGGGTCCGTTTCTCGTCACCTCAGGACGGCGCACGGAGAAGCGCTGGATCGCTATCTTCACGTGCCTGACTACACGCGCCATACATATGGAAGTCGCCAGAGATCTTAGCACCGACTCGTGTCTTCTTTGTATACGAAACTTTATGAGTCGAAGAGGAACTCCAGTGCGCATACGCTCAGACAATGGCACCAACTTCATCGGAGCAGATAGGGAGCTGAAACAACAACACTCGGATTTCGACTCGAAAAAGATTGCAGACACGCTTGCCAATGATCGCATAGAGTGGGTTTTTAACTGCCCGTTAAACCCCCATGCTGGTGGATGCTGGGAACGCTTAGTACGCAGCGTAAAGCGCGCCATGGGTCATGCGCTTCATCAAGAAAATCTTCAAGAGCATTGTCTCTACAGTTTGATGTGCGAGGCCGAGAACATGGTCAATTCGCGTCCGCTAACTCACATTCCTGTAGACTCGCCCACCGACTACCCTGTAACCCCTAATCACTTTCTTTTAGGTACCGCCAACTCGGAGCAAACGCCGCACCCACGTCAAGAAGAGCATACAGCCACCAGGAAGCAATGGAGAAAGGCTCAGCAGGCGCAACACCGCTTCTGGAAGAAATGGCTTTCCGAGTACTTGCCAGACTTATGTCGCCGAACCAAGTGGTATCAGCCCGTGGAACCACTATGCATAGGGGACGTCGTCCTAGTTGTCGATAGCAACCTTCATCGCTCCAAATGGCCAATGGGTAGAGTTGCCCAAGTATATCCTGGCAAGGATGGACAAGTACGAAGTGCCGATGTGCGAACCAAGAATGGGGTATTCAAACGACCTGCTTGTTTGTTAGCGAAGTTGGATGTTGGTGAATCCGCCTAGATTCACGGTGGCCGGGATGTTGCTGCAGACTTGCGTTGATGTTATTTGTATGTGAACGTGTCTTAATGTTTTTGTCGTTGGGCCCTTCTGGCAGCCCTCCTCTATCAAATGATTCCGATTTATTTATCGATATACTGTAATCCCTATGTAAAACCATTTTAATTTTGCTAACTGTTGAATTCGATCGGAGATAGAGGAGCGCAAAACCAACGTAAGTTTTCTTATTGTATTTTAATGTATAATCTTGTAACATATATGTAATTATAGGAAATAAAAACGCCTCGATTCGTTTGTATCGTTTTACATTTGTGACATTAACGATTGTCGTTTTCTTGGGAGAAGAAAATTTCAGAAAGAGCGTTCTTTATTCCTCGCGCCTCCTCGCCAATTCAACATTAAGTTTTAATAACTACTTTACCAACTTTTTAACGTCATCGTGAAAAAAATTAGTTCAAAACTTATTTAGTTCGAAAATCTATAGGTATATACAATATTTATTTTAAAATAACATATCACAAATATGGGGACATTGTTTTCAAATATTTTCCTATTTCCGTTCTATATCACGGAATTGGGTAGTTATAGATTCTAATTGCGTCACACATTTTTTGCAGACGTATTTATTTGAAAACATGCTGGAATATTATCAGGAATCTTTAAGATTAGCTCTTGACGCGGTCAATTCATCCCAAATGACTTGCTACAAAGCGTCAAAACTGTATAGGTAATATTCCATATCAAACCCTCTTGGATAAAAAAAACAACAAGTATGCCAAGGCATCTTCTGGACCTCCTACAGTATTATCTAAGGAAGAAGAAGGTTTGATAGCGAAATGGGTGCATCATTTGGCCGAGATGGGATTTCCGGTCACAAAAGATCAGCTCCTTAATTGCGTAGCATGTCTTGTGAAAGAATTGAAAAGGCCTAATCACTTTAAGAATGGTATTCCGGGTAGGAAATGGTACGAGGGTTTCATGAAAAGAAATACGTCAATAAGTCAACGAGTTTCAAAATGTCTGACAGCCTGCCGAGCTTCAGTCACGGAGTCTTGCATAAGAGCTTGGTTCGACCGGATCAATAAGTATATGCAGGAGAATGACTGTATGGAAGTCCTACAGGATCCGGACAGAATTTAACTGCGACGAGTCCGCCTTTTTCCTTTGCCCTAAAAGTCAAGCTGTTTTGACAAAACGTGGCTCTAAGAATGTTTATTTCAGGGCAGGCAATGATGAAAAAGAATGTCTCACACTTTCTATAGGGGCTTCTGCATCTGGTAAGATGATGCCACCATTTGCGATTTTTCCTTACAAACGCCTTCCAAAAAATATACTGCAAAATTATCCCACCGATTGGGCCATTGGAAAGTCAGAATCTGGTTGGATGACTAGCGAAACATTCTTTGAGTATATAGCGAATGTATTTATCCCTATCTGGTAAAAGAAAGAACAAAGCTGCCAGTGGTTTTATTTCTCGACGGACATACATCCCATTTGTCTCTTCACGTTTGTGAGTTTTGTAAGAAGCATGAAATCATGCTTGTGGCACTCCTTCCCAACTCTACCCACTTGCTGCAGCCAATGGATGTGGCAGTATTTCATTCTCTTAAAAGTCAATGGAGAAAGGAGGTTCAAAATTGGAGAATAAGCTACAATGGACAGCGAATTAAGCGTGATGACTTTGCTCCTATCGTTCAAAATGTTTAGATATGGCAGTGACTCCAGAAACCGTAAAAAATGGGTTTAAAGCATGTGGCTTATATCCTTTTAATCCAGTGAGTGTCAAGGAGAGTGGAATGGAGTAGTCAAGGATGAAAACTTATATAATTTTTGGAAAAGTGTCAAAAGAGATCAAGACGATGCGCGTAGCTTACAGATAACCGAACTCAATATTTCGAATCTATTAGGTGACAACGATTTAACTTCATTTGATATTGAGAACATGAGCATAGATTTTTTAGAAGAGTGTAACGGAACAATTGTAGATCTAGAAACTCTTAAATTAGACGGCTTAAAAACCTCGACTCCAACTTCCAATAAAACACTTAATCATAAGAATGTCTCGCATGCTGAAGATTTTATCACTTGCCAAACTATGGATGAAATTCCGTGTAGTTCTAAAGCCTCTATTTTGGCTTCAGCTGAAATATTAAACGAGAAAGATAAGCTAGAAAACCCCCAGTTTCCTACACCCTTTAAAAACGCGTTATTTTGGCCCGAAGTCGCATCCAACGATTCAAAGAAAAAAATCGTTAAAAGAAAACTGACCCCAACTGTAGCGGTAGCGTCGGAGTATCTTGAATACCAACGTCGATTAGATGAAGAGAAAAAGGCAAAAATTTAAAAACAGACTTTAAGAAAGAAAAAAAAAACAAGAAGAACAAGTTAGCGAAACTCAAAAAAATCAAAAACCAGTTATTAAACAAGAAGACTATGTGATAATCCAATATGAAGGAGAAAGGTTTCCGGGACAAGTTTTGAAGATTATTAATGGCGATCCTGTTAAGTTCCAGATTAAAACAATGACAATGAGTGGCCCAAATTGGCGTTGGCCAGAACGAGACGATATATTGGATTATGAAGCTGAAGAAATAATTAAAAAGATTAATCCACCACAACTCATGAACAAAAGAGGAGTATATTTAATAAATGACTTTAATTAATATGTTTATTTAAGAAATATGTTAAATGTAACTATAAAATATGTATGTTGAAATAAAAACACAAGTGAAAGTTTCGATTTTTATTTAATTTTTAAGGAAAAGTTGTTAAATGGTGCAATATAGTATTTGGCACGGAGTTAGGGACGGCTTACCACAGAATTAGGACGAGCACAAATTCTTAACCCGGAAATAGGAAAAATTTATATTTCTGAAAAACTTATAAATTATAAGAAAGTTTAATAAAATTCCATTGTTTATTAACCGTATTTTATCAATTAATGAAATGGGCATACATATAATGCAATTTTGAAGTAAGATATAGCGGGATTTGAGTACAGAGACTATTTTATTCCAGGAGGCTCTTAACATGCCGTAAATAGGTACATTTACCTTAATAGTTATCTTCAAGTTTTATTTTTTTGATCAAAAATATTCGTTTTTTTTAGTATTATTTTTTAAGTCGCAAATAAAACTTATTCCTGAGAGATAATTTATTCCTCAAAAATAAAAATTAAATGTGGAGTTTTAATTTTTTTTCACGGATCGAAAAACTCAAAAGGCTGCTGCGAGTTTTTGGCAAGTAATTTATCAAAAATATTGGTTGGTGTAATCTCGTGTACTTGATGATTCCAACATATTTATAGACACATACAACTTTCATTTAAAATATCAAAATAATCCTTATCGGGGGTCCCTGGATTTCAATAAGAATATTATATTCGTACACTTGAGAATTTTCTCACTAGTATGATTTCAACTAAAAAATTTGTTGGAAACTACTATGTTTACTGACTAGTTTGATGTTTCACTACAGGGAGCTTACCTCAAAATGATTTCGGGATTTTTACAAATTGACAACTTAGAGTATTTTGTGTATTCAAGTTTAAACCCCTTTATTTCGATATAAAAATCAATGGATTTGTTCTGCTAAATGGAGGGTGGTCAAGTTAATGCATAATTACCTTGTTTTTAAAAAGTTACAGAGTTTGCGCCTATGTTATTGAAGTTTTCTAGTTAGCTGTGTTAAGGTGGTACCTACAATTATAATTTTATTCGGTCGAAATAAGTGTGATGCGATACGAAACATTGATTGATTTTGCAGAAGCCAAAGCATTAGCTTCTCTCTGAGCCTAGAAACTATATACCTTAAGTGTTAGCTTCTCGCTGAGTGTAGAAAACGTTGAAAATTGGCCCTTTACTGTCAAAAGTTCTGTAAATTCAACAAAACAATTCACGTGCGAAATTTTTGCTACAGTTTTTCAGCAGCTAACAAGAGTTGCCCGCCAGGTGCTTCGTTAGAACTTCCTGCAAGGTGCGATTATTCTCTTAGATGTTCTGAAAATGCCCCATTTGAGAACTGATTATGTAATAAAGATAAATACAAACAAGGGCGGATTTAGGGGTGGGGCACGGGGGCTTTAGTGAACAATTTTGAAATAGCCGAATGTATATATTGTTTTTGATACCTTTGACATTTGGATCACTTTCCGACTACAAGATTTTTTTTTGGCGTATTTTTAAGCAATATTCGATTAGTAGATTCAAATCGGTGCAGTGAAATAACGCCCAAGGAAATAACGCCCAGGGACGTTATTTCCCATTCAAAAAGGAAATAACGCCCATGGGCCTTATTTCCTTTTTAGATGGAAATATCGCCCATCTGCAAAAAGAAATAAAGCCCATGGCTCTTATTTCCTTTTTAAAAGAGAAATAACGCCCATAGGATTTTACGCGAGCAACACGAACTCTTGATTAGCATTTTTTTCACAAATTACCCTGTGAGAAAAGAGGCCTTAAAGGGCTTATTTCACAAGGCGCTATTGCACCCCGCCTTATGAAAACATAACAAATATGTTAAAATTTATTGAAATAAAGAAAACCATATACTTAATTCTTGAATCAGCTTGTTTTAATTCGTTTTTAACGTCCGTGGGCTTTATTTCTCTTCGAAAAAGGAAATAACACCCATCAGCAAAAGGTGATAACACCCATGGGCTTTGTTTCCTTTTTAAAAAGGAAATAAGGCCCATGGGCGTAATTTCCTTTTTGAGTGGGAAATAACGCCCATGGGCGTTATTTCCTTGGGCGTTATTTCACTGCACCAAAATCTTCTTCAAGTCAAGGATTGTTGACGTATTGCTTATTTTTTTATGAGCCTTTTAATTTTAATGTTTAGTTGGTCAGGGAAAAGATATACGACACTAACTGGCCGTTACGGGGTATAACCTGCTAGCTTTCACCAGTACTAAATAGTAGAATTTTTTTTTAGTGTTGTCTGGGAAAAGTTCTGAAACGTGAAATACAGAGCGGAAATCACATGATGGATTTCTTTGCTCTCAACTCTCGTCGAACTTCCTATGAGCTGCTTTCGTTCTTTTGGATTCAGCCATCGAACGAAGCAGACCACTACAGCTTTCGAAAAAGGATATGTATAAAGGGAAACTTGCAGGGCCTATTGCTTTTAATTTTCAGACCCGCCCAAATGACCAGGTATTCTTCAAACGCTGCCAAAGAAACCTCTACCATCAACCCACATGAGCACTCTATTTTTTTGCGGAACTCAACAGAACCTAAGGAAAATTGGTGAAACTAAATGAAAATCGAAGGAATGAAGTTATTAAAATTATATTTTAAGAACTAAAAGAAATAAAGAAAATTTTTTTGGAAAAGTGCGGAACCAATAAGAAATACAAATAAAAGTTTAATAGTCAGTAGAATAACTAAATTGTGGTGGGGCTATTGTCCGAGCGGCTGTGTATATCCACATACCTATGTACATATATAGTTACGCCGGCCACCGAAAAAAGAGGGGAAAACACAGTAAATTTAAGTAAAAATAAATAACAGCAAAAAGAATTTAAATAAACTAGCCTAAAATTTATATTGCACAAAATAGAATACATATTTGTTATAAAAAGTGTAAAGTGAAAAAAAATCTCCTTCGGGTAGAATATACATATATCTACATATATCAAGAGAATTAAGAAAATACATATATATACAAAAAAAAAAAAAGAAAAAAAAAAGTTTAATTAGAGCGACACTTGAGTGCATGTATATACACATGTCGACGTAACTGGCTATTAAACGCGAAGGCAAAAAAAAAAAAAAATAAAAATTGTTAAAGTAGCAAATAATAAATAATAAAGGGTTTCAGAACTAAACCCAAAATTCGGTAGTTTTACCAGTTTTTTTTTTTGCGCGAAAACGATAAAAATACCTAAATTTTATTATGCGGATTTAATTAAAATTATACTTTTTTTCGTTTATTAAAATATAATTTAAATTAAAAAAAAAAAAAAAAAAAAAAAACAGTAATCATAATAAAATTTGATAAATATACCCTAAAGTGAAAGCAGTATGACCGCAAATATTGGTTGATTCGCTGTTAAAATCCACCCACGCAAATCCAAACTTTAATTTCTGAATGTAACTAAATTTATAAAAGTTCCAGAATTTGGAACACTCTAATGTAGCAGCAATCAAGTCACTCACACATGGAAGCGCTTTCATCGGTGGACCTGTAAACGCAAAAACACACAACAGTATCGGGTATGTAAAACCAATTTTCTTCTCTGTTTGTTTACATTTTTATAAATTAAAATTTGATTTGCGAGCGTGAAACCTAAGCTAGAGAGCTGACATTTGTTTTTCTTTGCTAGCGCACTGTTAAGAAAAGTGGTTAACAGCATGTTCGTCTGTTAATATGGCTGCGCTCAGGGACTGTAAAGTAGTTAACAGTTTTGTTCTTTAGTTCGTTATTATAACAGCTTGATTCCGATACTAGGCCCGTCCACAATGAACACGACGGCGGCGAACGACAACGACGAAAAACTGAAGCTTGACGATATTTACCGTCAAGCATTGGCGACATGATTATAATGAGAGCAGGGGCGACAGGTGCGAATCATCTTGAAAAGTAGCAAAAAATGTTGTAAAAAGTGTGAAAGAGACATATTCTGTAATAATTGGAACTTATTTTACAAGTTATTTACTCTTCCTTTCGTTTTTATTGTCAAAAAAACCAAACGCCACCATCTGCCGCTTGTCAAAATAGAATTAGATTTAATCTGGCGACAGCGGCATCTGTGATTGATTGCCGCTTTGTCGCGTCGTGTTCAAAAAATTCCTCCCCATAAGAACACGTTTAAAAATAATTTGACAGATGCCGCTTGCCGTTTGCCGTTTTCATTCTGGTTACCACTACTCCCATCAACATTAATAACTTAACATTTTTTTTATTGTTGCTGATCTGCTGGTAGCAGCATATGGTCAAACCGAAATGTATATACACATGTACGCAGATGTACTGCTCGCTCTTTACCTTATAAATATTTTGATCTACAGAAAATCTTAACTTGAATGTAATTATTAAATTATGTTGTCGATAAGCTCACCCATACGTATATACATAAATCTGTTACGAATATAAATTTAGCCTATCATTAGGCGTTGAAGCCTGTAAACTCTAGTCCATGTAAATATGTACATACATACATAACGTTGTGCTAAAGTTTTCTGTAACTTACTACATATGTTTTTCTTCATTTTTGTTATTAATAAATAATGTGAATTTTTGGAGTTGACATGATGCAGTGTTAAGTTCTTATTAAATGGTGGTAACGAAGTAATTGGGTAAGTCGCTTATTTGTAAGGGACCTGTCACAATAGTATACCTCAACGACAGGTCATGGAAGGGAGGGTAGAGAAGCGAGGCACAACAACATCCGTGTGCCTATCCGGTGGCAAGAGTGAAGTGGGGTCACTATTCTCCAGTTAAGTACAGAAGGCCATTCGGCATGATTTCCTTTTTTTTTACATATTTCTCCTATTTCTTTTACCTATACCAGGACACATGAAAAGACGGTTGATGAAACTTTTCGCGTATAAATCTTTTTTGTAAAAATAAACAGGGACTCTGTAACAAGAAATGTAATGTTAAGCAGTTGTGAGGAAAGGTCGCGAACCCCCCAACCACTGTTTTGCTAGCCACCAGACGGGTCCCGATAGACCTACTCCTCTCAGCTAAAATTCTTTAACTTGGCCACTAGACGGAGTCGACTCCTTTTCCGTAATTGTTGTTCCTTTTTCCATCGTTCATTACAAAATGGCGCCCAACGTGGGGCAGATAGCTTTGATTTTCGACCCAGCTAGCAATGTTATGTACGTATATCAATACATACATGATTTATCGGTAACACCTTATATAAAAAAAAAAAAAAAAAAAAAAAAAAAAGATTTTTTTGGCTATCGGTTCCACTGCGAATTAGTTACATAAACTCTACAACAATAAAATAAATTTCAATTATCCATAGAAATTACCCAACTAACTAAGGTTTTTGGGTGTGATATGGCCTGAAGGATCGTAATAAGCTTCGGATCCTCGAGTGATTTCGATTTCCGGGCGAGTTTAAGACCAGGAATATCGACCTCTTGGCTCTACTTAGCTACTTTGCAGATCTGTGGGTTGTATTCCGAACTAAATCTTAGTTGGCTGCTGTAAACGGAGGTTTCAGAATGAAAAAGAAATACAATTATAACTTTAAATAAAATTAGCGTTTCGAGCATTATTCGAACATACGTCGATGTTTTAGGAATTACTGAATTTTCGCATCAAGCCAAAATTAGTCCGACATCAATCGTGATGCAAGTAATGCATACGTAAGTGCAGTGATGAGCATTCATTAATCTTCAGTATCAATATTCGAAAAAATAGTGACAAACCCTTTACTCTTTCGCTTTGACGATACCCATTAACCGAGTTACCACCTTAAATTACATCAATTATAAATACTATATTTCGTTTTTTTTTTTTATTACTAAAGCGGATTTAAAATGGCAGTAGTTCATAGTAATGAAAACCTTGCACAAGGCGGCATGGAATTATTAGAGTGTGAAGAAAATCTCTGTACCATATGTCAGCAAGACATAGAGGCAGGACAAAATTGCTCCAAAACTTTATGCGACCATATCTATCACACAGAATGTATTAATAGTTGGTTATCAGCATCGCAAGAGTGTCCTTACTGTAGAAGTAAGTGTCATTTAGCGGAACTGCGTAGAATAAACATCACGCAGGGCAGTAAAACCCCAGCTATCGAGAGAGATCACAATTTGAACCAACATGAGCAGAGAGGCGCGGTTCCCAGGTATAACCTGCGTAACCCCAAACGTCAACTTTACAGGGAGCAGAACTCGCAACGTCAGCAAAATAATGGTCATAATAATTCAGTACCGTTAATAGATATTCAGGAAAATAGATTTAATAATCCCAACAGTGTTCCTAATAGCCAACGTAATAGGCGGCGTAGGAATAGTAGTGTTCATCGAAATTTAAACCCAACACCGATTGATAGTAACCAAGTTTACCAGATAGTAGACTCGGCTATAGAACGTTTACGATCCAGTTTGAACATAGCACCTAGTGGGTCCAACATCGACGAGCAGAGTTACTACCCCTATATGCCGGTTAGACCAAATGTTCCCATGACTAATAACAATAACATGCTTCGACCAGACAAAATAAAAACAATAATACAAAACTGGCACTTAAAGTTTGATGGTTCAACCGAAGGTTTGACCTGTAATGAGTTTATTTATTGAGTTCGTTCATTAACAGCGGAAAGTCTCAATAATGACTTTTATGCGGTTTGTAAAAATTTACATGTTTTGCTCACCGGTAAGGCTAAGACCTGGTTTTGGCGCTACCATAAGCAAGTACCGGTAATCTACTGGAATTCTTTCTGTACCGCTTTGAGATTCGAATTTAAAGATCACCGTTCCTCATATGATTTACGTGAAGAAATTAGGAATATGAAACAGCTTCCGAACGAGTCCTTTATTAACTTTTATGATGCTGTAACAGCTATGCTAGATCGACTTCCTGTTCCAATGGAGGAAACTGAGCTAGTAGAGTTGCTTACGAGAAATTTACGACCGGATATTCGCCATGAACTCCTGTATGTTCCGATACAGTCGATAGCACATTTGCGGAAGCTGGTGCAAATGAGAGAAAATCTCCTAAAGGAAGCAGCCTTTAAGTCGCATACTGCTACAAGACCATACTATGGACCTCGGCGAGACGTAGCTATGGTGGAGTCAGTACAACCCGCAGAGGAAAGTTTAGGGGAGGAGGTACGGGAGATAGCTGCTGTAGAAAGGGTGAAGGAAACTTCCAGAAAACTCGTCTGCTGGAACTGTGAGGAAGAGGGACATCCATGGGACATGTGTGTCAGTGGGCGGAAAATTTTTTGTTACGGCTGCGGGGCCAAGAACGTATATAAGCCTCAATGCGAAATTTGTAAGGCTAAATCAAAAAACACCACGAGGGGGGCGTTCGACACAAATCGAATGCCACAGAACCCAAAGAATTAGATAATGCGGATCTACATGTGCAAGCTAGTCCAAGCGAAGCACAATTAAAAGTAAAAAGTATACTAGTACCGAAAAGAGTTTTTGAAATACCGAAACAGGAACCTACCCTAACAGAAATTAATAAAATTATTTACCCCAAAAGGCCATGGCATGAACGCATGCAAAAGTATCTTGAAGCAAGGAAAAGAATTTTCAAAGATTTTCCAAGAAAAGATCTACTCTACGCTTAAGACGATTTTGGAAAGTGGTTCGCGAGCACAAAAAATTGTTAATAGCATCGGTTTTAAATGAGGAAGATTCGCGTTATTATGCCAAGGTTAAGATTTTTGATCGAGAGATATTTGGTTTGTTGGATACCGGGGCCAATATAAGTTGTATGGGTACGAATTGTTCCAACGAAAATTTTTTTGGGCGACCAGACTTTAGTAAGTTGAAAACGACAGTTAAAACTGCAGACGGAAAGTCACATGCGGTACTGGGATGTCTTACCGTTAATATTGAATATAAGGCTGTAGTTAAAAAGATGAAGCTTTATATTATACCATCAATGAAACAAGAATTAATCTTGGGAGTCGATTTTTGGAAAATTTTCCAGTTAGCCCCTAATATAATAGGTAGTGTTTCGATCGAGGCTTCAAGCTCGAAAGCCAATGACATAGCTTTTTCGAAAGATGTTTCAGCTATTACGACTCCATGTTCGCTGACCGAGGGTCAACGTCAGCAACTGGAAGCAGTAAAATCCCTTTTTCCAAATTTTAAAACACAAGGACTAGGTAGAACAAGTCTGTTGAATCACGATATTGACGTGAGCAATGCTAAACCAGTAAAGCAACGGTTTTATCCAGTGTCACCGGCAGGGGAAAAACTGATGTATCAGGAGGTAGATCGGATGTTAAGTTTAGGAGTAATAGAGATCTCCAAAAGTTCATGGAGCTCACCTACGCGTATGGTTATAAAGCCCAATAAAATTCGACTTTGTTTAGACGCGAGGAGAGTAAACGAGGTTACTAAAAAAGACGCATACCCCCTCCCATCTATTATAGGCATATTCGCGCGATTGCCACAGGCAAACATCATTTCAAAAATTGGTCTAAAGGATGCTTACTGGCAGATACCACTGACAGAGCAAGCGAAAGAAATTACAGCGTTTACGATACCGGGGCGTCCTTTGTATCAATTTAAGGTAATGCCGTTTGGCCTGTGCAACGCGGCTCAAACGATGTGTCGTCTTATGGACGAAATCTTACCCGCTGACCTTAAATATTGCGTTTTTGGGTACCTCGATGACTTATGCATTGTATCTGACACCTTCGAATCGCATCTGTCGATTTTGGTTAGAATAGCGGAACAATTCCGTAAGGCCAACTTAACTATCAATGTCGAGAAGAGTCAATTTTGTGTTACTAGGGTAAAGTACTTAGGGTACATAATAGGACAGGGAGGTATTGCCACGGATCCGGAAAAGATAGAGTCTATTCTAAATTGGCCGACGCCGAAAAATTTGAAGCAAGTCCGCGGATTCTTAGGTTTAGCAGGGTGGTATCGTAGATTTATCGAAAACTTTTCTGATATCTCTTTTCCAATTACGGAAGTCCTTTCTACAAAAAAGAAATTCGAATGGACCGAAGAAGCACAGGCTGCATTCCAAGCGATAAAAGACAAGTTAACCACAGCCCCCGTTTTGCAAAATCCGGACTTTTCATAAAAATTTTATGTTCACTGTGATGCTAGTGATTATGGCATAGGAGCGGTTTTAGTGCAGTTAAACGACAAGGGAGAGGAGTGTCCGGTGGCATTTATGTCAAAGAAATTAAATTCCGCCCAACGCAATTATAGCGTTACAGAACGCGAGTGTTTGGCTGCCATTAAAGCCATAGAGCGCTTCCGATGTTACCTAGAAATGCAAGAATTTGAGGTAATCACTGATCACTCTAGTCTTTTATGGCTAATGCGCCAACCCAAACTAAGCGGGAGATTAGCTCGATGGGTTCTGAAATTTACAAAGCTACAAATTCACGATAAGTCACAGAAAGGGTAAGGAAAACGTCCTTCCCGACGTGCTATCCCGAATATATTGTGAGGAAGTTATTCAGATAGTGAGTGAACCAGAAATCGAACTTAGTTCCCCACACTTCTTAAGTACGGAATATGAAGCATTGAAAGGTAAAATAACCGAAAATCAGGAGAAATTCCCAGACGTAAAGGTTGTAGACAGATACGTGTACATTCGTACGGACCACGCAGATGGTACAAATCAGGAAGACGATACGTGGAAGCTGTGGATTCCTTCTGAGTTACGACAAGGAATTTTGGCACGAGCCCATGACGATGTCATATCGGCGCACGGCGGCGTACACAAGACCATTGAGCTGATTAGGCGGAAGTTTTATTGGCCAGGGTTAGTCAAGGATGTAAAAAATTATGTAGGAAATTGCGAGATTTGTAAGACTACCAAGTCTCCAAATTTGGTTTTACGGCCACCGATGGGGGCGCAGATAATGACAGATCGAGCATTTCAGCGACTTTACGTCGACTTGTTAGGACCATATCCCCGAAGTCAGACAGGACACATAGGTTTACTTATCGTCTTGGACCATATGTCTAAATATTATTGGCTATGTCCTTTAAAAAATTCACCACCAAAGTTATCACCGAGTTTCTACAGAAAGGTATTTTTCATGTATATGGGGTTCCAGAAACCATTGTGAGTGACAACGGGTCACAGTTTAAAGCAAATGATTTTCGAGCCTTTTTGACGCAGCATGGGATTAAACAGACATTCACCGCCCTTTATTCCCCCCAATCGAACGCTTCTGAACGGGTGAATCTGTCTATAATCGCGGCCATCAGAGCTTACTTAAAAGATGATCACAAAGAATGGGACAGCAACATAACAGCCATCAGTTGCGCACTACGTAATTCGGTTCATCAATCCCTCAAATGTTCTCCGTATCGTGCTCTGTTCGGATTAGATATGATTACGCATGGGTCATCGTCTGAAATCTACCGAAAACTAGCAGTCCTGAACGAGCCATGCATACGCCTAGGACGAGAAGACCTTAAGAGTAATGCGAGGAAAGCGTACGAAGAAAATGCCCGGCAATATAACTTGCGAGCCAAACCAGTGTCTTTCAGAGTAGGACAAGAAGTGTATAGGCGAAACTTTGCTCAAAGCAATTTTGAAAAGAACTTTAATGCCAAACTTAGTCGTTCAGTCTTGAAGGCCAGAGTCAGAGAAAGATTATGTTATAGTTATTATATTCTAGAAGATCTGCAAGGGAACTTAGTCGGAACTTTTCATGCGAAAGATATTCGAACATAGGACGAAGTTCGGGTTAATTCGGCAGTTTAGGGAACTCTAATTACCCCGTTTGTAGTGAACAATTTTGAAATAGCCAAATGTATATATTGTTTTTGATACCTTTGACATTTGGATCACTTTCCGACTACAAGATTTTTTTTTGGCGTATTTTTAAGCAATATTCGATTAGTAGATTCAAATCCTCTTATGACAAGGAACTTTTGTTTTCTATGAATCGTTATCTTTGTCGAGGCGCGGCATTTATTCGCTTAGGCTCACAATTTTGATTTATTACCAATTTAAAAACTTTCATATGAAATTGGGTTTTTCTCTCCATATCGCATCTTGACGATCATGGATAGTAATGAATTTTATTCAGCCTTTGCTTAAAATCTTCTTCAAGTCAAGGATTGTTGACGTATTGCTTATTTTTTTATGAGCCTTTTAATTTTAATGTTTAGTTGGTCAGGGAAAAGATATACGACACTAACTGGTCGTTAAGGGGTATAACCTGCTAGCTTTCACCAGTACTAAATAGTAGAATTTTTTTTTAGTGTAGTCTGGGAAAAGTTCTGAAACGTGAAATACAGAGCGGAAATCACATGATGGATTTCTTTGCTCTCAACTCTCGTCGAACTTCCTATGAGCTGCTTTCGTTCTATTGGATTCAGCCATCGAACGAAGCAGACCACTACAGCTTTCGAAAAAGGATATGTATAAAGGGAAACTTGCAGGGCCTATTGCTTTTAATTTTGAGACCCGCCCAAATGACCCGGTATTCTTCAAACGCTGACAAAGAAACCTCTACCATCAACCCACATGAGCACTCTATTTTTTTGCGGAACTCAACAGAACCTAAGGAAAATTGGTGAAACTAAATGAAAATCGAGGGAACGAAGTTATTAAAATTAAAGTTTAAGAACTAAAAGAAATAAAGAAAATTTTTTTGGAAAAGTGCGGAACCAATAAGAAATACAAATAAAAGTTTAATAGTCAGTAGAATAACTAAATTGTGGTGGGGCTATTGTCCGAGCGGCTGTGTATATCCACATACCTATGTACATATATAGTTACGCCGGCCACCGAAAAAAGAGAGGAAAACACAGTAAATTTAAGTAAAAATAAATAACAGCAAAAAGAATTTAAATAAACTAGCCTAAAATTTATATTGCACAAAATAGAATACATATTTGTTATAAAAAGTGTAAAGTGAGAAAAATTCTCCTTCGGGTAGAATATACATATATCTACATATATCAAGAGAATTAAGAAAATACATATATATACAAAAAAAAAACAAAAAAAAAAAAAGCAAAGAAAAAAAAAACAGTTTAATTAGAGCGACACTTGAGTGCATGTATATACATATGTACACATGTCGACGTAACTGGCTATCAAACGCGAAGGCAAAAAACAAAAAAAAAAAAAATTGTTAAAGTAGCAAATAATAAATCTGTGGTCGTAAGCAATAATCGCCTAAGTCGACTTAAGAACGAAATGAGTTATGTATACTACCATATTCAACTAATCAAACTTTATATTTACGCGAAATCCCTATAATCCTAACTTGTTTTGTTATTTAGATATTAATAAAGTTATTATAGCTTAACTCGCTAGGTATCCCTACCACATTTACTATACGAGCCAAAGTATACTTAAGAAATTTTTCAGATACAATATTGTATTTATTAAAATGACCTATATTAACCTAAGTTTTTTTGCACATTGCATTTTTGTAGTTTGCCACAAATAATAAAGTTGTTATAAGAGCCTACGTAAAGATAAGATTTTATTGATAATTGCGTTTGTAAATTTAAATGTACTTAATTCAATATATGCCACGTAAAAAGCAAAAAATTCCTTTACAATAAAAACCTTAGTCAACATAGTCATTACTATGCGATATTTTACGTTTGTAAAAAGCACTTTTATTTCTTTTTCATAAATATCTCTTAAACAGAGGCAAGTTGCATTACAATTTTTAACCAAAGCATATCTAATTTCAGAATTTTTCAAAAACGCTTCTTTATATAAAAAGCTATTTATCTCGGAAGTATACTTTTCGACTTAGGCGATTATTGCTTATGACCACAGAAATAATAAAGGGTTTCAGAACTAAACCCAAAATTCGGTAGTTTTACCAGGTTTTTTTTTTGCGCGAAAACGATAAAAATACCTAAATTTTATTATGCGGATTTAATTAAAATTATACTTTTTTCGTTTATTAAAATATATTATTCAAATTTAAAAAAAAAAAAAAAAAAAAAAACAGTAATCATAATAAAATTTGATAAATATACCCTAAAGTGAAAGCAGTATGACCGCAAATATTGGTTGATTCGCTGTTAAAATCCACCCACGCAAATCCAAACTTTAATTTCTGAATGTAACTAAATTTATAAAAGTTCCAGAATTTGGAACACTCTAATGTAGCAGCAATCAAGTCACTCACACATGGAAGCGCTTTCATCGGTGGACCTGTAAACGCAAAAACACACAACAGTATCGGGTATGTAAAACCAATTTTCTTCTCTGTTTGTTTACATTTTTATAAATTAAAATTTGATTTGCGAGCATGAAACCTAAGCTAGAGAGCTGACATTTGTTTTTCTTTGCTAGCGCACTGTTAAGAAAAGTGGTTAACAGCATGTTCGTCTGTTAATATCGGCTTAGTAGTTAACAGTTTTGTTCTTTAGTTCGTTATTATAACAGCTTGATTGGCTAGCGCGAACAGGTTCCAATACTCCCATCAACATTAATAACTTAACATTTTTTTTATTGTTGCTGATCTGCTGGTAGCAGCATATGGTCAAACCGAAATGTATATACACATGTACCCAGGTGTACTGCTCGCTCTTTACCTTATAAACATTTTGATCTACAGAAATCTTAACTTGAATGTAATTATTAAATTATGTTGTCGATAAACTCACCCATACGTATATACATATACCTGGTACGAATATAAATTTAGCCTATCATTAGGCGTTGAAGCCTGTAAACTATAGTCCATGTAAATACATACATACATAACGTTGTGCTAAAGTTTTCTGTAACTTACTACATATGTACTTATAAGTTTTTCTTCATTTTTGTTATTAATAAATAATGTGAATTTTTGGAGTTGACAGTGTTAAGTTCTTATTAAATGGTGGTAACGAAGTAATTGGGTAAGTCGCTTATTTGTAAGGGACCTGTAACAATAGTATACCTCAACGACAGGTCAAGGAAGGGAGGGTAGAGAAGCGAGGCACAATGACATCCGTGTGCCTATCCGGCGGCAAGAGTGAAGTGGGGTCACTATTCTCCAGTTACGTACAGTAGGCCATTCGGCATGTTTTCCTTTTTTTACATATTTCTCCTATTTCTTTTACCTATACCAGGACACATGAAAAGACGGTTGATGAAACTTTTCGCGTATAAATCTTTTTTGTAAAAATAAACAGGGACTCTGTAACAAGAAATGTAATGTTAAGCAGTTGTGAAGAAAGGTCGCGAGCCCCCCAACCACTGTTTTGCTAGCCACCAGACGCGTCCCGATAGACCTACTCCTCTCAGCTAAAATTCTTTAACTTGGCCACTAGACGGAGTCGACTCCTTTTCCGTAATTGTTGTTCCTTTTTCCATCGTTCATTACAGGGCACGTGCCCCCCAGACGGGTTTTTTTGTACTGTTAATACTCCATCACAGAGCATTTTTAGTCGAAAAAGACTACAAATAATTGAATTTAGCAACATTTTCGGAATCGTGCCCCCCAGACGGTATTTTTGTACACTAGGTATGGAAATTCCATTAAATAGATGAAGAATCACTGAATTTTCGAAATCTATTGCATATTGGTTCAGATATGTATAAAACTCTGTGTAACGCAAACATCAAATTACATATTTTGATTATTCGTTTGGTTTATACTGTGTGGATGCCTTGGTGCATGTGTAGGTACCCACCAAAAATTTCATTTCTTTTAGTTAGAAACCTTACATCGCCAAAAATTTCATTTCTTTTAGTTAGAAACCTTACATCGCTTGATTATACGGCTTACATAATTTAACCCTATTCATCAAAAATGAAATGGGTTTATAAAGCTTTTTACAATGACATTTTCATACAAATTTTGAATTATAACAGCTTATTAAAATATATATGTAAATATAATATATAATATATATGTATATATATGTATAAGAGGGTTAGGCTACGTTCAATTTAGGCCATAAACTCCATTTAAAAGGGGCTTTTTTTTGTTAATTCATATTGTTGTTGTCAATAAACTCGAGTTTATGGCTCAACGTGAACGTAATATAAGGCCTTAAATTTGTAACGAATTCCGTTGTATGCAAAATTACTTATAATATACATTTTTTTCTTTACTTATGTCATTAAGTAAGTCTTAAATGAAGATTAATTAAAAGAATCTCTCTCTGTGAGACAACCTTACGCATAAGGCCTGATAGAATATGTAAGTTAGGCAATATTATAAAAAGAAAAGTGAATATAATGAATTTATTATAAGAATTGTTGTAAGGCCATAGAGGAACTATGATAAACTTATTATAATGTGATGCAGCCGTATACCTTATTCCTTATAATCCCTTATACGAATTTTTTGTGGGTATTGGCAATATTTGTTAATGGCTCATGCGACATCTGACTGAAACAACAACGGTTTGTGTATGAGGTTTGCTAAGTTTGCCCACAAGAACCCTTAAGGTTTTAAATTGCAACTATTTTTTGCAATGCTGTTAAAATTTCAAATTCGAGTCTACGCGACCTCCGCACGATGGGACATTTTGGAAAAACTTGCCCCAATTATTATTATTATTAACTTGCCTCAAAGTCAAATTTTTATGGAACTTTTTAGAATCCATTTTCATACAAAGTTTTTCGAGCGTAAAACGCAGCATAATTTTGGCAAATGGTCAAAAACGAGTTGTCAAAGTTTAGTTGTGAAGTTTTTTTGCAAAATTAATTTTTTTTTTCTGGATTTCTGTATTTTACTATGAATAACACTACTTTATAAGGTTCCTCATATGTAGACATATACATATGAAAGGCTGGGGTAGTTAAATGAAAGACGTATATTTAAAGTAAAAGTGTAAAAAAATTATGTATCTACAGTAAAAGTCAGAGAAATTGCTTTTTTCATTTAAAGTCGGAAATATGGTTGGAAAAATAAAACATATCTCTTACTTTTAATGAAAAAACGATTAGCCTGACTTTTACTGTACAATCTTTATTTATGTGATTGTATCAAACATTTTATAAGGTTTGCTTCACTTGCATTAAACATATTTTTTACTTTTACTCCCAACCTTTCATACATATATAGGTATTTCGACTCATTTATTAACCTTAATTTTAGTTACATATCTCCCCTTTTGTAAAGCATAAAAAGGGTTACTGCCACGCCTATTTCCGAGGGGGTGATCATCGCGAAATCATTTGAGCAAATATTCATAGCAATAGCTATAACACTCTACTGAAAAAAAAATTCCAAACGACAATTTTTTGGCACCGTGCATAATGCTTTACATAAATCTACTCTTTTGATTTGCGGAAAACCTTTGTGCCGCAGGAGTGCTTTATTTTCTTATTTTATTGCCCTAAAAGTTAACAAAAGTGATTAATTATTCGATTGGCTAAATAGTCCATGAAAAGTTGTGAAAAGTGATTATTGTTAGTGCTATCGTGTTTAAGTGATTTTGTTAAAAAAATGAGTGCCAGAAAAAGACAAAAAAACTTAAGCGCGTTCTTCCATCCGAAGAAGCAAAGGTGTAATGATGTACTTCCTGATAAAGTGAGCGGTGTCCAATTACATTCCGCGGAGCCGGCGAGTACATCAGTGGCAACAGCCTCAACGAGCAACGCACTACAGGAACGGGATATAGGTGAGTAGTGTAATCCTTGTGGGTTTAGAAATTTTGTTTAGTTAAAAGTTGGATTGTATGGGAGGTACCACTCCCCTTTTTGGTTAACCACGAGTTTTATGGGTGAGAATGGTTATGTCATCCTATAACTTTATACCAATTCTTATGTTCCTACTTTAAGCATTTTTAAAGAACAAATTGAGAAATTCCAAATTTTGCAGGAAAGGATATCGAAAACTTTTAATTTTGTTCCAGATATTTTTTTTTTCTCTGTAAGCTCTGTTTTATTACAAAACAAATGAGCTTTCATCCAAGAAAATCGATGGATTATTACAAAAGTTATTAATGGTTTTGGAATTGCTCAATTTATTCCTGAGCTATACATGATTAGGTGGAGCTAGGGTCGGCGCATAGGCGCAGATAAATGTTTGTTGAAAAACCTCGCCTTGATGCGGATCGCAGCGAGATGCTCGTCCACAGGGGTGAACGCTAGTAGTCTTACACCACGTGATTTGCTGTGTGTCTGGCCACTGTAGTATACGTCACAAGGTTCGATGGTCGTCTTTCCTTGTCCCGTCCATCGTTGTTCCTGCAGGGCGGTGATGTCAGCCTTTGCGTTCGTGAGGACATCAACCAGTCGGGCAGCGGATCCTTCCCCGGAAAGGGGTTTTGGTTTCATTGGTGTTGGTTTTTACGTGGCTGGTCCCAAACCCAGCGCACAACCCTTTTTCGGGGTTTTGAAGTAAATTTACACATTTATATAGCGAGCCGCTTGATCCAAGACAGACGCCCGCTTGCAACCGCACCTCCTGGTGTACAGACGCTGCGAAAAAGACCTCGGTGAGCCCTTAAACCAAATACGTCAGAGTGGCCCCACCGGGGCTCCCTCTCTTTCTGCCGCGAGCCTAGGAAGCCCACGTTGCCCAGAGTGTACGAACGAGGACGCTAGAGTCGGGATTGAGCAAGGTCACTCAGCAACCACACCCAAATTATTTTTTTTGTTTGGCCGAGTCTAATGAACACGATATTAAAATAATGTGTTTTTGAAGCCTTAATGGACTTTTTTTCGAACTTAGTATAAGCCGTTAGATAAAACTTTAACTAAAAATCGGCACAGATTACCGTTATCACATGTTATTTTAGGTTGAAACGCACCATTGTACTATATGCCAATATTTACCTTTCTCTCCTTTTTATAAATTACGTACAATTTTGCTGCATTGTCTAATCCATTTATGATTTTAGGTTCTCTACTCGGCAGGCAAGGCGGGCTTTCTGATGAGGAACGGTACCAGTGGTTGAAGTATACCTGGCAACCTACTGCAGAATTTAAGTTTCCACTGAAGAGAGAGGGAAAAAAGAACCGGTCTTTTCAAAAAAGCTGGTTAAGGGACCATGAATGGCTAGCATATAGCAAAATTGCTGGCGGCGGATTATGCAAAGTGTGTGTGCTCTTTGGTCGACGTGAAGCGGGTACAAATGATGTGAAGCTGGGAAGACTGGTGTCGGAACCACTAGTAAAATATAAAAAGGCAATTGAGACGATCGCACACGATCGCTTTTGGGGTGCGAATTAACGTCACTGACGTTAATTCCACTGACTTTAGTTCGCGCCACCCAGAAATCACAGTCCGTAGAACCACCGGTCGTCAAATCAATCGATCAGACATTCAGACTGAATCAGTTGAAGAATATTACCGACTTTCAGTTTATATTCCATTTCTAGACTTCATGTTGAGTGAAATGTCAACCAGGTTCCCTAGCGCTCCTCTACAAAGAATCGGACAGTTGCAAAAGTTGCTGTCGCATAACTTTAACGACGAAGATTTAGATAATCTTTTGCAAGGTGCTGAAGTTTATAAAGAAGATCTTCCTTGTTTTTTAGCTTTAAAGGGAGAGCTAAAAATTTGGCAGCAGATGACTGAAAATATACCATAAACTCCAGCAGATGCCTACAAACGAGCCACGATGCTGCCAAATATTAGAACCCTTTGTCAATTGCTGTGCACGTTTCCAGTGACAACCAGCACTGCCGAGCGATCTTTTTCTACCTTACGCCGATTAAAATCATATCTTCGAAACAGCATGACAGAAGAGCGTTTGAATGGATTGGCTTTAATGCATATCCATGGAGATATTGCGGCACAAATGGAGGCTGATGAAGTTTTGGACGTTTTCACCAGGAAACACAAAAGAAAACTGTCTTTATTAAACATGTAATCACGGATGGAATATAATAAAACTGCTATTACTAAACAGAAATGCTGTTTTTTATTATTTTGACTTTGATGTAAGTTCTTAATATCCGTGTACTTGTGAAGATAAAATAAGCATATTTCAGTTGTTGATTTTTTTGCATGTTGGGCGTTCGTGCCCCCCCCCCCCCCCAAAAAAAATCCTGGATCCGCCCTTGAATACAAATGTAAAGGGATGCGGAGCCGCTATTTTCAGTTGGCTTGATACAAAAAAGTTACATTGCCTAATGCAAAAAGAGAGACATACATCAATTGGTTGGGAAGGATAACATACGTAAACAATACTATAATATTTTTTATAAATATTCTTTTTTTGTTTAGTTTCCAAATGATACCCGTGTATGTATATGTTATACAATATCAGTGAATATAAAAACATCTTTTTAAATTTGTTTAGTGTATTATGAATATGTTTATTAAACAAAGTATTATCCCTTTAATTTTCATTTAAAGTTTTCAAAAGAATACCATCAAAAATCCAACAAAAGTGGTTTAACTAAATAAATTTAATCCCCAAATGTATAAGCGTTTGTCAAGCAAAAGGGAGATTGATTAAAAATCCAAATTAGACGAAACTGTAGGGTTAAAAGAACAGTAATGAAACCTCTTTCTTTGGTAGACAGTTGTAATATTTTGACCAATGCAGGAAAGTCCTGCAGTCCATAGAGTTGTGGTAATCAATTTTTACGTTTTCTGAAAAAATCTTTCTTTTGAGTTTACTCTTTCATCTAGGAGTGCGATATATTATATAAAATTTAACAATTTAAAAATATTTGTTTGGTGCGCGTGGTGCTGAGAACATATTACTCGGAGCCAAAGTTTTGAGTCACATATTTTACGATATGGACCCTATGTTGTCTACGTAAATTATACAAATCATACATGTCCGCATGGCTTTATGCTCCGTATAAAGTTGCAAATTAAACTTACATGTAAAAAGATCATCTAGGTATTACGCACTATATGCGAGATAATATTCATAAATAACATATTCCCCTTTTGAATCGCGGTCAGTTGTAACATCCTGCTAATAGGTATGAGGCCCTATGTTGATTATCCACCAACGGATGCTCGCTACCACTATTTCGAAGGGCAATTTCACTTGAAGAAAAAGTTCTGAATATTTTTGGTAGTTTTTTAGCAGCGAAGATAGCGAGACGGGACCCATGTATGTTTTTCTTAGTTTTGCTTCCAGTTCCTTAATTCATTTTCATTTCTTTTGTATTATTGTTTCCCGTTACTATGTACATATTTATTTATTTTTATATCTTGGTTTGGGAAAGGGGGATAAATATGTACACATTTTTTTTTAAATTTTCTAAAAAAAAAATTTTGTTATGAAAAACTTTACTGCAACAACAACACGATAGGTCTTTCTACGATTTGCTGCTACCTGGTAAGTGATATTTTATGTTTTTCCGATTATCTTTGCTTAGTACGTAAATTCTGTAAGCAGTCTCACTAAGAGAGACATTTCGTGGTCAATTTCAATTTTGAGACAATTTGGTATTCAGACAATTTGGTATTCTTTTGTATTATTGTTTCCCGTTACTATGTACATATTTATTTATTTTTATATCTTGGTTTGGGAAAGGGGGATAAATATGTACACATTTTTTTTTAAATTTTCTAAAAAAAAAATTTTGTTATGAAAAACTTTACTGCAACAACAACACGATAGGTCTTTCTACGATTTGCTGCTACCTGGTAAGTGATATTTTATGTTTTTCCGATTATCTTTGCTTAGTACGTAAATTCTGTAAGCAGTCTCACTAAGAGAGACATTTCGTGGTCAATTTCAATTTTGAGACAATTTGGTATTCAGTAAGCTGTCTCAAGCCTCTAGTCTCAAAAGAAGAGTCATTAATATGTCAGCTGGTTCTAAGCAGGTCACAAACAGAAAAACATAGGGTTAAAAATTAAATATGTAGATTAAAAAAATTTTTTTTAAAAACATTTATATATTTAAAACAAACATAATATTTAATTACCAAAAATAATAAAAAACAAGTAAGGAAAGGGCTGTACTAAACTTTTTAATTGCAAGAGTTATAGGCCAAAACCCGTTTATCGGAACAATCGATTGTATGGGAGCTATGCGTTCTATCGGTCCGATCTTGCTGGTTCCGACAAATGATTAATCCTGTGCAAAATGGCGCCTGCTTGCAAAATTTCATCGAGATATCTCTAAAACTGAGGGACTAGTTTGCGTTCAAACAGACGGACGGACAGACGGACAGACGGACATGGCTAAATCAACTCAGCTCGTCGCCCTGATCATTTCGGTATACTTAATGGTGGGCTATCTCTTCTTCTTCTCACACTTACAAACATCGGACCAAAGTTATAATACCATTTCATGTTCATGAAAGGTATAATAAAAATAAGTAATTATCCGCTATCACGGACTTGAACCTGCGTCGCCCGATTTGTAGTCCAAACACTTACTACCTGCGCTATTGCGATGTTTGTGCAGGCGCCTTCAGATCCTGAAGTTAAGGGGTACGCCATTTCGTTTTCAAACACATCAATGGGAAATTTTTTGTGATTTTCTTTTACAGAATACCGAAATTTAGTAACTTCAGATGAGACAAACTAAAATTCTTGTACTACCCATATTAATGATCTGCAAATTAATATATCGCACACTAAATCAAAAAGAGTCACAACTCAAAATCCGAGTAACTTTCAGTTAATTGCTTCTGGATAGCACAAAAGTGATTTGATTTTTAAAAACTTGACATCACTGTGCTCTTTAAAGAGTACCGATAATAGTCAAAAAGAAAAATATTGTATGTACTGGCTGCACTACTTTTTATTAGGCAATCTATGCCAAGAAAGCGACCTAAAAAAATTTTGAGTTGTGACTGTTTTTGATTTAGGGTGCGATATGCTGTTGTTCTTTTCAATATTTATACGATGTTTCTTTTGAAATTTCCCAGAATTCACAACTATTGTAACATAAAAGGCATTGCAAGTAGCCAAAGGCATTTTCTAGCTTAAAAAAGTTCTCACAGGGCATTGCAATGCATACACTAAGCGTCGCGGACAAGCTTGGTGTTTATTCGCTGCTGGTTCGCTAACGACTGAACGATAGAAAGTAAGAATACGTGTGATCAATTGATCTATGACAGTAGGCCCGTCCACAAAAACTGAAGCTTGACGATATTTGCCGTCAAGCGTTGGCGACATGATTATAATGAGAGCAGGGGCGACAGGTGCGAATCATCTTGAAAAGTAGCAAAAAATGTTGTAAAAAGTGTGAAAGAGACATATTCTGTAATAATTGGAACTTATTTTACAAGTTATTTACTCTTCCTTTCGTTTTTATTGTCAAAAAAACCAAACGCCACCATCTGCCGCTTGTCAAAATAGAATTAGATTTAATCTGGCGACAGCGGCATCTGTGATTGATTGCCGCTTTGTCGCATCGTGTTCAAAAAATTCCTCCCCATAAGAACACGTGTAAAAATAATTTGACAGATGCCGCTTGTCGCTAGCCGTTTTCATTCTGGTTACCACTAGTGCTGTCCAAAATGAAAAATGTGAGTGTATGAGTGAGAACGAGAGAATGGGAGCAGACCAGTGAGAAATTTAAACCAAAATAACAACATATTGAATGGGGATAGAAAATTTGGAATGTGTTAGACTTTCAGATAAAAAATTCAAGGATGTTACTTGTTTAGCCTACACATTGTCAAATAAGGGCGGTATTTTAGAGATTTTGTATTTGATAAAATTCTTGTACTACCCATATTAATGATCTGCAAACTAATATATGTTGTAGAAAAGTGATAGGCTCTGAAAAGATATTCTTTTCAATATTGGATACGATATTCTTTCTAAAATTTTTAAGAATTCAACATTATTGTAACATAAAAGGCATTGCAAGTAGCCAAAGGCATTTTCTAGCATAAAAAAGTTCTCACAGGGCATTGCAATGCATACACTAACAGCTCAACCTAATATAAACGCACAGCGTGAGTTTTCTGTCAAACTTGTCTCATGCCCATACAACTTGTATGAGAGTAACCCAAATAGAATTGCGTGCGCTAAAAGCTAACTCAAAATCCAAGATTTTTGTGCGTGACGTTTTGAATTGAGGTTATGGTAATTTTACAAATTATTGCTTGATCATTTTCGTTGTTTTAGAGAACTGTTTTAGACAAATATCTGAATTTAAAACGTCAACCAAATGTTGTAAACACAAATTTGACCATCTATATACAATAAAAATATTCATATTTAGACCAATAAAAGCAACGCACGTGCTTTAATTTAGGTTACTCAAATAATTGCGTATAGACTTCTGTGCGTCCGCAAACGCTGTGCGTTTATATTAGGTTGAGCTGTAAGCGTCGCGGACAAGCTTGGTGTTTATTCGTTGCTGGTTCGCTAACGACTGAACGATAGAGAGTAAGAATACGTGTGATCAATTGATCTATGGGATGGACACCACTGATCTATGGGATGGACACCACTGTATTAGATACATAAACAATGAGGAGCCAGAAAGCAAAAAACGCACCAAAACAATTTGGGAAAATCAAGTTTTTACATTTATTTCATACTAGCAGGGTACCCAGCTTTGTTCGGTGTGTACCTAAGTAGTTAATAAATTCCTGCTACCTTCAATTGCGAAAACAATTTACAGGCTGAGAAGGTTCAGAACAATATTTATTTTCCCACATTATATCTCCTTTATGTATGTCTACAGCAACCAACAAAAGTAAATACGTTTTTTAACAGTCTAACTTCGACATTTTGTCATATCCCCTCTATTTAACTCTTTAGCTTTGCCTGAACATTCCCCAAGTCATCCCCAGTCATTTTTCAAAGAAATTTCAAATATACAGAAGCAACTTATCTAGAGTTTTATTAAAGACTAGCTGATGCCCGCGACTTCGTATGCGTAAAAGTTATAATGAAGACTCAGCATAATTATTTTTTTCAAAAAGCGTCGAAATAAAACACTGGGACTAACTTTATTTTATTAATTTATTTTAATAGTTCTATATGGCATGTAGCAAGGGCTTCAAATGTAATTCAATTATTTACAGTTGTATTTAGTTAAATAAATAAAAATGATATTTTCCATAACTAAACAAAGCCTAAAGAATTTGTTTATATACAACATTTGATGTTCTTCCCACATTACAAATTAGAAACAAATTTTCGGGCCAGTAACCCTTGAGCAAGCAACATACAATTGTCCGTGTGAGAAACAGTTTGTCCTGAGATCGACACCGGATTATTTCGAAGAGAAGTAACTTTAAGGCGAGTTCCATTACATAACTTTGGAAGGGTTAAGTTACGAAGCAAAATAATCGGAATGCATTTTTTTAAAGCGATGCAATTAGCGGGAAGTCCGGGCGTAGAAATAGAGTTGAGAAACTAAACAGGATAGTTCGTAGCCTCGGCTCTGTCTAAAACCGTGTTTATTGATCGGTATACCACCTCTTCTCCATCAACTTTTTTTAAAATACTGTAATTTATTTCTGCTGCTTGGTCGTTTTTGGGCGTAAGTATAGCTCGTTTACAGAGCCAAGCATTATTCTGGCGCGTTACTTGAGAAACGTCTCCATAAACCGAAGAAATAAGTTCCTCCCCTGAAGGCACAATATTACAAAGATTTTCTGGCAGAGTTACTGATCCATTCGATTCGGGAAGTAAACCCTGGCCAATTTTAAGCAGGATATCTGAAAATTCTTGCGCATACGGGTTGCCCCCTATGTGCGCTCTCATGTTGCGCGTTAGATTTAATTTATTTACCATTGGCCAGAGCACCAAGCGTTTGAGGCATGCACTGACTTCATCAGCCCTTGTTCCCCTAGTTATAACGGGAAGTGTCTGACGCAAATCTCCACAAAATAAAACTCTTACCTTTCACATGATTGAATCGTTTCGCCGGATATCTTGCATACTGCGACTGACAGCTTCCACAGCTTTCTTGGAGTTAACTTTCAACGCACTGAATTCAATTTCGGTTGCCCTTTTACAATAATATTTCTATAGAAAAATCACGCTTTGTGTTTTTATTAGTTTGGGCTGTAAGCAGCTGAGCTTAAATGTGAATTATAACTTTGGCAAACATATTGGATTAATTGTCTATAAACAAAGTAATAATAGACCAATGATAGTTTTGAAAAATGTCTAGATGTTGCTATTCAAAATTGCCAGTAAAAATTTCAACTGGTCTTATTTCTTAAGTTGTTGTTGTTGTTGTAACGCTACGTTGCCCTGCCTAGGTAGTCAGTATCTACCCAATATTGTCATCAAACTCTTGTAACGGAAGTCCTAGAAACCTAGCGGCTTCGACAGGGGTGGACCTGGGTGTTAGAAGAGTAGGCTCGGCTGAGCAGACAAAAAGATGATTTGTATTATGGGGGGACAAGCCGCATGCCGGACAAACGTTAGGCAATTCGGGGTTCAGTCTGGATAGGTAAGAGTTTGACCTATTACAATATCCAGACTGGAGTTGGGCCAGCATCACCCTAGTCTCCCTAGGCAGCTCGCGCTCCTCTTCGGCAACGGGTGGAGTTGTTGCCTGAAGAACGGTGTTCGCTGGGAGAGAGCCGAGATAGAAATTTACCGAATAGGTGTGGATGAGGGCCCTGCCGGTGCACCTTAGGATCAAACGGCGTGGAAATCTGGTGCCGGATCTCATCGAAGTGTTTGCGTAGATGGCTCCTTATGCTCCTGGGGGGCGGATTCTCGTTGACTAGGCGTCCTTTCGGATGCTGCGGTTTGCAACAGTTGAACAGGAATTGCCTGGTCAACATCTAGCTATGCTCTTTAACGGCGAGCATTTTCGCTTCATTATGAAGGTGATGCTCAGGAGACATAGACGGCTTTGGACTTTATTGGCAATTGCGGTTACGTGAGCGCCGTATTTGAACATGCTATCAAACGTCACCCCTAAGATTTTGGGGTGTGAGACAGTTGGTAGCTTGACACTATCAACGTAGACGTCTAATTCCATGTTCATTTGCGTTGTCCACGTCGTGAATCGTCGGCGTAAGAGACGATCGAGACACCCTCTGGTGGGGGGGGGGGGGGGGATAGGACCCCACCATGTGGCACCCCTTGTTTAACTATTCTGGGTTTTGATTTGGCGCCTCTGAACTCAACCGACGATTGACGACCACTCAGGTAGTTGGCAGTCCAACGTTTAAGACAGGGGGGAAGGGACGAGTCTTCAAGGTCTTTCATTAGTTGCGCATGGTTGACCGTGTTAAAAGCTTTGGCCAGGTCAAGCGCAACTAGCACTGTCCTGTGGTTTGGACGCTTTTGGTGTAATCCGTCCCCTATCTGCGTGGTTATGACGTTCAGCGCGGTGGTGGTGCTGTGATTTTTGCGAAATCAATGCTGATGTTCGGCGAGCATCAGGTTTGCGGTGAAGTACGGCAACAGGATAGATTCCAACACCTTCACTACTGGCGAATGGAGAGATATCGGGCGAGAGATATCGGGCGGCAGCTGGCTTGTCAGGCTGTAGTAGTGGGATCACATTTGCCTGTCTCCATCTTTCAGGAATAACAAAGGTGGACAGGGAAAGGTTTCGCCGAGGTGTTTCAGCATCAGCATGGAGATGGCAATGGGCGCATCGCTGTTTTTGTATTTGTGCGCTTCCCTGGTGGCTCGGCGAATCTCTTTGTTCAACGGAGGATGCATTACAAATTGTCGGCAGAAGGCGCTCGCGCATCATCGACTGAACCTTATCACCGAAGGCGATGGATATTTTGTCATTAGGTTGGACAAAGATTTCACCGTCGACCATAATTTGACAACTCCAGCCGAAAGGTTGCAAGACCTTAGGTGCTCTTCCCACTTAGCGCGTTTGTGTTTATCTACTAAGCGTCTGATTTCCGCATTAAGATCCTTTATTTGAGGATCCGTAGGGTCGAGGCGTCAAGAGGTGGGAAGAGCAGCGAAGGCGTTCTCTGTGGTGGTGAGGAAACCCTCCCAGTCGGCTTTATTGAAGTTGGTGAATGTGCGATTCTCAGCGGTGACAAAGTCGGTGGGGCGATCGATAGAGAGCACTATGGGTAGGTGGTCTGAAGCAAGCGTCAGCATCGGTCGCCATTCAACGCAGTTTATTAGGCCTGCGCTGACTATGGTGATGTCTGGCGAGCTAGAGCAGTCTACCGCCACTCTAGTGGGGGCATCCGCATTTACCGTGCAGAACGTCGAATCATCTATTTGGTCAGCCAGCTCCTGTCCCCTACCATCGGCCTGCAAGCTGGAGTGCCACAGGTCGTGGTGTGCATTGAAGTCACCAAGGATGACGCGGTTCTCGCCCCTGAGTAACGCACGAATGTCGGGGTGGTAATCCCTGGGACAGCAGGTAACAGGAGGTATGTGAATGTTTATGATTTCAAGGTCGACATCGCCTGACCCGACAACCATACCTTGACGTTCTAAGGTGGTGTCTCTCGAGTCGATGTCATGCTCAAATAGGCGATACTGCACAGATTGATTCGTGATGAATGCCAGACCACCCCCAAGCCCTCTCGCACGGTCACAACGGTGTACATTGTACCCGTTGCAGGTCTGAAGAGACGACCTTCCACCTAGCTTTGTCTCCTGAATCGCCGCGATCTTGATGTTGAGTCGCTTCATTAAGTTTATCACTTCAATAATTTTACCGGTTAGGCCGTTGCAATTAAATTGCAGGATAGCGAAATGCGAAGGGGGAGCAGAGTTGATGCTGGGAGTCAAGGACTGGTGCGTATGCCTAGGTGGTAATAGGCTGGGTCGCGCACTACGGCGCAATCTTGAAGTCGAAGGAATCGCGTTACCAGAAGGTAGAGGCGAGTCAGACGACGTTGAAGGTGGCGTAGCTCGAGAGCATATAAGCAGATGACACAGGCCAAGGCAGTTATTGCACTTGACTGATGCCAACGGCGTGTATAATCTTAACCGACAAACAGTGCACGTAGTATAAGGGACCAGGAGCTGATGGTTGTGGTTTATACTCGTGCTGATGCTGGAAGAAGAGGGGCTGAGGGGGTGGGAGAGAGCGGACGCTCAGCATTGTTCAAATCCACTTGGGAAGTGCTACGTAGGGAGTAGCTGTGAGCTGCTATGTGAGATGTTGACGCCTGGGGGCGTGAGCGGCCGCTCGGAAGGTATACTTGCTGATGTGCATTATTAATGCTAGTCGTGGAGACTGATGTGACAGAGTCAGACATATGTGGCGGAGCGATACTTGATCGACGACGGCCACAGGACGTCGTAGGACGTGAACAGCAAGGGACCACAAAAGTTCTATAAAAACTAGCGGGGCTATGAGTACAGGGATTCAGTCGGGAGCAACTAGTTAGATGCAACCATCTGTTACAATTAGAGCATTGTACTGAATGTGAACGTTTCACATAGATTTTCTTCCAGCATACACAGCAGTTCCATTCTCTTGGTCCCGGGTGGTATTCAATACCAGCCCGCAGCAGGAGAGTCTTGAGCAGTGCCGCTGCAAGGAGCTGTCCGGAGGATGACATTATTGGGGGGGGATAACTGACGGTTTAGGCAGGGGGGTAGCGAAATAACAGCCCTTGGTCGACTTAGGCTGTTATTGCTTGTGACCAGAGATTTTTACTATTTTTTGTGAAATCTCCGAAATCATTTGAGATATTGATATAAAACTCACATCACTAGGTAGTATTCATTTCTACCTTTCGTTTGACACCCATGTTGGAAAAAGTTATTTTGGGTCACATTTTGTCAATATCTTTGGAACCGGATTAGATATCCTGATGGAAGATGTCCTAAATTTTAGGATAGACGTCTAGTATTATAATGGTGAAATTTTCATTCATAGTTTTTATGTGTAGTGGGCATAATTGTAAAACACGCACATTTTTGATCACCCGGACCCACATTTTGGTCAATAACTGGAAGAGATATCTAAATGAAAGTTATCCTAAATTTTAAGTTAGACATTAAGTGATAGAGTGGTAAAAATTTCATTCAATTCGGTTCAGTAGTTTTTGAGTGATGCCCGAACAAACATACAGACAGACAGACAAAAATTCTAAAAACGACTGATTTGGGTTCTAGAGGCTTAATAATGACCCCTGACATCATTTTTTTTTTAAATATCTTTAATGTACAGACATCGGACCTGTTACAATTTTATTATATGTAGAGATATGCTGACACCCGCATAGGGCGGCAGTGTACATATGCAATTGATTTTTGATTTAGCTGAAATTGAAAAAAAAGTGAACAAAAATTTTAGAGAGGCGCGCTTAGTTTTTTTTTTCTGACAAAGTAAGTGCATTTTTCTTCATATAAATTTATGTAAGAAAAAAAATTTCATAGGTGCATACCTCCCTAAAAATGAGCATATCTTTTTTGTTTGTCGTTCGATTTTGATAGTGCAGGTCCCTTTCTAAGCTTCAAACAGTCCATTAGTGAAACTCTCATCAAAATTCATTTCTTAGTTTCCAAGATCCTTAAGTTCAAACAGACAGACAATAATTTTAAAAATTTATCAGATGAACTCTATAGCATTCCCCAAGTCATCACCAGTCATTTTTTCAAAGAAATTTTTAATTTACGACTTTTCTAGAGATTTATTATAGTATAGATTTAACAAATGCAATGTTTAAAACGTATAAAAAGTATAACTAAGTCAACAAAAAAAAAATAAGTGTGTTTTTGAAAAATTATCAAGCTTGATAAATAGTTAAGAAAAAAATATTTCATTTTTAGTAAAACTCAAAAATAATTTTTATTTTTGCGTCAAAGACAAATGAAGTCATTTTAATTCTTACTCAGAATTCAAAACGCTTGAAATATTTTTTATGATTATTTATCATGAAGACAGAATCGGGGGGTAAGGTTGTTCAGAATCTTTAGCAACTTAGGGAAGTGTTTTTTACACACAATTTACTTACCTTTCCATTTCGATTCTTGTTCGCAAAATAAAAAATTAATCATAAGTTAACCGATTTAGGTATTTGTTATCGGTGAGGGAAACTAAGTTGCCACATGGTACACAATGAAACTAATATAATAATATCGACGTCGATTATAAAAGAAACAAAAACTTTCTCCATTTTACAATCAAATTTGGAGCCAACAAAGAGCTAAAAATGAAAAAAGGACTAGAAAAAGAGCTAGGAGCTGAAATAGAATTTTGGAGCTAAACGCCAAAAAAAAGAGCTAGATCTAGCTCTAAAAGCACCAAAATGGCAACACTGAGCAATAGTGATTCGAACACAAGTCTGTTGAAATTCAAATGAACTGCTTTTCGAGTTATTAATACAGCGGGCAAAAATCGTAAAAATGAGTGTCTCTCGTTATTGTAGTCACGGTTGCGATAAGCTAAACCAAAAAATTACCAAAAATTACCAAGCAGTACACAACGCAGTCGTATTGAATTATCAGAGAAAGTAACGATTATATTGTACTTATTCTCGTCAGGTGATAGTAAAAAGTGACGCTAATTTGGCAAAAAAGGATTGAAAAAGTTTAAAAGTAAAATCCCGGTATGCTGTTGAAAAGAAAATGCTCAAGAAATATTTTCAATTATTTCTTGACCATGAAATCGTCATGAATAATTGCAACTTGCCGCTTTATATGAATTTAAAGGTTACTTTATTAAATTGTTTGTTTTTATTTTACCGAAACTTCAGTTTTTCTTCAAGAAATAAAGCGACAACTATTTGTTCCTTGCTAAAGCCAGAGTTGCGCAGGTCGCTTTTTTGTAAACATTTTCCAGAAATTAGCAGTAGAAAAGTAGAAGAGATTCTGACATAAAAATTTTTTCTTGAGCGTTTCATAAGTGTCATTTTATATAGAGTTTTTGGATTTCTTTTGAACAGCGTAAAGCCTTAAAAAAACAAAAATATTTTCCAATCCCAAAGGAGGAGCGGCCAAGCACGTTCATTGATGCATTAAATAATTGTTCAGTATCTTTTTCCCTATGGTGCATCGATAGGTATATAAAAATTGCTGCAACGCTTCCAGTTCCCGTTGCTCCTAGCGAACGGTCTTTCTCCTCCCTTCGAAGGTTAAAAACTTCCCCAGTAGATGCTGGCTCAACTCAAGAAATCCTAAACAAAATTTCAAAACAAACAAGAAAAATAAATATTGTTTTGTACACTGCTAAAGGTTTAAGCCTAGATTTAAAACTTTTTGGGGCTACATATACACCTAGACCAGTATGTCTGCGTTCAAAGTGTTGTTTGGAATTTGCAGTAAGATTAACTTCCTTTAAGTTTTCTTGAATTTTCATGACTTTTCCACAAAGTTCTTAACTTTGAGTTGCAGTATTTTTATTGTGTATTTACACATACTTTCATTCAAAAATAAGGAAATTAGTCTAAAGAACTTAACTTTACTGGATATTCCAAAAACACCCTTTGAACGCAGACATACTGGTCTAGGTGTATGACCAAACCAAATTTGGTTTAGAATTAAATTTACACCGTTTGTCATAGAAATCCGCTTAAAAAATATTTAAATTATAAACCGAAAGTGTTAACAATTTTTTATTAAAAAAAAAAATGTTAGGACTCGAACCGAAGTGCCCTAAATCAGTCCGCAATGCTCTACCTACTGAGTTACGGCGCACTCAAGGATTTATCAGGAAAGTACACATATTCGCTGTGTATACGACTTTTGTTGTATTTTTGTTTATCCAAGTAAAGTTTTAGTCTAAGCCTCAAAAAGTTGAGAATTTTTGTAGGTAATTGAAATTTTTAGCCGTGTATAAAGATAAAAATTTCAAATAAATAAAAGTATAAATATGTAATATGTAAAAATATAAACAAGTGTGTATTTACAGGTAATTCTTATTTCTTGACACTTTGGCCAAACCCCGCCCGAAATTTTTTTCTGGCTACGCTTCTGACTCTGTGAATAATCGGTTAAACTAAAAATTTTTTTGAAGTTTAGTGTAGTTCACATCCTCAACGTCAAAGTTACATTAAATAAATATATCAAACATTTGACAGATGTAGAAAGAGAGCTAACGAAATACAAACTTTTTGGTTCATTTTTAACAGCCTGGCTTGTATTTTGGACAATTTTTTTTTTATAAACATAACTTGCCCCTTTTAACCAATTCGAAAACTTTATAAGGCTATTTTTTTTTTGCGTAAATAATTCCAGATAATTGGTTTATTATTCTTTTATTAGTGGAGAACGTACATTTTAACAGTACCGAAATTGATCGACTTTCTCACATTTTTTCTAAATCTATGGCAAAATTTGGACGGCTGATAAATCAGTGAAGACGGTTGAGTGAGATAATGTTGGATCTTGCCAATTGTGCCTTCTCATTATGTGTATATATATATGTATATGAACGGTAGCTTCAAATAACGTAAGTCACAAAACAAAAAATGTTCGGTAGAAGAAAAATACTTGCCATTATGTCGCTTACTTAGCACGTTGCTTCACTGACTTCGCGTTTTAAAGAGAGTCCAAAAGAGTTACTTATATTTTTTTCATTGTGGATAACTGCCGGTAGAATAGAAATCGACCATAAAACGTATTTGAAAAAATGTCGCTTAGAACTTTATTTGAGGCAACCATTCATATCTTTGTAGCAATTGTGGATGAAGAAGATATACTCGCATTGGGAAGAGAGCTTTTGATCGATGTTCTGGACGCCGGCGAATTGTCCGGCTGTGGGTCCGAATACACCTTTTTTTGCCCAAACTGGCGTTAAAGTCGGCGAAGTGCTAACTTGCAATGTTTGTAAGAGAGTTTTGTCGTCAAATAAAATATGCAGTATCAAGTCGCATTTAGCCAGCGCCACTCACATTAAACTTGGGAAAAAGATTCTTGTATCACACAGCAATTTTTTACGGGAAGTGTGACCTGTAAAAATGAGAACTTCACCATAAGTTTGTGCAAAGCGCTCGCGCTGCTAACATACCTAGCAAACATTTTCAGAATTTTTTGCCTGAATACCAGGAATACCACCAGAAACCACTCTGCGCAGTGCACTTAATTCTATCTACAACTCAACCATTAAAAATAAAAGAAATCGTGTACTAAATCAGTATGTATGGTTATCAATTGATGGAACCAGTGATTGAGTATAGTTTTGGACATACTCAGTACCGATGTAGCTATTTCCATGCAACGTTTTTTGTTAAATGCAGCTTTACTACTGGGAGCAAGTTCTAACACTATACTGTTATTTTTGACAGATGCACCGCCTTACATAGTGAGAGTTGGAAGAACCATAAAAGTATTTTATCCAAAATTAGTTCACGTTATAAAAAATTTGTTGCAAGGCTCCATCAGAGATTCCGAACTAGATATACCACTCCCCCTGAACCCATAATATGGTGGGGTTCATGGATGGAAGCAGTTAGTTATTATGTTAAGTATTTGGAAAAGATACTGGGGCGAATAATAATAAGTATGTACCATCACTAACCCAACACTCCCACCACTAGTAACACAACAGAGATAACGAACACGAGAAAAATTATGTATGCAGGCAATAGAGAGAGAAAGAGATAGGACGAGTGTGTACGGATGCGAGACATGGAGGAGGTGTCGATACATAGCACCGACCCTTCCAGAACACGAGATGTTCCCTTCTAGAAACTTCTAGGCGCGTAACGTAGCACTATGTTGGACTATATAAAGCAGTGGAAAGGCAAGCCCGGTTGGTCAGTTTATTTTAAAGTGTTGTACAGTAAACTACTGTGAAGTAAGCTAACTCTTAAATTTGTATTGAGATTATTACTAGTAAATAAAACTAGCTATCTATTACATTATTTGTGCCTCATCGAATTCGTCACACTACGAACAATAGTAAATTCAATAAAAAAGCTGGACACTGCTGCTCTTCAGCTTACAGTGCAATTGCTGGTGATTGCAAATGTCAGAAATATTGTTGAAAATATTAAATGCGTGAAAGCGCTGTTCAATGCTGCTGGAAAACAAGGGCTACAAAGGATACAGACTAAATTTCATCAAATCAAGATCACGTCACAAATCCAAATACAGAACTTCCGAAAAGCTGGCCTTTAAATATATGTACACCTGTAACGCCCGTAGGTGTTGAAGGAACATTTCCACTGTATAAATTTGTACATACGTACCTTTTTTTTAAAGCTTATTTAATGTGCCAATTCATCAAATTTAAAGCGAGTTTTTATGATTGTATAAACTTTAATGGTTTAAGTGATATATTGCACTTACATTTTCTATATACACTGTTGGGGTTTACTCAGGGTTAAAATATTTCTATGTATCACACATAATAAACATATGTATATATATAAGTATATGCGTGCTACATACAGTAGTTAGATTAACGAAATAAAGGCACACAGAAAATTAAGAGTTGAGTTTTCTTTTGACCACTAACCAAGTACATTTTTTCACAGTATATACCACACCTCACCGTGGTGTGGAGGTAGTGTTGACGGCGTACCACACCGAAGGTCCGGGTTCGAGCCTTCAATTTTTTTCAAAACGGGGTCGCCCGTCGGCAGTGGTTTGTCAAACTCTCCGAGTGTATTCCTGCCATGAAAGGCTTCTCAGCAAAATTTCATCTGCTTTGTAGATGCCGTTCGGAGTCGGCGAAAAACCGTAGGTCTCGCCAATTTGTAGGACAAATTTCAAAGCTGAAAGATGGAATCGAGTGGAAATTCATTTCACCGCGGTCATCGCCCCATGGCTTATGTGAAGCCATGATAAAAGCAGCAAAATGTAATTTTAATAGAGTAGTAACGCTGTCAATTCTAACTTATGTATATTACAGACCACATATGTACATATGTAGATGACCTTTTTGTTCTCACGCCAGCATTTCTTAATAGGTGGTCGTTGTTGTTGTTGTTTTAACAACAAAATCACTCCCCGAAGGTTTTGGAGAGTGTTGTCGAAATCCGGTACGCTCCGGTACTCCCTTGCGGTACTGCCCGACTGTCGTGGGAGCGATTTGATATGACCAGTGCAACCTTCTAGGTCATGTCATCCCTCCTTCCGAAAGGAAAGAGAAGATGGGTAATGAGAGGTGGGAGGCATCATATCCGTAGATCAACCATCGAGTTGCACATCATTACCTTTGTGCATATTGGTCGCCTCTTACCACCGGTATGCCTACCGCGGGCATATTCTAAGCCCCAACCCGCAGGGGTTCGGCTCCTGAGCGAAATATAACCGACTTAAATTAAATAATCGTCTTAATTTTTGACAGTGTCAGAATGTATGTTCATCGGTGCACCAAGCCTAACTACCCAATTATTAGTGAACACTTCTACCTCTTGATTTGGAATAAAGTGCACTTTCGGCCATTTGCAGAAATAGTCCATAACTGCTAGGTTATTTTTTTCCCGAGTTCGCTAGTAGGAAATGCTGTTATACTGTTTAATTGGGCTATGGCTCCCCACCTCAATTGCTCGATTTTCTCTTGATGACTTTAAGATCATCTTCGCTTGTATCGTTATGTAATTGATTGAGAACATTAAGAATTTTCTTCCTTGGGACAACGATCAGCTTGAGAACACATTAACCAGTCGATAAAAACAACAGGATATTTTGCTGACACCGTCTCTCTAGTTGGCCCCTCGTTTAGATTCCTTTCATCATGCGTGTAAGATCTGAATCTTCTTGCTGACACTTCCTTAATTGATCCCATTTATCAGTGTATGTCATAATCATCATCCGCCCCATATATTGCCTCTTTGGCCTCAGCTTTAGATCATAAATATCAGCATTTCCATAGATGCTACTTTTGAGTTCCTCTATGCAAAGTCTCTCAAAATTAGCTGGAGCATTGCAAAGTGTGAAGGGCATTACCGCTTTTTAAACCCAGTTTGGAAAATCATTTCGTGATAACGAGTCTAGACTATTATCGATCCTTGGAAAAAGTACCACCGATGAACTCCGTAGACTAGCAGATGATTCGATAAGGCCGCTGTCAGTCATTTTCTATATAATTTCTCCTACCACTTGTCGTTTTGCCAATGGAATACAACTAGAAGCTTGGCGGGTTTGCCCTCCATCACCAGTATCAATTTGATGCTTCACAACGTTAGTTCGACCATCCTCTTCAATTATGGTCCAGTACTTGAATAAAAGTTGTTTTGGTTTATTCTGATGACCCTTTTCCAGCCCATCCGTCCATGCCATGATGTCATCTGAACGAGTACCATGCTGGTAGAAACATTTGCCTGGTGTGGTTCGCAATAAATACCTACTTCGACGTCTAGGCATTGCCCCAATAAAGATCCTTTAGAGAGTTTGTTTGGCGATTTCAACTCATTAAGTACCCTTACCGGTATACGTTCATCTCGTTTTATCTTAGCCATGGGTTTCCAACTAGTATATTCGTCTGCGATTTGTTTGCTGCTTCTACAACCGACAACTTGTTTGTCCCATAATCTGCACCAATCTTTGTCCATAAGATTGCTTCTGACTTTGGTGGAATTCGTTGGCTCTTCTTCTCAACTAAATGATTACTGAGATAGTTTCTTTTCGTAACCAAAACTGAGTGGCACATCCATGATCTTTTTCTGCATGTCGCCTTTGATGCCTTCCACGCTTAAGAAGTCCACACCAATTATGATTTCGTCAACAATATCTGGCACTATAAAATTGCGTAGAGCTACTTCTCCTATAATATGGGTGTCTCCACCAGTCGCTGTAAGCAACGTAGCCTCCAACACGCTTTTCTCCCGAGCGCTCAATTGGGAGTGCTGTATTTAGTTTAACGATTGGCTTGGTTGGGGGAATATCTCATGTCCTTCAACTTCACGTTTTCGTTCAACTGTGTTGCTGAGATTACTTTACTTCACTTGAAGGATTTGATGGTTTCTCACTTTTCTTCCGTACTTCATTCAGAGCTTCCAAAATTTAGTCTTCTCAAGCCAGAGTTCCACTTCCACTCGATGAGCCTTATATGCAGCTCAAGAACGAGGTTCTTTCCTGAGCCAGAGCATAGGGTACCGTCTCTGCAAATGATACCTTTGGATTTGTATATGGGGCCCGCTTTGTCTCCGTATCGCCTGTTGGTTTCATAGACCTTGGATTTTAACCCTCTCCATATATATATGGGCCAACCTCTCAATATCCTACGCAAATTCTCGTTAGCCTGCTGGAGGCGATTCTACAGATCTATTTGGTATATTTGCCTTCAGTTGATTTTGCGTCCTGCATTCTTAACTGTGACTCCATTCGATTTTCCTGTGACTCCAGCTGCAAATTAACTTGCATCGATGACCATACTTACTGTCTGAGATGCCACGTTCGTCTTCTGTTCTTCGAGCTGTGCCAAAATGTGTGTGTTTCTGCTCCTCCAGCTATGTTGTAATGCCGGAGGTTATATGAGGCAATACGCTTCCCACAGCGTTCCGTAATCGTGACTGTAACTCAGATTTATTGGATGTAGTGTTCAATCCCTGTTCATCAAAAATGAGTATACCTATATCTTTGGTTAAATCAACTTCGCCATGTCTTTGCATTCACTAGTATTTATTTTATAATATCAGTTGTTGTTGTTGTTGTTGTTAGTGAGTTCTAACCCCAATTCTGACGAATTCGATGATTTTGGGAATACCACTTCCTGAGTTCGATCACTGAAATAAATACATGCACAAATCCTGTTACAAATAGCTGGTTTTATTTACTGGTGACTAAGTGACGGGCGTCACTTAGTACTGATCAGTATTGACAAGGTCCAAAATAATACAACCGTGCGCATCATAATACATGACAGTTGGAATCACACTGGAACTGGCTTAGCTAGGCGCTGAGCGCTCTATCATCTTTCTTTTTCATATTGGACACCAAGGGAAACGGATCTCCAGATTAAGTATCATTTTCCTCTTCTTTTTACTTTGGACGTCGAGCGGACCAGTTGCAGAATAAAACAACATAGCAGTAGCAGAACACAACAAATAAGTATCATCATCATATAATCATATATTTTCTCATTACCCATTGTCTCTACCTCACATCATTTAATATAACGTAATATCTATTTAGAATAAGTTTAGCCCATAAGGCCAGTGAATTATAGTTGAATAAATATTGTACTTGAAGTCGAAATCGTACATCTCATTATTTCTTGGAAGTAATATTCCCTCCCGTTCACGTAAGTTCATTCCCTCTCTATACAAATCCTATCTGGATTTAACAACTGGTAATAAACGCAAAACAAGTTAACAAGTATTGTAACTCCACAGTAAGCTCATTATTCAACACTTGAAAATAAACTGTTTTACCTGCCCTGCTTGGGAACTGCCTTTTATAATTCAACAGGGTGCAACCTTACGCACCTAGAAGTTTCTTGGTTGCCTGATTAACACCAAGTTAGCACGTACGATACTGCGAACCATTTGTCATAAGGTTCGAAAAATGGATTGCATAATACAACATTTCGTGCTCAATTTCGATTTTGAGACAATTTGGTATTAAGTAATTTATCAGCTGGTTCTAGGCAGGTCACAAACAGAAAAATTTCCGGTTACAAACTAAATATATTAAAATTTAAGTTCAGAACCGTTTATATAGTTTACTAAATAATATTTAATTAACAAATAAAAAAATGCTATAGCTAAGATCTGTTCAAGTTGACCACATATCATTGGAGATTTATTTTATTTTATTTATTTCTTTGTGATTTTTTCTTACAGAATACCGAAATCATCTCAAGTCACAAATTTTTATCTAATGAGGAGTCTAAAATTTAGTGACTTGAGATAGACTTACAGAATATACCTTGTAAATGTATTTTAGGTTATGATGTATGAACGCCTCATGTTTATGCGTACACTTCCTTACTAGGAACTTCCCTACATACATACATGTACGCGTACCTCAGCTCGTTAATACACCAGTGATTGAAGTATACCTTTTAAATGAAATAGTAAATAAAAAGCGAAGCTCTAGTGGACGAGCGTAGGTTATGCATTATGATTGCAAATTGTGTAACCTTTTTATACCTTTCATGGACATGAAAGTTTTATACTTTGGTCTGGGGTGGCTTTCCGTAATTCGATATCGAGCAAAAATATCGTTCTTGCTTTCCCTAACAAAAAATGTCGTTGTATTTTACCGAACGCTCCATAGAAACTGATCGACACCACTTTTGCTCTCATTTTGCTTTTTCTCAGCAGTCAGTCGCAACAAAATGTAAGTAAAAAATGCTATTTTTTAAATTTTAAATTTTTTACATACAGGAGTCAACAAACTAATTCTACTCAACTTGAGCTTATGCTAGAATTCATGGAAAAACACGATACGTTATCTAGAGAATAGCTTGCAAAATGTTTCGAATGGCTAAATTGTAGACAGAGGTCTTCTTCCATGGATAACAAAGTGTGTCGAAAGATCTTCGAAAGTGTGCTATGTCCCATTGGTGCTGTGTGTGCGCCACCCGTTTGCCATTGGTAACCGCCTCCTGCTAATATCTCCAGAGTTGCTGCTTTTCTAAAGATTGGCTGAATGTACATTCTCCTAATGCCTCCTCCCAAACTTATTTTGATTACTAAATATTTTTCCGTAGCTTTAAAAAATGTGTTAAACTTACTTTTTGTCTTGAAGCTCCAATGGATTGGATCAGGCCCGTGTGCACGGGGGGGGGTTTGGGGGTTAAAACAATTAACAAGTACTGTAAACAGTACTATTCAGGACCTGATTAATTAGGTTTTGATGAATCAGAACTATGACTAATCAAAATATGATTTAATCAATTTACCGCACGTCCCTAATTTGTACCATTACAATTGATGTCATGGCCAAATGATCCTAAGGTTGTGTCAAGTGACCAGCTGACTTCTACTTTTTTATGAGTATTGACGGAATTCTTTTCCGTACCTCGAAGAGTTGCAATGTTAAACCGACTTTGATTATCTATAGCCATGTGTTCATAAAAGTGCGAATAGTCCCAGCTTTCCAAAGTCAGAGCGCTCCAAAAAAAGTATCCAAAAAGAGTCCGTAATTGGAGCCTTTTCGGAGAGAAGAAATGAATATTGTAGAGCGAATGAACTGCAAGGCTCAATTATATGACAGATTTCGAGTGTTTTCTGACACTTTTTGTTGTAGGCGTAAAGAGAATTCTAAAAAGATGAGCGACAACGTTCAATTATTTGAATGTTTTCAAACATTTTCTGAGGTTTTTTTTTTATTTTACCTAACGTTTATCAATAGTCTGTAGAAAATAAACATAGCACATTTCATATTTTCCGAATTGTGTCAATAAAACTGCATAAACCTTATTTTTTATTATTTATGACCCCAAATAAGCTTCAGAAAAACACCAATAAAAGGCTCCGAAAGGAGTCTGAAAAGGCTCGAAAAACCCTCAGAATGAAGGAATAAAGGGCCCCGAAAAAGGTTCAGAAAAGCACCAATAAAAGGCAGTTCGTTTAAAAAGAGTCATAAAACGCTTCAAATTCATCGAAATCAGACTCATTTCGGACTCTTTTTTATGACTTCGTTGGAGTGCCCTAGTAGAGCGATTTTTCGCTCCATTTGGTCTCCGACAGAAGCTCATTTTGGAGAGTAAATCTCTGAGAAATGAGCGTTTTATGGCTCCGAAAGGAGCTGGGATATGCCATCATATCACCAATTCTCTATCAAATACAGAAAAATGTGTACAGTGTTGCCAGGATACAATTTATTTTGGAGCTAGATTCGAGAAAAAAAGAGCTAGAAAAGAGCTAGATTTGTTCAAGAAAATCCAAAACATGTAAAAAAAAGAGCTAAAAAGCACTTAAGTATTTTGTATGTAAGTTTTTACATTTATTTCATACTAGCAGGGTACCCAGCTTTGCTCGCTATGTACATACATATGTAAGTAGTTAATAAATTCTTGCTACCCTCAATTGCGAAAACAATTTACAGACTGAGAATGTTCAGAACAATATTTATTTTCCCACATTATATCCTGTTTACGTATACGGCAACCAACTAAAGTAAATGCGTTTTTTAATAGTTTAACTTCGACATTTTGTCATCTCCCCTCTATTTGACTCTTCAGCTGTGCCTAAACATTCCCCAAGTCATCCCCAGTCATTTTTCAATGAAATTTCAAATATACAGACACAACTTATCTAGAGTTTTATTAAAGATATGCTGATACCCACATAGGACGACAGTGTACCTATGCAATTGATTTTTGATTTAGCTGAAATTGAAAAAAGTGAACAAAAATTTTAGAGGAACGCTTAGTTTTTTTTTTGACAAAGTAACTGAATTTTTCTTCATATAAAATTGTGTAAGAAAAAAAATTTCATAGGTACATACCTGCCTAAAAATCAGTATATCTTTTTTGTTTGTCGTTCGGTTTTGATAAAACAGAGTGCAGGTCCCTTTCTAAGCTTAAATCAGTCCATTAGTGAAACTCTCATCAAAATCCATTCCTTAGTTTCCGAGATCCTTAAGTTCAAACAGACAGACAATAATTTTAAAAATGGATCAGATGAACTCTACAGCATTCCCTAAGTCATCCCCAGTAATTTTTTCAAAGAAATTTTTAATTTACAACTTTTCTAGAAATTAATTATAGTATAGATTTATGATGTTTAAAACGTATAAAAAGTATACATAATTAACACAAAAAAAAAAAAAAAAGTGTGTTCTTGAAAAATTATCAAGCTTCATAAATAGTTAAGAAAAAAATGTTTAATGTTTAATAAATAAAACTGAAAAATAATTTTTATTTTTGCGTTAAAGCCAAATGAAGTCATTTAATTTCTGGGTCAGAAATCAAAAATCTTGAAATATTTTTCTGATTATCTATCATGAAGACAAAATCGGGGGGTGAGGTCGTTCAGAATCTTTAGCAAATTAGGAAAGTGTTTTTACACACAATTTACTTGTACTTACCTTTCCATTTTGATTCTTGTTCGCAAAATAAACATATGGCATTTACGAATGTTACTCGGCCAAGTTAACCGATTTAGGTATTTGTTATCGGTGAGGGAAACTGAGTTGCCACATGGTACACAATGAAACTAATATAATAATCGATTACAAAAGAAATAAAAACTTTCTTCATTTTACAATACAATTTGTCCAAATAAATTTGTAGCGAAAAAAGAGCTAAAAATGAAAAGAAAGGGCCAGAAAAAGAGCTAGTACCTAAAACAGAATTTTAGAGCTAAACGCCAAAAAAAGAGCTAGATCTAGCTCTAAAAGCATAAAAGTGGCAACACTGAATGTGTACAACCAAACAAATTTTCTGGGGTATAGTTTTAGGCATCAGAGTATGCAGTTTCAGAAAAGTTAAAGATCATTTAAATTTATGATGTATGGGTCTAGGTATCTATTTCAGCAAATATGTTTATCTTAGTGAAAAATGTTTGCAAATGCTAATCTAAAGTAAACCCCCCCCACCCAATGCTAATTCCTGCGCACGGCCCTGGATTGGATGCATCCCTTATCCTCCTATTTAAAGACGCGTTTTTCGAACTAGAATCGTTAAAAATCAAAAAATTGCGCCAGGTATACATTTCAACTTTAAAATTATTCTTTATTTTTATTTATTGCACACCAATTTTGACAGTTATAAAGCACTTTCCAAACACTTCCTTAAGTATGAAAACGATAGTGGATACATCGAAATACGGAAACCAAAAATGCATCGTGGAGCGTTCGGTATCGTATTGAAATATCGAGATGACGAGCGTCGATTATCGAATTATGGAAAGCCACCCCTGATGTAAGTGTGAGAAGAAAAAGACAGCACAGAAATGATTAGGGCGATGAGCTGAGTCTCCTGCAAAAAACCGAAATACTCCGTTCCATAATCCATAGAGTACTCCTTAAGGAGTATCGGAGTACTCCAACACTTATCCTCGCTCATATAAAAAAGGTGGTTCAGTTTATATGGCGATGTCAGGTAATTGGATAACCTAATCCGACTCGGATACTCTATAGACCACCTACATGAGAGTACTCCCAAAATACTCCTATTGGATTACTCTATGGAGTATTCAACAGTACTCGCTTCACTGCAGAGTACTCTGTAGAGTAATATTTTGGCAAAAATTTCAAAGTACTCTTACGTAGGTGCTCCATAGATTATTCAGCGGCGTGCTCTGACATGGATTAGGTGATCCAATCACCGGACATGGCCATATAAATTGGGCCCCCATTACAGGGGTCGATTTAGCCATCCGTCTGTCTATTTGAAAGCAAAATTAAATCACAGCAATGGATAGGATTACATGTTTCAGAGGCTCCAAACTTATCATCAGATCCCTTTTCAGTGTCTGCACCAAATCTGCTGTTAAAATACTCTAACAACTAAGCTATGATGCCCTGTGACTCACGATGCATTCATCTCCACTTCAATATTTCCCTTGGGTGTTATTGTTTTAGTCTTGCCAACAGTGTAGACCAGTGGTGTCCATCAGAGTTGCCGGGCCTGGTAGGTTCCAACCAAAATGGGTAGGACCTATTTTTAGACCAGATTTTGGTATGTTTTGCGAAAATAAGAGAAAAAGAGGGAATATGTATTTTCAAACATATTAGCAACTCTGTTTCACCGTTTTTCAGTTGTGAGTTTGTAGAACGGCGTGCATAAAAATGTGCGTATCTGTACTTACATTTGTACATACATATGTATGTACATATGTATTTAGATCCATTCCTCGAAATGCTTAAAATAGGCAAACGAACACACACGATGCCCAACGAGACACTGCTTATGAATGCATACGATTTTTCATATTGCTGCTACAAATCTGATGGCCATTTGGCCCTTTGTATCCTGGCCTGTTGGCTTGCAGGGTATTCATATGCAGACGCGAATATTTGTACTTAATCATGCATGCAAAAATCGAAGTTAACACACATTTCTACCAAATCTATGGACATAAAAACTTAATAAGTACATAAATTAACGACGCTATGGACAAGTAAGTAAATTTCTATTTATAAAGTAATAATGACTTAAACATTTTATTATACCTTTCATGAGCATGAAATGGTATTATAACTTTGGTCCGATGTTTGTAAGTATGAGAAGAAGAAGAGATAGACCCACCATTAAGTATACCGAAATGATCAGGGCGACGAGCTGAGTTGATTTAGCCATGTCCGTCTGTCCGTCCGTCCGTCCGTCTGTCCGTCCGTCTGTTTGAACGCAAACTTGTCCCTCAGTTTTAGAGATATCTCGATGAAATTTTGCAAGCAGGCGCCATTTTGCATAGGATTAATCATTTGTCGGAACCAGCAAGATCGGACCGATACAACGCATAGCTCCCATACAATCGATTGTTCCGATAAACGGGTTTTGGCCTATAACTCTTGCAATTAAAAAGCTATTAGAGCGAAATTTCGCAGGTTTAGTACATGCTATATAAGTAATGTGTGTAGTGAAAATCATCTAGATCGGACCGGGCTATCAATTTTGCAGTTAAAGAGCTAGGAACGTTAAACTTTGCACGTTTGCTACATATTATATATGTAACATATGTAGGCAAAATCAGCCAGATCGGGCCAACATAACGGGTAGCTCTCATACAATCGATTGTTCCGATAAGTGTGGTTTGGCATTCATGAAAGGTATAAAGCCTTCGGCACAGCCGAAGACAGCCCTTTCCTTACTTGTTTTTAAATAGGTTTGTAACCAGAAAACCGAAGATATCAAAAAATGTGGCGGAAGATGAGGAAACATCGTCAAGGTATAAAGAAATTCCAATATTATTGCTGTTGATAGTTTTACCTGCTGTGGTTTCCCAGTAAAAAGTTTGTTTTCATTCTCCACAGTGATGAAGCCGACAAGCCGCGAGGCACAAAAAGAAAATTTCGTGAGGAATGGCTGAAACTTGTTGACTGGTTGAAAGGGAAAGAAGGTGGTGCGTTTTGTGTGGCTTGCTCTAAGACGCTGATTAATCACAGCACTCACCTAAGAGCCCACCAGAAGACGGCAACACATACTCAATTTTATGATTCGCGCAAAAAACAATTCACGTTGGACAACTTTTACAATAAAGAGCATCAAACGCAGCAGCAGCAAGTTAGAAATGCAGAATTTACTTTGGTCATGTTTTGCATCGCACATAATCTACCATTTTTACTTATGGACTTCCTACCCGCATTACTAGTGGAATGTTGCACGGACTCTTCAATCGCTAAGCTCATAAAGTGTGGAAGAACTAAATCCGCTGAAATAACTGAATATATTTCAAAACAAGCAAGTGAGCAAATCTTTTCCTTTTTAAGAACAAATTGTTTTTCTCTTATTGTGGATGAAACGACCTACGTTTCTATCACTAAAAGTCTCGTTTTAGTAGCGAGGTATGTTGACGCTGGCCGCACAGTGCAGGATCGCTGTATTGCTTTATTGCAACTTACAAAGGCAGATGCGGTTACTATTTACAACGCTATTAAAATGTTTCTATGTGTAAATAACATACCTTTGAAAAATTTGATTGGATTGGCAACAGATGGAGCCAACGTTTTGGCCGGGGATTTTGGAGGTCTCAAGGCCTTGCTAAACAAAGACACTGATTTTTTTTATTTAAAATGTACATGCCATTCACTGCACCTCTGCTCAAGCTACGCTACCAAACATTTGCCAAAACATGTAGAGTCACTTTGTCACAATATATACAGCTTCTTAAGCCATAGTCCCAAAAGAATATCTGAGCTTCAAGAATTTCAAGAGTACTGCTCAATAAAAAGTTGCCAAATAGACTCGGTATTGATAATATAATGCTGTGTAAAGAGCTTATGAATAATAACGTCCCGCATTATATTTGGTCAGCAAAAAGAGATTTTAAAGAAAAGTAAATGATGAATAGGTATTTTGTTTTGGTTACAAAAACAAATAGTCAATCTTTGACATAAAACTCGAGTATGCATGAAGCTTAATGGTCTTCGATGTTTTTTTCTTTTTTTAATATATATGTATATGAAAAATATTACCTGTGATTGCAAGGCAAAGTATTTAGCATATAAGTAGGTCTTTTATGCCTTTTATGTTACAATAATGTTGAATTCTGGGAAATTTCAAAAGAAACATCATAAATATTGAAAAGAATATCTTTTCCGAGCCAATCACTTTTTTCAACAACATATATTAATTTGCAGATCATTAATAGGGGTAGTACAAGAATTTTATCAAATGCAACATCTCGAAAATATCGACCTTATTTAAAAATGTGTAGGGTTAACAAGTAACATCCTTGAATTTTTTATCTGAAAGTCTAACACATTCCAAATTTTCTATCTCAATTCAATATGTTGTTATTTTGGTTTAAATTTCCCACTGGTCTGTACAAAATGAAAAATGTGAGTGTATGAGTGAGAACGAGAGAATGGGAGCAGACCAGTGGGAAATTTAAACCAAAATAACAACATATTGAATTGGGATAGAAAATTTGAAATGTGTTTGACTTTCAGATAAAAAATTCAAGGATGTTACTTGTTAAGCCTACACATTTTTAAATAAGGGCGGTATTTTAGAGATGTTGTATTTGATAAAATTCTTGTACTACTAATATTAATGATCTGCAAATTAATATATGTTGTGGAAAAAAGCGATAGGCTCTGAAACGAAATCACTCGTCGTGAACGGATGTGTTCTTGCCGTGCTCCGAGTTCTTCTTAAACTTAATTTAAGCCTTTATTTTTGATCAATGCAACATAGCAATTAAACTTGTGTTTAAAGACATTGACTCTATTTGCATTTTTCTATATTTTGCCATTTATTATGCCGTGTTTTTGTGGTCATAGGGTCGAGCGCGCCCAAACATCAGTGCAGTGCGAAAAATGCCAAGAAATTTACCATTTAAACTGTGTTGTTGGTAACTTGCCTACCGACCTAAATTATCTAAATAACGCGGAAAATGTATATATCTGTGGCTTGTGTGCTCCCGCTCAACAAGACGAGTCGTTGACTTCGCAAACCTCGCCGTTGCAGCAACAACAAGCCATACAATCGCAGGTGCCAGTGCCGTGTAACGTCAATGACAATTTTGCCGAGTTAAAAGCACTTCACTCTCAACTTCTTTCTGTTGTGACTGCTTTGCAGAAAGATAATGAGTGCCTTCGTCAAAAAACAGACTCTCTGCATGCCGAGGTTCGTGGCTTGCACTGTAAGCTTAGCGAGAATAATTCAACATTGTCTCATTTGCTCACTCAAGTTAAAAAGTTCTCTAGTGTTTACAACAACAACATTGTTTTATTAGCGAAGCCAGCTTCTACTTGCGCAACAACAAGTGCTTCGGGCTCTGGCGGCGTCGCTGATGCTCTTGAAAAAACAGCTGATATTGCTGCTAATCCGCCGCAGCCTAATGATGCTGCTGCTAACACTTCAACTCCGACGCCAACTGCGATCGCCGCTACTTCGCAATCTTCCTCGCCTACACCGGGTATTGTTGTAAAGCCTCTACCAGCTGTTAATAACCAAAACCAATGGAGAACAGTGCGAAATAAGAAACACAAACGAAGAAATAAAAACAACAACGATTGCGCTTCTAACAATGCTAACGTTGAAGCAGGCACTAGTTCATTGCCTGTTATTGCCGAAAGCAACAACAATGATGTCATTTCAAATGATAGTATTAGGCCCACCCCCAATAATAATAATTTGCGCCTGCAAGCACAGCCTTTAGTTGTTGGATCGGGCATCTCCGGTGAATTAAGTGCTGTTTCGAAAATTAAAATGAAGTGGTTACATCTCTCGCCCTTCTCCGCCTCGGTCACAGCCGATAAACTGAAATCCCACATTGTCCAATATACAGGAATTGCTGAAAATTCGATTGTCTGTTTTCCTCTGGTAAAGACTGGCGTGGATCCCAAATCTCTGCGGTATGTCAATTTTAAGTTGGGTGTCGAAGCCAGCTTACTTCCAAAGATACTGTTGCCAGAGTTATGGCCTACGAATATAGTTGTTCGTCCATTCAGCTTTGGATCAAAAAACGACGGGGGCCAACCGATCTCCAACGGCAATCGGTTGGGTCCGATGGAATAATGAACCGTTTAAAAATTTATATGCATAACATGGCTGGCATCAGAACAAAGTCTCAGCTCATACGGTTATTTAGTTGTCATCAGGAATATGATGTCTTCGTTATTGTTGAGACGTGGTTAAACGATAATTTCCATAGTGCTGAGTACTTCGATTCCAAGCTATATAACGTCTTTCGCAACGATAGAAATGCTAACCTTACTGGATGTGCTAGAGGTGGTGGAGTTCTCATCGCAGTGCATTGCAAGTATCATGCCTCCGAGGTTACACTCGATAATAATAATGCTATACTTGACCAACTGTGCGTTCATATCCGGGGCTCATCAGACTCAATTTTTCTTTGTGCATCGTATATTCCGCCCAACAGTAGCCACGACCTTTACTCAGCGCATGTTGACAACATAGTCTCATTGGCTCTAAACAAAATTGATTGCGATCATCTTTGCGTGCTGGGCGACTTCAACCTTCCTAATTTAAACTGGACTAAAAATACTTCCAATTCCTCATTAACTGCAAGTGATGTTACTAGCCTTAACGAGATATACGTAGTAGATAGCTTTCTAAGCATAGATTTAAGGCAAATTAACTGCTACCCAAATCGACTTGGTCGCACCTTAGATTTAGTTTTTTTAAGTGATAATCTCAACTTCACAGTGCGTAAGTGCGATTCTCCTATCACACAGTCTGATATGCATCATGTTCCGATAGAAATAACTCTCGAATTTTATACATTTGCCAAAGCTGGTAACGATACAGCTAATTTTTCTTTTAATTTCAAGCGTTGCGATTTTTTGGACTTGAACAATCTATTTCTTGAAATAAATTGGGATAACCTGTTCCAAAACTCAGATACTACCAGGTATTTCGATTTGTTTAGATCTATGGTTGTAGATATTTGTAAACGGTCTATTCCTTTAAGCTCGAACAAAAAGTATAAAGTTCCCTGGCATAACGCAGCCTTGATGAGAATTCGTAATCTGAGAATTAAATATTTTCGTAAGTTTAAAAAGAGTAATAATTTAGTGTTCTTTGATAAGTATAAGGAGTGCGAAAAGAAGTTCACATGTCTGGACAAATTCTTGCATAGGAACTACATTCTAAGTTTTGAAGAAAATTTAAAAGTGAATCCAAAATCGTTCTGGAACTTTGTCAAGGCAAAAAAATCAGTGTCAAATATTCCGTCCTCTCTTTTCCTTGGCGACAATACGGTTAATTCCCCTGCAGAAGCGGCAAATCTGTTCGCTGAATACTTCATGGCCAACTTTGTATCCGACCCTGACATTGTTGATGACACTCGCTTCAACATACAACCCTCAATTGACTTTGGAAGCCTTGTACTGTCTCTTGAAGATGTCTTAAGTGGCATCTCTCGTCTTAAACAGTCATGTAGTACCGATGTTGATGGATTGTCCGCAATCTTGTTTAAGAAGTGTGACGCTCTTGCTTATCCCCTATTATTAATTTTCAATAGTTCCCTATCTTCGGGCACTTTTATTGACTCGTGGAAATTGGCTTTTATTACACCCACTTTCAAGAGCGGCAATAAAAACGACGTCAGCAACTACAGGCCTATCTCAAAACTCTCTGCCACGTCAAAGCTTTTTGAATGCATCATCCAGGACAAATTGCTCTTTTTCGTAAAGAATATTGTGTGTCAAGAGCAACATGGCTTTCTTCCGGGACGCTCAACTGTGACTAACCTGGCTATTTTTTCTGATGACTGCATCGCAGCATTTCAGTCTGGTTGTCAGGTTGACACAGTTTACACGGACTTTTCTAAAGAATTTGATCGGGTTTCCCATTTAGTCTTGGTTAAAAAGCTTGCCTGCATGGGTTTCCACTCGGCTTTCCTCAGTTGGATTGAATCCTACCTACAAAATCGCAGGTGTAGGGTTGTTGTCGACAATGTCAGGTCTTCACCTTTCGTTGCCTGCTCTGGTGTTCCCCAAGGAAGCATCTTAGGACCACTTTTCTTTATTCTCTTCATTAATGATATTCGCTCTTGCTTCTCTACAGTAAGTTTTCAATTATATGCGGATGATCTAAAAATTTACTCACCTATTTACAGTCAGCGTGACTCTGCACTCATGCAGCTAGATTTGGATAAATTGAGTTCGTGGTGTGACAATAATCGGTTAACTTTAAACTTAAAAAAATGTTTTCATATAACTTTCTCAAAACGCCCAAATTTTATTGATACGTCATATCACTTATCTAACTCGCGCCTGTCCCGAGTTAATGAAATGTCTGACCTGGGAGTAATTTTTGACTCCAAATTTAGTTTCGCAAGTCATATTAATCTTTGTATTTCGAAATCGTACGCCATGCTTGCATTTGTTAGGCGTCATAGCGCGGAGTTCTCTGACCCATATACGCTAAAACTATTATATACAGCGTTTGTGCGTTCCAAACTTGAATACGCCTGCTTCATTTGGTCGCCGTATTATCACTGTCACATTGCAAGAATTGAACGGATCCAGAAAGTATTTTTATATTTTGCTTTGCGCAACGTACGATTTTCTGAACCCATCCCGACCTATGAAGCGAGATGCCTTCTGATCAATCTAAAGTCGTTGCAGAGTAGAAGGATTATCTTGTCGCTGTCGTTCATCTTTGACGTTTTTCGTGGTGCTACGAACTGCGCCGTGCTCCTCGAGAGGATCTTCATAAATATTCCTGCAAGAGCCCTTAGGAACTCTGAATTCTTTTATGTTCGCCTTTTTAAAGCTCTTTATGCAATAAATGCACCAATTACTAGATCATTGATTGAATTTAATAGAATTGCTAACCACTTGGAAATAGATTTTTCTAGTTCAAAAGATCGATTTTTAAGTACCATAAATTCCTATTATAAGTAAGCTAGTTATCTACGTATACTATTACAATACCTACCGTTACTATATACTTCTACTTAGCCTATAAGATTTTGTATTCTGATTGGCTTAATAAACAAATAAATAAATAAAAGATATCTAAGATCTAAGGCGAAACGAATAGAAGCAAATATTTGAAAATGAATGCGTATTGAGTTTAAATTTGTGTATATTTATTATTTTAACTATACTTTTGATAAGGGACAAACTATAATTAACTTAATTTAACGAAAAAGGACATAATTGTGAAATTTATTAGCGAACATCCCGATTTGGCCAAAACTTTGATACCAAACTGTGAGTAAAAAAACGGCTGCAAAACAAAAATGGAAGTAGCTTTGAGGCATCCAATAACTGAAAATGACAAAATATTAAATATCACCCAAACACTTGTGCTAATTTAGATCAACCTCGAAGAATTCTAAGTTTTCCACAAACCACTTGTTGTTGCTCTGCGTATCATCCGTTTCGAAAGGTGCAAACTCCGGACACAATTCTTTCTCAGATTTGAAAGAATACTGTGGACGGATATGGTGCTCTGACACATTTCAATCAAATAATCACTGCCAATAGCGTGGTGATCTCCGCCACTCGCAAGGGCTTAAAAAGTTGTAGTTAGTTGCAGGACTGAAGGAACCGACTTGTTGTCATGACACATAAGACATAAAATTAATTTAGGTAGGACATAATTGGACACCTGTTGTTCATCCCACATCGTTTAATAAATCTGCAAAATATAAAATAGCACAGAGGTTAATTGCCAAATGTATGTATATGCATATGCCACCCTTACGCATTAGTTAAAAGCTGCAGGTGGCCACTTTGGTCTTTATGGTGTTTGCGCACCTCTCTTTCGTCGTTTTCACTCTTATTAGAGCATAAATAACACATAAAATTCGGTTCCGTTATCTCTTAGCACCAATTTTATATTTTGACAACCTTATTTTGACGTTTAAAACAATATTGTAACCTTGAAAACTGAAGAAGAAGGAGAAAACAATCGATAGCAATACTGACAATTACGATTCGTTTGCTTTCTTCTGCAATAATCCGATATCATTCACTCGCTCGTCGACTGACGTAATTTTTGATCGTACGATAGTGCACTCGTTCACTTCTGTCACGATTGGGGCCCTGGTTCGCTAACGACTGACGTGTGATCAATTAATCGAGGGGATGGACACTACTGGTGTAGACCATACGTGGGCAAATGAAATGTAAGCATGTATTGATAACCGCGAGCGTAAAGTGGCTACCATGGGACAAAGAACATTTGCAGTCAGTTGATTTACAAACAACAGCGAAGCGACATCATGCGCCGCTTGATTGTTTTATGATACTATTTATGCGCGTACCTATATGTGTTTGTTCAAAATGAATGACAAATATTGCTTTATGATTTCCAATGCCTTTGGTAATATGTCTATTGTGTAATATGTGTGTAACTTGGACCAGGGCATATCATTTTAGGAGAAACTATAATACCTTCCATAAAGACTGAGAAATATGAGGGTATTGAGAGAGATAATATGTTTTTTGAAAAAAAAGTACCCTTTTGCCGAAGTATAAGGATTGGGTTTTCCAAGTTGAAAACGATGGTCAAAAAAATTATACAGGAACGGAAACCACACTAAAAAGGATATCTCGAGCATAATTAGTTCAAGCATTGCTATGCTTTTTCAGACGGTACTTTTATCAAAGAAATGGGGCAGAAATATACTAGGGCATAAAAAAACAACATACCGACTACCTATGTTACATCGTTGCTGTCTGCAGCGCGACTGGCAGGAAAATCAATTCCTTATCCCACAGTGCCAAACTGGTTTTTTCGTTCTCAATAGCGACAGAAATAAGAGCGTAAGAATACGTGGGCGGAGAGTCAGTCTAACTTCGACATTTTGCCATCTCCCCTCTATTTGACTCTTTAGCTGTGCCTAAACATTCCCCAAGTCATCCCCAGTCATTTTTCAAAGAAATTTCAAATAAGGTAAATGTCCATAATTTCGTGGTACTAAGGAATTTTCTGACTTTCTACCTCTCTTGCGTAAAAACGGATGAAGGAAAACTAAAAAAGGAAATTTTTCCCATTGAGTTGATCTATTAAGATAGCTTTCCATTTAATTTCAAACAAAACTAACAAATGTTTTATTTTATATAAATAAAAATGTGTGAGTACCTCAAATGTCCCTAATTTCGTGGCAAAAATTTTCTGATGTACCTAACTTCGTGGTAAAGTGTCCCTAATTTCGTGGTATTTGGTTAAACTCTAATTTTATGGAAAATGAAAGTTATTTTAAACGCAAATTCCTAAAATTTATTTATTAAAATTTATGTTCAAAAATTTTAAATTTTAAACAATTTTTTTATTGTTATTGTATTTATGAAAAGAAAGCGTTTTAAGACCAAGTAAGTATTAATTTGTTTAGTACTTAGTAATCAATTGATTAGACGGATTTTTTAATTGTTAATGATTACTTCAATTATTTTTTGAGAAAAGGCAATTAGTAGTTGATTGCGATTGAAAAAATCAAAAAAAAACCAATAAAAAAAAATTTATTTAACTGATGTAATTTGATACTTTTCTCAAAATTTCTTTTATTTATTATTACTAAAAATGTTTTTTTTTTAATTTTTGTGTTTTTTTGGTCTTTTAAGTTTTTTTTATTTTTAAACAAAATAAATAATTAAAAAAAATAGCTTTAAAACAAAAATAAACAATAAAAAAAATTAGTTCAATTGATGTAGCTTATTATTTTTTATTATTTCAAAAAATGTTTTTTTTTTTAATTTTTTTGGTATATTTTTAATTTATTTGTATTTTTTTAATTTTTTGATTTTTTTTTTAATTTAATTTGGTTTTTATTCTGTTTTTTAATGTTTTGGTTTCTTGTTCACAATGTATCTAAATGCGCAGTATACCACGAAATTAGGGGCATGCGATAAAATTGATGTAGGTAATTTCGTGGTATCGCTTTAAGCGGTAATATGAGTTTTATATTTAAATTTTTTTGTTTATTATCGCTATTCATTCATACCAAAAGCAAAAAAGTATAAATCTTGGCATATTTTTTTAAATTAAATGAAAAATTATTGAATAAACAAAAGTTCTATAATGAAATTATTTCGTTAAAACACAAGCACAAGCAGAGCTTTTCGATTAAAATATTAACGAATGGGTTAATAAAAGTGTACCACGAAATTACGTCAAAAGCTTCCTCAGGGGTTTATTTAATAATTAAAATACTTAAAATAATAGGGTATCTTATGAAATGTGAAAGAATATAAGGAAAACATAAAGTATTATATTCCCATAATTTCGTGGGTACCACGAAATTAGGTACATCACAAAAAACATGTGTCCCTAATTTCGTGGTATTTAAATATTAAATAAAATGTAAATGAAAAGTTATTGAAATAAGTTTTGCAGTATTAAAAACGTTTAAGAAAGGTTAAATAAAACCAAAACAATTATCGTCAAAAAAAAAAATTTTAAGATACAATTTTTACAGGCTTAACAAATTCTACTGGTCTCCTTAACAGTTTCCTTAAGAGGCCTCCCTACAAAAGGCTCATTTTCTGAGCTTCCAACTTTATAATGATTGTTGTTGTCATAGGTTCAATTTTAAAAAATTTGTAAAATATCCATTATTACACCCGAAAAGTTTATCTTTATTATAAAATTTTCAGTTTTAAAAAAAACTCGCCAAATTTCTTGTTTGAAAGAAAAAATCGAAATACCACGAAATAACGTACTACCACGAAATTATGGACATTTACCTTATACAGAAACAACTTATCTAGAGTTTTATTAAAGATATGCTGATACCCACATAGGACGGCAGTGTACCTATGCAATTGATTTTTGATTTAGCTGAAATTGAAAAAAGTGAACAAAAATTTTAGAGAGGCGCGCTTAGTTTTTTTTTTTGACAAAGTAAGTGAATTTTTCTTCATATAAAAATCAGTATATCTTTTTTGTTTGTGGTTCGATATTGATAAAACAAAGTGCAGGTCCCTTTCTAAGCTTCAAGCAGCCCATTAGTGATTTCTTTTCTTAGTTTCCAAGATCCTTAAGTTCAAACAGACAAACAGACAGACAATAATTTTAAAAATTTATCAGATGAACTCTATAGCATTCCCCAAGTCATCACCAGTCATTTTTTTAAAGAAATTTTTAATGTACGACTTTTCTAGAGATTTATTATAGTATAGATTTAACTTAAACAATGTTTAAAACGTATAAAAAGTAGTCAACAAAAAAAAAATAAGTGTGTTTGAAAAATTATCAAGCTTGATAAATAGTTAAGAAAAAAATATTTCATTTTTAGTAAAACTCAAAAATAATTTTTATTTTTGCGTCAAAGACAAATGAAGTCATTTTAATTCTGACTCAGAATTCAAAACGCTTGAAATATTTTTTCTGATTTTTTATCATGAAGACAGAATCGGAGGGTAAGGTTGTTCAGAATCTTTGGCAACTTAGGAAAGTGTTTTTTACACACAATTTACTTACCTTTCCATTTTGATTCTTGTTCGCAAAATAAACATATGGCATTTAGGAATGTTACTCGACAAAGTTAACGGATTTAGGTATTTGTTATCGGTGAGGGAAACTAACTTGCCACATGGTACATAATGAAACTAATATAATAATTTCGACGTCAATTATAAAAAAATGAAAACTTTCTTCATTTTTCAATACAATTTGTACAAATAAATTTGGAGCCAAAAAAGAGCTAAAAATTAAAAAAAGGACTAGAAAAAGAGCTAGGAGCTAAAACAGAATTTTGGAGCTAAACGCCAAAAAATAAAACTAGATCTCGCAAAAAGCACCAAAATGGCAACACTGGTCAAAACGCCCATGTCTGGTGTAGACACATTTTTTAGACCAATTGTCGGCAAAATTGTAAGTGCGTTAGTATTGGTAAAGCGCTCTCAACGCACGAACCAGTTGATATGTTTATTAGTTGTTTACTAGACAGCAAAGCAAAAGCGCATATGTATGATACCGACGCACTTTTTTTTAATGCAAATTGCATAGTTAAAACCCAATAATCAAATAGATCCGTTTAATTTCTATGAATATACATAGTTTCCGACTAAACCAAACAATTATTCATTTCATAAGGAAAAATGTTACGTACATACATACATGCATATATTATTTGCTCCGCAAACAATCGATCGGTTTGCACGATGTTGGCACGCCACTTGCTCAGCGACGACTAAATCAATCACCGAAGAAAGAGCGTGGCCTATCCGTGTGAATTGCGCTGCATCTTAAGCTGCAAACAGCCATCGACGGAAAAACGGACGACGTGTCAGCTGACACGATCTACCTTATGACAATTGCGTGTAAGCGATTTTTCACCGACGTTCGCGACGTACTGTATGAAACTGCGACCGTTGATCTATGGGATGGACAGCACTGGTCTATATGAGAGGTGAGAGTATGCCTTTGGGCAAATGAAATGTATCTTATGTTATGCTTCTTAGGGGAACCGGGAATATAATATTAAGAGACATTATAACTCTTTTCATAAAGATTTTGATAAATATGAGGGTGTGGAAAGAGACAACATTTTTTTGGAAAGACAGAATATGCTTTTACAAAAGTATAAGCAATGGGTTTCTCAAAATGAAAATTAAAAGTGTAGAAATGCGGAAACCATGTTAAAAAGGGATATGCCAATACATGAATATAAGTACAAGCATTCTGATGAGCTTGGAACCTCTGAAACATGTAATCCTATCCATCGCTGTGATTTACGTTTGTAATTTTTCTCTAAATATTAATTTTTCCACAAAATCGGAAATAATAATTAACCAATTATTATTGTTCACTGGTCTTGAGCTCGCTAAACTTACATATATATGTAAATGAAAAGACTGTAAAAACCAAAAACAAAATACACTGAAACCAGAGCACGGATTAAGTACAATAACAATGTACAAACAAACAAGTCCAACATACGCATTTATACATATAGACAGAATGTCTGAAAAAATGTGTCTACACTGTTGGCAAGACTAAAACCACAACAACCAAAGGAAAGATTGAAGTGGAGATGAATGCATCGTGACGTCACAGGGCATCATAGCTTAGATGTTAGAGTATTCTAACAGCGGCTTTAGTGCAGACACTGGTTCATATCCCAGTGTCCGAAAAGGGATCTGATGATTAGTTTGGAACCTCTGAAACATGTAATCCTATCCATCACTGTGATTTAACTTTGTAATTGTTCTTCAAATATCAATTGTTCCCAGGGACCCCCCGTAACGATTATTTTTGTATTTTTAGCATCAAAAATGGAAGACTTCCCAATATCGCAGATACGTTTCAAGTATATGAATATGCACGTCTCTTCATGCTCAACAAAAAGCTTCTATAAACTAAAAAAATTTGAGGGAAATCCATATAAATTACAAATAATCATTATTTTTGATTTTTATTTTTTTGGTCAAACATAAAAGTTATTTTATGATTTTTATTTTTTCGATCAAACATAAAAGTTATTTTTTGATTTTTATTTTTTTGATCAAACATAATAGTTATTTTTGATTTTTATTTTTTTGATCAAAAATAAAAGTTATTTCTTGAGCGATATTTTATTCCTCAGGAATAAAAATTAAGTTTTGAGTTTTAACTTTTTTCGCGGATTGAAAAACTCAAAACGCCGCTGTGCCTTTTTGGCAAGTAATAAATCATAATTATTGGGTGGTATATCCTCATCAACATAGTTTATATTTATGTACATACATTTTTTCACCTGGTACACTTGGCGAATTTTGCCCCATACATACCATATTAATGTGTATAAATATAAATATGTTTCAAATTATTGAGCACTTATGCTGACAAGGATATATCATCTAATAATTATGATCAACAACCTGCCAGAAAGGCGCTGCGGTAATTTGAGTTTTTCAATACGCGAAAAAAGTTAAAACTCAAAACTTAATTTTTATTCTTGAGGGATAAAATATCGCTCAAGAAATAACTTTTATTTTTGATCAAAAAAATTAAAATCAAAAATAACTATTATGTTTGATCAAAAAAATAAAAATCAAAAAATAACTTTTATGTTTGATCAAAAAAATAAAAATCAAAAAATAACTTTTATTTTTGATCAAAAAAATAAAAGTTTAAAATAACTGCTATTGTTGATTTTTATGAAAAAAATCGGAAAATAATGATTAAATGTGGATTTTTATATTAAAACTCATAACAGTTACGGTCCCTGATTGTTCCACAATATCGGAAATATACACCCTTATCGCGAGTTATATTTTCACCCGAAAAGATTCACATTTTTTGTTTGCCTTATCGCAGACGGTGGCGAACAAATTTTTCATGTTCGAAAAACATTCCGCCTTATTGCCAACTCTTTATTCGGGCGAAATGAACAACGGAAAATGGCAAATTTATTCAATTTTATTTTAGAGGCGAACAAGATACAATTTGTACGCATTTGTATGTTTTGAATATTAGATATTCTTTAAAAGTAACTAACTTTTATTCTTAAGAGTAAAGCAATAAGTAAAGTCCAAAACAGAGCACGAAACGATTACAAAAGTGCAGTTTAACATTCGCCATTTCTATTGCAGAATTGATTTATGTGTGCTGTAATGGATGTTTTGTTAACGTTTTCGTCATAATGAATGTTTTGTTAACGTTTTCGTCATAAGCGCATCCTAAGACTTCCAGAATTGGCAGCTTCATATAAAAGTCCTACGCAAATTGGCGCTTCTCAGGGAATGCAAGCTGTCCACTTTACGAAGCAAAATACTCCACTTTTTTGTTTCAATGGCTCCAAGGAGCTACCAAGAATATCTAGAAAATATTTAAATGCTGGCTTATTTAGGGCAACTTTCATAAAAGCTGGTTAAACCATACAAAAAAAGTCAATTAAACTCCGGTTAGCGGTTACCGGTTTTTACCGGAAAACTAGCAAAGTAACAATTAATTTGCTATTGAAAACTGCAAAAAAGAACTTTTTACAACTCACTTAGCTCCAAATTGTCTCTTAATTGCCTCCGGATTGTTCTCACACTTGCATTCTCCTCGCGTTCAATCAGTAACAACCTAAGGCCAACACTATATATGTTTTTAAATAATTTTTAAACTTAATTTTAGTAAATTGTACGATTCTTTACAAAATTCAAAAAAACAGCACGCAAATTTATTTGTTCACTATTAATTCGAAGTAGAGCATCAGCTGATTCGAAGTGAACATTCGTTCGCCCGAAATTGTCGATAGGCGGAACTAGTTCGCCCGAACAAAAAAAATGAAGGCGAACACTCGTTCGGGCGAACTCTGCGATAAGGGTGAATAATTAACCAATTATTATTGTTCACTGGTCTTGAGCTCGCTAAACTTACAAATATATGTAAAGAAAATACCGTAAAAACCAAAAACAACTTATTAAATTTTGGACCTGGGCAATTATATTTTTGGTATAGAGATTTAACATTTTACCGGAATCCGCAAAATTGAATTTGTTTCCCCATCCAAAATGCAACACAAAACTACTTGTTTTAATGTCTTTTGCAAAAATGCACTGGGAAAAAGTGATTATTGCGGGAAAACTATAGCATTTAAAGAAAAACTGAGGACACTTTTGATGGAGAATCACCTCGGCAACAAACTGTAGAAGACAGATGTTACCGTGACCGAAAAGATTAAAAATTACAAAAAAATGCACTTTAAATGCGTGCAGAAAAGTATTCTCTGCATATTTTTGTATTCTGTTTTTACCCTTTCATGTCCACTAGTAAGAAAGTAAATAAACCCCAAAAACCTATGGTCCGCATCGCATCCATATTAAATCTATGTGCACTGGACTACGAATAAAATTTAAATTTTCATACAAGCTTTTGGAAATGAAAAATAACAGCAAGAGATACCGGATCACGGTACTGTTTTCAGGACTTTTTGGGGTTGTGTTTTTGGGTCGCTTCGCGATTGTTATTGCTTCCATTATTGATATTTTTTCGAATGAAAAACTCCATAAACGCAAAATCTTCGTGACTACTTAGCTAAGGCTGAGTGTTGAAATATGCTGTAGCTACTCACCATATACTTATTGCACAACACCAAAATGACCCGAAAAAGCCTAAAAACCAGGACAGATTGATTCCTAAAACAGTTCCAAAATGCACCTAACATTATGCCTAAAGCAACTCCGAAATCGTCTTGAAAATATTCCACAACTATCCAGAAACAACCCACAAAGCAAATAGCTCATCCAAAACCTTTCTTTTGTCAAGCAATGACACTGAACTTAAGTCAAATCACCTCAGTGCATTTCCATTTACACATGAATTATAAAAAAAATCTTCATACACATTATATGCTTACGGGCAAGGTTTATAATTACAGGTTGCGTCGTCAGAAGCTTGGTGTGTTTGCTGTTGTTGTTGACATTTTGTTAGCTGTCAAATGACTGCCAAATCGCAATAGTTTGTTTACAAATAAACAGAAAATTGAAAAAATTATATTATATTATTATTTTTTTGGATCCATGCATTGAAAGCAAAGAAGTTGGACCGCGTATTTGATAGGCCATTTTTGGTAAATTGAGTAAACATCGTGTTAAAGTTGCAGGCTTTGCATTCCAAACGCAAACTAAGTGGGCAATGCAGTTGCACCCTTTTTAAGTTTCTCTTAGCGTACATTCAGAAGCTGTTCATAGTGTATCGTGGTCCCCTAAGTCTAATCTGGTTGCTTCAGCTAGCAAGGATAGTAAGGTCAAAATTTGGTAGCCAAAAATTCGTAGAGTATCTGGTGAATTTTTAGCGCATAGCAAAAAAGCATGTATGTTTGAAAACAAAATGGCTGTTGGCTTTGACAAAAATTTGACATCTGGAAATCGATAAAAACCAGAAAAAAATTTAAACAGCTGTTCAATTGCTGTCACCTGTCTTACTTCACGATGGTAACGGGCAAAGTATATTAAACAAAGTAGTAGCGAACTTGACAGTTCTCTCTTTTCTGTAGGAATTTTAACGTAAAATGAAAAAAAATGTTAACAAGTTCGATTTTAAAATTTCTTAGTTTTAACGGGCAAAGTATATTAAACAAAGTAGTAGCGAACTTGACAGTTCTCTCTTTTCTGTAGGAATTTTAACTTAAAATGAAAAAAAATGTTAACCCGTTCGATTTTAAAATTTCTTAGTTTAATAAGTTTGTTATTTTTATTGAAGAAATGACAAATCGTGGTAATTGTGTACGGCTGCAACCGAGTTCTGAAACACGTCCAAATATTGCCCGGAGAAGTATCAAGAGACGCCCGGAAATAATAACCCGATTACAGGAACAAAAAGGAAAGAGACCGATAACTTTTCAGTACGTAGCAGTTGTTCGTGCTTTTTGTGATGAATGACGTCGACGCTGGGCACTCGGTGAGGCATTCTTCCTGTGCCATAGATGGGAGTCGACAAATATTATCCGTATGTCAACGTCTTCAAAGAGGTAGACTCCAAAGTAGCACTTGGTGGCAAAAGTGAGATTATTAGATAGTTTACAAATAACTATATTAATAATTTTTTTACTTTTGCAAATGCGTTTTACTATAAAAATGGTATTGGGCCCAAATATTGTAGGTTGGCCAGTAATGGTAAATAGGTACGTTGGTTTATACTTTTTTGAAGTAAGAATTCCTACAAAAACAAAATATTTCAGTTGTCAATTCTAACTTGTTTAATTTGCCTTCGTTACGGGTAAAATTTTTCTGTATCTTGTTGTGTTGTTTTTCATTTTCAAAAGCTTGATTGATAATTGAAATTTTCTTTTGAACAACCTATAATATTTTTTTCTTATTTTTTCGTCACTCGTCATTTGAAATTTGTGAAAACGCCTATACAACGGCTATATATGTAGATATCTTTGAATACACGGTTTTTTAAAGTTTGTACTTATTGTAAAGAAGGATCGGATACCTAAAACCGTGAATTCACGAAAGGTATAAAGTCTTGGGAACTACCAAGACAACGCTTTCCGTACTTTTGGCGGTGCGTATTCTTTAGTTGCCCCCGTGATTGATTTTACGTACTTAATAAGTTTCAGTTTGAGAGGCTTATTAATTTTTACTAGCAAAATTTATTGCCAGTAAAAAATTTTAAACTCAAAGAATTCGCTGTCCAACTCAAACTGAAATAAAATTAGTAATACGAAAACTATACTGAGAGAATACCCCAGTTATTTTATTTCATGTATTTTTGTTTATTTAATTTTATGTTATTCTATTTTGTTTTATTTTATTTCATTTTGTTATATAAAACTCAGTAAGCAACACAAATAGCTAAACATTCATCAAACTGAAAAAGACACCAACCAATCGTCAAATGCATACGTGCCTACCAAACCAATCGCGAATACAAGCAAATGAATCGCTGCTTTTTCCCCTATGCACCACAGACAGTGCATGCAATTGTCATTAACAGTCATCAACACTACGTTATGTAGATCATGCTTTGAATCGCACTCGCTTGTAAGCTGCATAGTGTTGATTCACCAATAAGTTTTTTTGAGAGTGGCTCATTTCGGCTTCACGATAACTTCTTTTGAGGTAGCTTCGACTCCGCAGTGCTTGTGCGTACACAAAAACGAAGATGGTAATTCTGCCCCGCTGCTCGCTAAACTTCTTTGGAATTTTACCAAATGCATGCCCAAAAATATATACATATGTGTACATTTGAGGTGTTCTTATTTGTTCGAAAAACATTAAATCTGTTTTTATGATGAGTGCCGGCCGGATTATTGTTCCTTTTGGTTTGAATAACTTACATGCCAATATAATTAGTTATATTCAATTGAATGCAGTATGTGACATTTTATTTGCTTGTAAGCGTTTTTATACTTATATAACACATTAATTTAAAAATTGTATGTTGTTGTAACGTAGAATTCAGTCAACTGCACTAAACAGTTCTTTTCTTATCTTTACATTTACAAAAACTACACCTTGTTTCATACATATTAACCTATTGGCACAATACTGATTTTTTAAAAGAAGAATATTGTTTTCTATACTCGTCGGCCAACTGCAGCACTAATTGCAGCTCTTCCTCATCGTTTGTAAGTAACCGATTATAATCTTTACCAATTTAATCCCTCTTTCAGCGGCATCGTTAACGATGAAAAGATCGCGGCAGGAACTCCAGCCTTCTTCAAAATCGAGAGCCGATTCCCAAACTGAGGGGTCAAGATGAATGAAATTCATAGATAAACTGAAATTTTGCAAAAAACTATTTCGTACGTTCTGAGACAAAGTCACTCAAAGTATAATTTGGGTTCTCTGAACCAAGTTTTTCAACCATATGGCGTTTTTCTTCAAGTGACACACTCGGGTCGAAGAATGATAATGCCACCGTTTGTTCGTTAATATACCATAAATGATTACTTATTTTTTGATAATAACGGCAGATACATTTGTATCTATTTCAGAATATCTTAACGTATCTTACAAATTCAAATCGTGAAGCGATGCTGATATATGTAGCATTTGTACTTAAAAACCATGCTTTTATATAAATATTTACTAGAAAAATACAAATATCTCGTACTCCGTCGAGTTCCTTCTTTAGAAGGTTAAATTGTGACCGAAATATAAATATCTTTAAGCAATATATTTTGCTTTGGACATCCACCGAGCGTGACTGGTGGGTGGCGCAGGGTGTTTTGAAACTGATATCTCTAGCACCAAGAAATATCAATACTAATTGAAGCATTTCTTTATAATCTTCTCGACTATGTAATTTAGTAAGTTGGTTACTACAGAAGTCCTTTAAGTTTTTACGGTTATTGGAACTAATTTGTGAAAATACAATTGCACCATCAAGTCCACTTGAAAATGTTTCTTTTTTAAAATTTGGCCAACATTTGACAAATCTTTCAAATATGAGTACACCAGATGCAGAGGCAGCGCCAAGTTTGTTTCCAAAGACGGCACGAAGTATAATTTTATATATATGGTATCTACAAGGTAAGTGAACTAAATTGTGGCCTATCATTCTTTACTGCAGCTCCATTGTCAACACCATTATTCGAAGCTGTAGTGTCATATGATAAACCTTTTACTTTATCTGAAAGATTCCATGGTTGTAGTCGACTATATACTACTTCTGCAATATTTTTACCAGTTGAAGAATTTATGTTGGGTGCTACGACAAATTTACTTGTACCATTGTAGCTGACCAATGCTGCAATTCGATCAACTTTGCTGCGGCCTGTTAAGTCCTTTACTTAACTATTAATTAAAAAAAAAAAAAATATTTTTAACGCTGCTTACTAACTAGTCCAACTTACATTATCAGAGAAACCAGCTTAGATTTTACTGAACTGTCTCAAACGATTTTCCTGACGAAAGCGATGAATTGTGGAACGGTTGATGACATATTCTTCTACTCGATGACCCAATGCCTCGATCGAATTGGCAACAGATAAGAAATTATGAAAATTGGGAAATTGAGAAAACGGCTAAGAAATTTATAAACAATAATAATGATTTACTCTGTTAGTTAAAATATAAATTACCCCCTTGTTGTAACATTTTTTCTTGATGTTTTCTTTTCCATCCAGGACGTTCTTTTTGTCTTTGGCTTTCCAGGAACTTTTGGTCTTCGTTAATTTTCATGGTGTCCAATGCATCAGCTGTGGCGAAACAGATCTTCTAAATTGTCCACATATTAGTGGTAACCAGAATGAAAACGGCAAACGACAAGCGGCATCTGTCAAATTATTTTTACACGTGTTCTTATGGGGAGGAATTTTTTGAACACGACGCGACAAAGCGGCAATCAATCACAGATGCCGCTGTCGCCAGATTAAATCTTATTCTATTTTGACAAGCGGCAGATGGTGGCGTTTGGTTTTTTTTGACAATAAAAACGAAAGGAAGAGTAAATAACTTGTAAAATAAGTTCCAATTATTACAGAATATGTCTCTTTCACACTTTTTACAACATTTTTTGCTACTTTTCAAGATGATTCGCACCAGTCGCCCCTGCTCTCATTATAATCATGTCGCCAATGCTTGACGGCAAATATCGTCAAGCTTCAGTTTTTCGTCGTTGTCGTTCGCCGCCGTCGTGTTCATTGTGGACGGGCCTATTGCTCGATTACTTTCATTTGAGCACTTCCTCTTTTATTAGGTGCAGTTTCTTGAATCGATTTCCACTTTACGTATGGCCTGATGCCAAAATATTTTTAGTGCATTGATATTCAACTTGGCACTATCTTTTGCATCAAGATCCACAAATCTCATCTTGTAGAAAAACATTTGTAGTACCTGTTTGTTTGATGGAAGTTTGGCACCAGTTATTTGATGTGATGTCCGCCCCACCAAATCAATATTGATTAAATTTTCGAGCGATCTGCGTGTTGCAATACTTGATGTAGCAAGAACTTGCTCTGCAGTTGAGAGCGACATGATGTACAAAATACGTATTTGATTAGTGAAATGACTTGCCGGTTTTAGTATGTATAAGCGAATGACTTTATTTATAAATTCAAGTGTATTGGTTTGACAGCGTGAGTTCGTTCGCAAAGCAATGTAAGTAGTACAATGTTTGTTCGCAAACGATGTAGTGATACACATGATACCAGGGAGGCAGATCAAAGTAAAACAAGACGATTGATATTGCCATGGTGGGTAGTAATATCAGTACATATCCATATACATAATACTTCTATATTGCTAGTAAAGAACTGTGAAGCGTGTCAAACATTACAGTACAGACATACTATGAGAGAAGAAGACAAAATCTCGTTGGCGTCGTCAATTTTTTTGAATAAAAGGGGGTCAATGAAATATGTAGATATTTCAAAGATTGAATTTATTTGCTTTTTCTTATTATTACTTGCACTAATGTAATGTACAAAAGTCAGCTTCGCTCTCACAATTTTTCAAAATTTAAATAATGCATTTTCTAACCATATTATGGACCATCACGTAGCCATAGAAACCCTATAAGCTCAAATAATAAATATATTACGGTTTATATTCAATATATTGGCCTTTTCATGTTTAATTTACTCAACTGTGATTTTATACGCTGCTATAAAGTACAATTTGTGTAAAGAAGCCAGTGACCCCTGTCTACCCCTTCCATAAGTTTTTTTCGCCGCGCTGCTTCCATGCACTAACACTAATAAAACTCGCGCATGCGCACAACTTGCATTATAAGCATCTCGTGTAATAATGATTGACACGCTTTCAGCATATTGGGAAGATACGATACTAGCAATATAGAAGTATTATATATATCAGTGGTGTCCATCCCATAGATCAATTGATCACACGTATTCTTACTCTATATCGTTCAGTCGTTAGCGAACCAGCAAGGAATAAACACCAAGCTTGTCCGCGACGCTTAGTGTATGCATTGCAATGGCCTGTGATAACTTTTTATGCTAGAAAATGCCTTTGGGGACTTGAAATGCCTTTTATGTTACAATAATGTTGAATTCTGAAAAATTTTAGGAGGAACATCGTCTCCAATATTGAAAAGAATCACTTTTTCCCACAACATATATTAATTTGCAGTTCATTAATTTGGGTAGGACAAGAATTTTATCAAATGCAAAATCTACAAAATACCGCCTTTATTTAGCAATGTGTAGTCTTAACAAGTAACATCCTTGAATTTTTTATCTGAAAGTCTAACACATTCCAAATTTTCTATCCCAATTCAATATGTTGTTATTTTGGTTTAAATTTCCGACTGGTCTGCTCCCATTCTCTCGTTCTCACTCATACACTCACATTTTTCATTTTGGACAGCACTGATATATATGTACATATCATGCTCCCCCTAAGAGCATAGTGTACCTAAGATATTTAAGTATAATAGTACAAAAATAATTTCTTAAGGTTAATGAGATTTAAGTATGATAGTAGAATGCATATAGCGGTTGTCTAATAGAAAATTTACATTTTGTGTATACAAAATTGAAGTCTTAATTATATGTGATATATGTACATATGAAATGCATTTGATGAAAATACAATCTACATATGCTAAATACAAAATAGAAGTTTTAATTATGTGTGGTATATGTATGTACACATGAAATGCATTTGATGAAAATTCAAAAAAATTTTGTTCGAACAGGCAAATTATTTATGTAAATAGAATATCTATGATTTTACAACTTTGCCATCTTTTCTAGGCCGCAATTCTCTATTGTTTTGTGTTTCTACCATGTTACCGGAATTACTGTTTGCTACTGCAGTTACCGGAGCTTCTATATGATGTCTACTTCCATATTCCGGTATGTGTATAACAGACAAGGATGAGTTTGCTCTTGTCTCAACAGTGGCTTCGTGATATGATTCTCAATATTTTCACCGATTTTAGGCCACCAGACGTAAGATCTCGCTAGAGCTTTGGTTTTACTAATGCTTAAATGGGATCGATGTAATTCCATGAGGACACGATTTCTTATTTTTTTAGGTATGACCGTCCTATACCCCCATAGTACGCAGCCATATTCTACGGAAAGCTCTAAGCATTTTCTTAGAAACGGACGAAATTCGTCGCCTTTTAACTTTTTTACTGTGCCGCTCTGTATAGCCGAACGCAATTTAGAAAGTATGGGGTCTCGCCTTGTCTCTTTCGCGATTGTGGTATAATCAAAATTTAAGTAATTTTCTGCCTCGACAAAATTTATAAAACTGTTTTCTTTGTGATAATTATTGTATTCCTGCTGTGAAAGAGTAAACGCCCATCGTTGCATACGAGCTGCTGCCATAACTGGCAATCCCTTATCACCAAAAATTGACAATATCGGCTTATGGTCAGTACGTAAAACAAAATGATTGCCAAGGAGATATTGTCTGAATTTCGTAATACAAAAAATTATCGCTAAAGACTTCTTTTCAAAAGTACTGTAGTTCAATTCACAGACAATGCTCTTGAAACAAATGCGATCGGTTTGTATTCATTGTTTGGAAATTTATGTGAAAGTACACCTGCGACTGCATTGCTACATGCGTCTGTAGTTAAAATAATAGGTAGCTTTGGATTGAAATGTGTTAGCAGTTGATCAGAAGTTATATCTTTCTTAATAATTCATATAACGGTGACATCTTGCTTGAAAAATTTGGGATGAATTTGGAATAATAATTTACCATTCCCAGAAAAGCACGAACTTCTGAAATGTTATTGGGAGTTGGTGCATTTAATGGTGGGGTGCAATGAAGCCATACGAAATAACGCCATATGGCTTTATTTCTCAAACCAAATGGAAATAAGGCCATATGGCGATATTTCCAATTCGGTTAAATCACAAAGCGAAATAAAGCCATACCGAAAATTCTCTCAAATAAGTAATAAAGCCATAATATGGAATTACGGAGGTAAAACTTAAAATAAATGGCAAGCAAGGCGGTCTCGCGCCGGGCCGCAACGCACCCAAAAAGCGAATTAATGTCAGTGACATTAAGACGCTTGACCAAAAACGAATTAAAGTCAGTGCCGTTAATTCGTATAATATTTTGAATTTAGTTCGCTTTGGACATGCGAATTAATGTCATTGAGGCATTTGGGTTTGAGTGCAGTTAAAGTTCAGAATTTTCTGTCATTTTCATGTGGTTGTTGTAATGGCACATTACCCTGTGAGAAAAGAGTAGCACGCGGAAGGACATCGCCGTGGCGGTAGCCACGGCTATGGCAACCACCCGGAGTTGGAATGGCTTAGCCCAGGGTTATTTTTTGAAGCGCGGCCGAAAGCCGCCAATGCGGAAAGGAGTTCTGCACATAAATACTATGGATCACGCCCCGAATAGGGGATCTGACCTAAGTCAATCCCAGATTCATTTTTTTAATCCCAGATTCATGATATCGCGCCGCCCATGTTTTGAAAATGGCAATAAGGCCATACTGGCTTTATTCCCATTGACAATTGGAAATAGGGTCATATGGCTTTATTTCTTAAACTTATTGGAAATAAAGCCATATGGCTTTATTGCGTATGGCTTCATTGCACCCCACCGCATTTAATTGTTTTTTGGAATATGGCTGCCGCCGGTTTGATTCCAAAAGGCATGCGTTTCTTTTTTAGGGTACCTATATGAGTGCTCCATGTATATAATAGTTGTGACTCCTCACTTAGCTCTAACTGGTTGTATGCATTGGATAAATCTAACGTTGTATAAAGCTTGCCTCCCTGCAAAGCCGCAAAAATTTCATCGATTAGTGGTAAAGGGTATTTAAAATATGTTAAAAACAAGTTAATGGTGACTTTATAGTCACCGCAAATGCGCAATTCACCATTTAGCTTTAAAATAGGAACGAAAGGAGTTCCCCACTCTGATTTATCTACGGGCTCTAAAACATTCTCTTAATTGTTTTTCTACTTTATCTTTCTAGGCTAACGGCACTGGACGAGGCTTGCAAAAAAGCGGTTTTGCATTTTCGCACATATTTAAAGAAATTTTATTGAGGTTATAAAGGCCTAAGCCATCACTAAAAAGTTTGGAAAATTCACTTTTGATTTTATTAGTGATTATAGAAAAATTTGTATCTGAACTGATTTTACTTACTTGACACAACTCGAAAAATTTGTTCGAACTAAAAGTAAAGTTAGTTTGACGCGCACTGATACTTTTTGTAACTCAAATCCAAAACTTAATGAATCTTTTTTTTATTCCTCAAATATTTTTCACAATTTATATTTCATTGCCAACTATAACTATTTTCAACATATTCTAACAAGTAGATTTTACCACAGTATTTTTTCCAACAAGTAGATTTTCTAACAATTAGATTTTACGACAGTGCGCATCACTCTAACCAAGCATCGTATTAATGCTCTAAATTTGTAATAGGATCCGATACATAAATATTGTTTAAAATCCTAAAAAACACACCCTTAAGCATGGTTCTGCCCGGTACAAGCAAAACCAATATGGTCAAAAACGTGGGAACATGGAACGCGGGATACAATTTTTTTCTTTAAATCTCTTTCCAATTCCAATATATGGGTCAATTTAAAAAAAAACGCAATTTTGGGGACCCTGCACTTTACACTACTATTTTAGGTAAAAAAAATATCAAAAAAAAAAAAAACATGGGAGAGTGGTCACCGAGGAATTTGTAACAAAAAAACGTAATTTTCAAATTTGTATGTTTGTTTTTTTGTTTATGCAGAATGGTGTTTTGTTTCTCCCTCGAACTCCTTTCATACAAAAGCATGTGTCCCCCGTTAGAATTTTTAGTAAACAAAATAAAATAAAATCAAGAAAAAAGTAAATATGCAACATTTAATAACAGTTTTCGAATTATTGGGTTTCTTTCTTTTGTTTTGATTTGTTATAGTTGTCAAAAATTAATTAGTGCGAATTTGGCGTTGCAAAGAAAGGTTGTCCCCACAATTTGCATTGAGCGTCACTTTTTTATAAATCAAGTAATATCACCAGTTTTCAATTTGCATTTAAATAAAGTAAGGAAAGTACAAACTTTAATTATTACAAAAGTGAAAAAGCAAAAAAAAATCTATTAAAAAAGTGTGCATTTGCGTAGTTTGTGTGAACACCATGGTAAGGCGCGATAAAATTTCATGAGCGTCACGCAAATTTTTTTTAAAAGTGAACATATTAAATCATGATCCAACCATAACAGGTCGTAGCAGCTCGACAAACATACAAACACACACAAATTATCCATGTATTTTGTTTTTGTAATTTGTGGGTTTATAGTCAAAATCGTACTGAAAAATATTTTGACTGTCAAAATTCGAGAAAAAAATAAAAAAAAACAGCTGGCCTATCGACACGACCTGTATTATTGGATCATGTATTAAATGTAAAAAATTGAAGTTGACAATCATTGTTTACATGGTTTCAACTCATTTTTTTATAATTTGTGAGTTTGGGAAATAAATTGCCTACGGAAAAAAACCAAAATAGGCAAACATTTCATGAGCATCACTTTTTATACATAGTGCTTCATAGCTGAAAATGCTTAATTTTGATTTTATTTTTTAATTTTCAAGAGTAAAACAACAAAATTAACGGCGGCTGAAAGAGCACGGAAATATCGAGAGAAAATAAAGCTCGATAAATCGCGTATGTGTATAAGTTTCTTCAAGAATTACTTCCTTTTTTCCATTTTTCTAAAAGTAATCAAAGAATATGTACATGTTTAGTTTTGTATGAAAGTTTTTGTTTTTTGAAGAATTTTCGTATGCTTTTATTTACTTTTTGTAAAAAATAAACTTCTTTTCGTTAAACTTTAAATTTGGTTTAAGTGCAACAAAATTTCTTGATCGTCGCAAAATATCTTTAGCGTCACACTTAGTTTTTTTTTCCTTAAAACGTTTATAATTGCAGTTTTTTTTAAATACATTGTTACAAGCCTATTACTTTGCAAGTAAACCCTTAGTTCAAGTCTTTTTTTAACAAAAATTTACATATTTTCATATTGATCGTCACAAAATATCTTAAGCGTCACACTTAGTTTTTTTCTTAATTGAAGTTTTTTTTAAATACATTGTTACAAGCCTATTACTTTGCAGGTAACCCCTTAGTTCAAGTCTTCTTTTGACAAAAATTTACATATTTTCATCTTAAAATTTGTAAATAACTAGTCACATAAAAAAAAAAATCATGGTGAATCGTGATCTTGTGTTTATAATCGAAAAGGTGATTTTCGCAAAAGTCAATCTTGAAAAACAAAAGAATATCGTAGTAAACTTCAATTTATAATATTTTTGCATTTTCAGCGATTTTTTATACATATTTGGTGTGTGACGCTCAAGATAGAAATCATAGAAAACCTAAAAAAAAACAAAAAATTTTGATTTTTTTGAGAGCCTAAAGGTACCACAGGATTCTTCATTAATTTCTACATAAATTGGCCACTCTTACAGGCGAATTGAAAAAACTTTAAAAATAAGCACAAAAAAACTCGTTGTGTACGTTTTTTTTTTGAAATTGACACATACATCGATCACATACATTCTGTAGTATGTATTTAAAATAATAATAAATAAATAATAAATGTTTTAGTTTTCAAGCTAACTATAACTTTACTTTGTTTTATATCTTTTTATCCACTATATAATCAAAGGAGGGTGAATGGTAACGTTAAAGACCCGTATACTTTGAATCGTAGACTTGCCGAAAAACTTTTTTTTCCACAGTTCAGTTTCTTTCAACCTTGATCTTGACTAAAATGTTTTTTTTTTAAGTTTTTTAGTTGGCAGGATGAGCTGACTTCTAAATACGGTAACATTAAAGACCACACCATTTCCATGCTGATGCTGCAACACCTCGGCGACGAAGGCATAAGATACCTTACACTCATTTTCAACCTTTCCCTGCCCACCTTTGTCATTCTTGAAAGATGGAGACAGGCAAAAGTGGTCCCACTACTAAAGCCTGGCAAGCCAGCTATCGTAGGGGAGTCATATCGCCCGATATCACTCCTCTCGCCAGTAGTGAAGGTGTTGGAATCTATCTTGTTACCGTATTTCACAGCAAACCTGCGGCTCGCCGAACATCAGCATGGATTTCGCAAAAACCACAGCACCACCACCGCGCTGAACGCCATAACCACTCAGATAGGGGACGGATTAAACCAAAAGCGTCCAAACCACAGGACAGTGCTAGTTGCGCTTGACCTGGGTAAAGCTTTTGACACGGTCAACCATGCACAACTAATGAAAGACCTTGAAGACTCGTCTCTTCCCCCCTGTCTTAAACGTTGGACTGCCAACTACCTGAGTGGCCGTCAATCGTCGGATGAATTCAGAGGCGCCAGATCAAAACCCAGAATAGTTAAACAAGGGGTGCCACAGGGTGGTGTCCTATCCCCGTTTCTGTTTAACTATTATGTATCGAAACTTCCCCCCACCAGAGGGTGTCTCTATCGTCTCTTACGCCGACGATTGTACGATTCTGGCAACAGGCCCCTCCGTTGATCCTAAGGTGCACCGGCAGGCCCTCCCCCTCATCCATACGAATTCGGTAAATTCCTTTGTCGGCTCACTCCCGACGAACACCGTTCTTCCAGCAACAACGCCACCCGATGCCGAAGAGGAGCGCGAGCTGCCTAGGGAGACTAGGGTGATGCTGGCTCAACTCCGGTCTGGATATTGTAATAGGTTAAACTCTTACCTATCCAGACTGAACCCCGACTTGCCTAATGTTTGTCCGGCATTCGGCTTGTCCCCCTATAATACAAATCATCTTTTTGTCTGCTCAACCGAGCCTACTCTTCTAACACCCATATCCCTCTGGTCCACCCCTGTCGAAGCCGCTAGGTCTCTAGGACTTCCGTTAGAAGAGTTTGATGACAATACTGGGTAAGATACTGACTACCTAGGTAGGGCTAAGTAGCGCTACAACAACCACAACAACCACTTCAAACTGGCTGTGTTTTGAAAACAACAAAGAATTGAAGAAAAGTGTATATGTATAAAATATAGCCCTTGGGGTTAGTTATTAGAATAAGTAAAAAATATTTAGCTTTTGTTGAATACTTCAGAAATATGAACAGAAATAAACGTATTTCTGTATCATTAAAGACTAAAATATTGACCATATAAGGATATTAAAAACTTTAAACAGTTTTCGGGTCCATCAAACGTGCTTGGATCGCAGCCAAACTTCGCGTGTCCGTTTTTTAGATCAAAAGGAACAACAATCAGGCCGGCACTCTTTAAAAAGTATATTTATAAAAATAAGGACACCTCTAGTGTACATGTTAAAAGAATTGCAAATTCATATGTTATTTTACTCGCCTTTCAAATTTCTTACTAGAACTTTTGTATATTCTTAACATTTTCTTGCAAAGTGAGAATAAGGAAATTTTTGATATTATACTCTTACCTGCAGTAGGGGACTTTTGCAAACAATTAAATCCCTTCCTGTACAGTTTGTTAGCACCATCTCAGTCACCAACATCTAAAATATTTAATTTTGATAAAGCTATATCCAGATGAAAAATGTAGATGATTGTTGAGCTGAAAATAATTTCATTAGAGCACGGTATCTCGCCAACCCAAGGAGGTTAGTTGTAGATTTGCTGCGACATACATAACCTGGAGTTAACTGCCAAACAGAGTAGTAAACATTCCAGCTGCCAGATTCTGCAAATCGCTAAAGCTTAATCTCGCTCGCCAAAAATTTCTCACTGCATTTTGGCAACTTTTGGCGACTTTTGTGATTCCCGTGTATGACAATCTCCTAAAATCTGCATTTTCTGGTTCATTTTAATACATTTTTTTGGCACATTTTAGCGATGAATACGAATGAACCAGATAACATAATTTGCTATTTTTGGCGACTAATTTAGCTAAGTTTGCGGTTCTGGAACTTTAGTAATCTCGTAAAATATATATTTTCCTCCTAAAGCATGCTTATTTTGGCAAACCAATACACTCTGTTGTTTAATGTTAAAAAAACACTCAATGACATAGAATATATCGACAGCCACATTGCAAAACCCTGTATGTTCAAAACCAAAAAGTTTTCAGGAGAGGGAACGTGTGTTATTACTCGTACATTTCACCACTGGAAAGAAATGGAAATTTGTAGCCAGATTTTGACTGCATTTTAATGCGCGAAATATCACGATCTATGGGAAAGGCTCAGAACATTATTTTTGAAAAAACAGTGACTTACGGGGTTTCGCAGTGGGGCTGTCGATATGCAGTGCATGCGAAAAATAGAAATTGGTAATTGTTTCCGTTAGGAAACAACTGCTAAAACATGACCAAAAATGTGGGGAGAGGTATCAATAAAAGCGTTTTCACCTCGGTATTAATAATCCGAGTTTGGATTGGACACAGGTCCGATACCAAATTGGGGGCGCCATCCAAGGTATTTATTTATATGCAGAACATATTTTTGCGAAGGCGCAACATCGTTCGCGCTTCAAAAAAATAACCCTAAGCCGATCCAACACGGACTATGAGATCCGCAGTATTTCTGCGCAGAATACACTTTTGCGCTTGTCGGAGGACTTTTTATCTGTGTCTGCTACAACCAAGGCCGTTTTTCTGTGTCTACAATGTAGAAATTAATATATGTGCAGAATATCTAAACCTGATAATATTTGGCTGCCTAGATCCTTTAGATTAAAATCAAACGGTGTATTATTCTGTGAAATTACAATTTAGAAAAGATATATTTTACACGTTATACAACAAACCAAACTCCAAAATGACATCTTTATACGAAAACAAAATATAAAATATATATATACATTACGAAAAAACAAGGAGGTAATGTGATTGAACGTTAGAGATGGCAAAATATTCTTGCTCATATCCAACACTCCTCCTCGTTCAAACTAAATTACATTTCTCTCTACAGTAATCATTATTAAATGCAGGTAGTGGTTTTGTCAACAAATCAGCTATCATTTCACTGGTGGCACAGTATTAGCATGACCGCTAAATCTCACCAGGGATGTATCTACACCTGTTACGTATATACCTACGTACATACTAACCTATCATAACCGTGTACACTCATTGTTATGTATATACATATCTATGCACATACTACTTGTATACTCATTTGAATATAAATACAGTTCAGTCTTCTCTCAACTATCGTTCGTTTATGACAACACCCAAGTTTGCAATGTTAACGGCTTCCGGGGTTATGTTGTTGAAAGCCCCTTCTATGTCCAGGTAGGATACCAGGCAATATTCTTTGTTTCAATGTTTCAATTACAGAGACTAGGCTGTGAAGCGCCGTTTCCGTTGATCTTCCCTTGGTGTACGCGTATTGATAGCCCGATATTAGGTTGCTATCAATAGTGGTAGTGAGGTGATCGCTGATTATCCTCTCCAGAGTCTTGAGTACAAAGGATGAGAGACTGATGGGTCTGTAGTCCTTTGGCTCGTAGTGAGAGGCCTTCCCTGCCTTAGGGATAAAGACCACAGTAGCGCTTTTCCATGCACTCGGAATGTGGCCGAGAGCTAGGCATGCTTTGTAAATATGACTTAACCATTTGGCTGTTGTGTCCAAGGTAGTGATAAGTTGTGCGGGGATGATCCCGTCAGGTCCGGCAGCTTTGAAAGGCTTAAATCTTTTCACTGCCCATTTTACCCTTTCCTCCGTTATGGGTATGTTCACCGCCCGGTTTGTTGCAGGTATTGTCGGTGCACTCTGCAAGTTTCCCGGGAAATGTGTATCCAAGAGCAGCTCTAGGGTTTCCCCTTCTGAGCTGGTCCAGCTGCCGTCAGATTTTCGCAAGAAACTCATAGCGGTTTGCGTCTTTGATAGTATGCACCTTAGTCTCGAAGTGTCCTCGACACTTTCAACACCAGTGCAGAAGTTCTTCCACGAAGTTCTTTTCGCCTGTCTTAGAGCCTTTTTATAGGTTCTTAGTTTTTCCTTGTATTCCAGCCATTGGAGCTCGGTGTCGAGGCTCTTGGCTGTGTTGAATTGTTTCCTGCAGGATATGCGAAGTGAGTCCAATTCTTGGGACCACCAATGAGGTTTACGCTTACCTCGCGCCGTTGGCACTGGGCAGGCTTGCTCCAGGGCATTCGAGAGTGCCGAGTTGAGGGTTGTGACCAGATCTTCCAGTTCCTCAGTTGATGAAGGAATTTGGGAGGGTAATTCCGGTAGTTCCCTAGCTTGTATTTCGTTGTGTACCTCCCAGTTTGTGTTACGTAGGTTACGTTTCACAGTGGGTTGTTCCACTAAGAAGTCTAAAACTATTTCTATATATCGGTGATCAGAGAACGAGTGTTCATTGAGAACGCGCCAATTCCTGACCCAACTAGAAGTGCTTTCGCTACAAACAGTGAGGTCTATTACCTCTTTTCGGTTTTTAGTAATAAACGTTGGCTCATTGCCTACGTTGCAAACTACCAGGTTAGTTGTTAGCAGGTAATCAAAGAGTGACTCACCTCGATTGTTGATATCGGAACTCCCCCATTGGATGTGATGGGCATTCGCATCCATTCCGATAAGTAAGTGGCCGTTGCTGTGGTCGGTCACCAATTGCCTCACGTTGTTTTGTGGTGGAGGTTCCTCTGAGTCATACGGCATGTAGACCGACGCAAAGGTTGACTTCGTGCCGCTGGCGGAGATAATGACCACCGTTGCGTCGTTGTTGCTAAAGTTAGGTAAGACAAATGTGTTTAGCTCAGACTTAACCAAAATACAGGTTCTAATTTTACCTTTATCATCAGGTCGATACAGCTTGAATCCATTGGCCCCCAGTCCGCAAACCCTTGAGTTATTGACCCAGGGCTCTTGGACGAGGACCACGTCGACGTCGCCTTTAGAAAGGCGACTTATTAGAGCAGCTGACGTTGCTTTAGATTTGTGGAGGTTTATCTGGAGCACTCTCATCCCCATCAGGACTGTGCCCAGACTCCCCTTCCACCACCGTAACATCCAGGTCCTCCCCGCCGGACTCAAGCAGAGCATCCTCCATCGTCAAACTGCTCAGTGCGCCTGCGCAGTTTGACGTGGCGAAAACCATGCTCTCCACGTCGGAGAGTTCCAGTTCTTCGGTCGCCTCTGTGTCAGTGGCGCCAGTTACTCCAACGATAGACGTGTATTACGACCTCCCCGATGCCGTAATACACTCGACCATTCCTTTGTTGAAGAGGCTCGATAGACTCCCTGTTGAGAGCCAGAACTATCTGCCTCCAACCCTACCGCGTCCTCGACCAGAACGACACTCCAGTCCTGCGTTGGAAGAGCCGGATTCATCGCCTGCAGCATCCTGAGAATCCTCTCAGGCTCTCCAGGGACCGATGGAACCCATGCCCTTGCCCTCGGCCGGGCTGGAATGTCCCTCCAGTTAACGACCTCTAGTCTGGCTCCGGGGTAGACCTCACCCAGCCTTGCGACAGCTGCCCGGTATAGGTCGACCGTCCTCGAATCCTCGCAAGCGAGGACCTTGACCTGCCCCTGGTACCATCCCGCGTCGGACCCCATCGGCGGAGTGCCCGAAGACTCCATCAGAACGTCGAGAACGGCGTTTCCAATTTCGTTCCGGACATACGGCCATCGGTCTCGGCTTGGTTTTAAACGAATATTTATGATTTCGCACAAGTTCAATACATGACAGATTGTCTTCAAAAATAGTTGTTGGTCCATCAATATTCTCATTCAAGTCCTCTAATAATTGACGTACCCATTTAATTTCCTTAGTTGCATCTGAGAATGAAAAGAAATTAAGCTTTGCATGATGAAGCTGCAACAATACTTTGCTTATTGCATCCCCAACTGATTGTACCCATTGAGAAATATTATGCGGCCACTGTTTGATTTCCTGTCGAATTGATTATCAGCCGATGTGGCGTCTGCATATCCAAATAATGGCAAATTTTCAGACTGCAAGATGCTCAATCTCAATTTTAATTGGTGTGTTGACTTTAAATACTTGACGAGGCGTTTGAGTTGATTCCAATCATCCTTTACTGCAGCTGTTAGTTGAATTTGAACACCTTTTGACTTTAAAAATGATATGTATGACCTTGACGTATATTCTCCACCACGATCGGACCGCATTATCTTTGGAGCTCGCCCGAATTTGTTTTCACATAAAACAATAAACTCTTTCATAACGCCTTCAACTTCCACTTTGTGTGGCAATAAAACGACGATAGTAAAGCCATAGTAGCGCTTTCCACTAGGTGTGGTGTGAATGTATTAAGTCTAGAATAGATGTATTTTCGGATTTCTGTGGAAATGGTAAACGAGTCATTTTGGCCTTCATGCACACTTCGCACACTTGTGTGATTCCGCATTCAACAATATTGGGGCCTTTAATCGAACCAACCACTGCCATTTTTCGAATCGCCATTGGATCACGATGCCCCATTTTACGATGAAGTACATGTATGCATTTATCATTGTGTGCTTGTACCACACATACTTTATTCTTTTGACGTAACACATACAGCCCATGTACTATATCAGCAACACCGATATATTTATCATTACACTTAATTTGGCAAATGCGGTCATCAAAATCTACTGTACATCCATTTTTGGTTAACTGCCGTACGGAAATTACATTTCCAACCAATTTAGGTGCATACAGAAAATTTGTCGCTTTTTTTTGTTAATGTGACCACTTTCATTCATAAATGTCAAATATCCAACTCCGATGCCAACTACATGCGTTAATTCCCCAATCGCCAATTGAACTGTGCCCTTGTATCATTCGTCAATTTTTGTGAAAAAACTTTTGTCTCTTACCACATGTTTGGTGGCCCTCGAATCCATGGTGAAACCCTCTTCATGTGTGTAACTAATCTTAAACAAAAGTTTTCCTCTGTAACCGCTTTTACTTTTTCTGATGCTTTGTTGTTGTTGCTAAATCTTTTATCTACTGATGGTGTACTCCTGTTTTTCTTTGTTAACCATTCTTTGTATTTGTGACAGTTTTTCTTTTGATGGTTTGGTTTCTTACAGAAGAAACAAAGGCCCTCTTTTGTAATGGGTTTTAAAACTGAGTCATTTGAAACATCATCTGACTTTGCATGCCGCGCATATTCCGCGATTACTGCTTGTTTTGCGACATCGAACGTAACCTCACTTTCATTACACACAAAGAAAAAGAGAGGTAAATCTAACCGAAAAAGATTAAAATTGCAGTGACCGAAAAACATTGTAAATCAAACCGACTAAAAATTGTTATTATGAAAGTTCGTTCGGGTACCATTTAAAATAGTTCGGGTACCATTAAAAATAATTAGCTTACCATCGAAAATAGTTCGTGTACCACGAAAATAGTTCGTGTACCACGAAAATTGTTGTTTAACCAGAAAAATAGTTCGTGTACCACGAAAAATAGTTTTTTTTACCATTAAAAATAGTTACTTTACCATGGAAAATAGTTTTTTTACCATTAAAAATAGTTAGTTTACCATGGAAAATAGTTTGTGTACTATAAAAATGGTAAAATTACTATTTTATTACCTCCAAAAGTTGTCCACTTACCATTTTAATATGCAGTTACTTTGCTAAAATAAATAGAAGTCATCAAGTCATTGCTTTCAAATAAATATATTATTATTTATTACTTTTAATTTAATAAGTACATATTTTTATGTGTTTTACTACTGTAAATTAATTATTAAATATATGTAAAATTTATACATCACGGTGTGCCTGAAGCAAGTTTAATTGAAGGGTCAAAGCACAACCGATTTTCTGGTGGATTCTTATTTTATGGACCAAATTAAGTCAGAATCCAAAATTTAAGCTTTTTCTACCGAGCCGTTTTTGAGAAAATTCGATTTAAATTTTGAAAATTACAAAAAATTAGTACTAACTTTTTTGATATAAGATCCATGGATTTTGTGTTTGTGTCACATAATTGTCAGTACCTGGGTGACCGAGACTTGCTCGGTATTTTTCGAATTTGCCGCATAATCTTACTTACCAAGAGCATAAATTTCCAAAATAGATTTCCAAAATATCGAACACTGACCACAAAAAGTCACTTAACATACATTGGCGACACCTGTTGTGTATTACATATTCTGGTTGGTATACGCTCTAAAATACTTTTCATTTGATACCCTATTGAAATATATTAAAAAAAAAATCGGAAAGGTGGCAACCCTCTAAGCTTCCATCGTGGCAACATTCAAGTAGAAAATCTAAGAAGGAAGCATACTATCCATCTACCAAATTTCATCGAAATCGGTTTAGCCGTTCCCGGGATAGTGGTCGGTATCTGAAGGAACAAATAAAATGCGTTCAGGTGGCAACCCTAGGTAGGAATACTACGCGAAAATATTGTGGTTGGTATACGGCCTAAAATACCTTTCATTTGATACCCACAATGCCGTATATTACTTAATATATATTTAAAAAAATTCGGAAAGGTGGCAACCCTCTAAGTTTCCTTTAGTGGCAACATCCAAGTAGAAAATCTGAGAAGGAAGCGTACTATCCATCTACCAAATTTCATCGAAATCGGTTTAGCCTTTCCCGAGATAGTGGCCGATATCTGAAGGAATAAAAAAAATGCGTTCCGGTGGCAACCCTAGGTGACAATCCTATTCGACAATATTTTGGTTGGTATACGGCCTAAAATACCTTTCATTTGATACATATGTATATTGCCATGAGTAAAGCCATATGAAGTGTGTACAGGTAAATTCAATTGTTCGACGATTTTGAAAATTTTCATTTCCTTGGATAGTGGACTAGACCCAACCCCCATGTTATAAATATTTCGTTCAAATTCATTTATTTGTTAAAGTTATTGAGTGTTGAATTTTTGATAATTTTTTAATATGATAATATTGAAAAATTATTTTCTCATGAACTACTGCATATAAATCCATGATTTTTTTTTTCACTTACAGATAACTGTTTTTACTTTGTTATAAGTAATTTTATGCGATCTAATTGTTTAATAAATGATATTTAAACAATTCTTTTTTTAAATAATAAAATTTTTTTTTACATTCTGCACGCTCAAAAAAATTGAAAAATATGTCTAATAACGCGAAAAATGGTCACCTTCAATAATCAAACAAAATTTTTTTGTTCTTTCAAACCATTACAAAGATATTGCATTTTTTGTCACCCCTTGCGCTCTCCCAGCGCGCTGCACATAGACCGTTGGAGGCGCGCTGAACAAAAATGTTCTTATGAGATTAGTTGTTATCAAGTTATTTTCAATTATTACAAACATATCTACATTTAACAGAATGTATGAACAAAATTAATAATAAAGGGGTAAAGCTTTTTAGTATTTTTTTTTTATTTTTATTGATTTCATGATATTACTTTACAAGAAAAAGTGTTGAAAAAAAATTTCTTTGACAATATGTTTGTTACAAAATAAAAAAATAAGAAAAACACGAAAAGTTTTTACGTTAGCTACATATTATATTTTCCACACTTGATTCATCACTTGAGAAAATCTCGCTTCGAAACTTTTTGTCAAACATGGGTTGAAAATGGTGGAATTGACGTGTGTTTTTTATTTGCATTGCTTTACCCGTGCGATTTTGAAATCTCTTTTCATGATCGTCGTGATCCGCTTGTGAGCAAAATCGAAATTTATTGCCACAAACGCATTTTCTGCCCATTCAGCGTCGCGTATGTGATTTCCCGCAATACGCTGCATACTTGCTTTTCGCTCCAGCCTTTTAACAGCGCCCCCACCCCATCGCAAGCTCCCTTACCGTGGGATGTGGCGAAAAAGTTTTTCAGTTGGGCAGAAAAAGCGTTTGAGGCAATAAATTTCGATTTTCGCTCACAAGCGGATCACGACGATCATGAAAAGAGATTTCAAAATCGCACGGGTAAAGCAATGCAAATAAAAAACACACGTCAATTCCACCATTTTCAACCCATGTTTGACAAAAAGTTTCGAAGCGAGATTTTCTCAAGTGATGAATCAAGTGTGGAAAATATAATATGTAGCTAACGTAAAAACTTTTCGTGTTTTTCTTATTTTTTTATTTTGTAACAAACATATTGTCAAAGAATTTTTTTTTCAACACTTTTTCTTGTAAAGTAATATCATGAAATCAATAAAAATAAAAAAAAAATACTAAAAAGCTTTACCCCTTTATTATTAATTTTGTTCATACATTCTGTTAAATGTAGATATGTTTGTAATAATTGAAAATAACTTGATAACAACTAATCTCATAAGAACATTTTTGTTCAGCGCGCCTCCAACGGTCTATGTGCAGCGCGCTGGGAGAGCGCAAGGGGTGACAAAAAATGCAATATCTTTGTAATGGTTTGAAAGAACAAAAAAATTTGTTTGATTATTGAAGGTGACCATTTTTCGCGTTATTAGACATATTTTTCAATTTTTTTGAGCGTGCAGAATGTAAAAAAAAATTTTATTATTTAAAAAAAGAATTGTTTAAATATCATTTATTAAACAATTAGATCGCATAAAATTACTTATAACAAAGTAAAAACAGTTATCTGTAAGTGAAAAAAAAAATCATGGATTTATCTGCAGCAGTTCATGAGAAAATAATTTTTCAATATTATCATATTAAAAAAGTATCAAAAATTCAACACTCAATAACTTTAACAAAAAAATGAATTTGGACGAAATATTTATAACACGGGGGTTGGGTCTAGCCCACTATCTAATGGAATAAAAAAATTCAAAATCGGTGAGGTTTCGAAAAAAAACCAAAATTCCGTACACACTCCACATGGCTTTACTCCATATATTGCTTAATATTTAAAAAAAATTGATATAGGTGGCAACCCTAAGGACCACCACTCATAAACGGCTGGGTAGAAAAAGCTTAAATTTTGGATTCTGACTTAATTGGGTCCCTAAAATAAGAATTCATGAGAAAATCGGTTGTGCTTTAACCCTTCAATTAAACTTGCTTCAGGCACACCGTGACATGTATGTATAGTTTTAAAAAAATTTTGGACGAATATACGTAATTCCATTAGGGGAAAGAGTTGTATTAAGAGGTGAATAATATAATTCGGAAAAGTCCAATAGATAAAATTGGTCTGTACTTTTTATACCCAGCGTACTAGTACTAGTACAAGGGTATATTAATTTTGTCCACATAACGGTACTATGTAACGGCGCAAAATAATCGAGTTAGATATGGGGTTCCATATATGAAAGTTCTTAGGTTGAAAAGAGGAATTGATTAAGGCATGTCCGTCCGTCCGTCTGTCCGTCCGTGTACACGATAACTTGAGTAAAAATTGAGATATTTGCATGAAATTTTGCATACAGGTTATTTTCTGGCCAAGGTAGGTTGCTGTTGAAAATGGGCGAAATCGGATGATAACCACGCCCCCTTTTTCGATATCGAAAATTTCGAATAACGTATAAAACGGGTTAATTCCATATCAGAAGCAGCTACAATGATAAAATTTGCAATATGTATTGATTTATATGTTCTAAGGCGGATTTTATAAAATTTTTGGAAAAGGGGCGTGGCACCGCCCACATATATTTGAAGAAATTTTAAAATTTTGACTCTTAATAACTTGAGAACAGTTTATGCTAGTATAACGAAATTTTGTAGAGGGCATACTATTGTTGTGTTAAATTCAGATATAGAAAATAAACGAAATCGCTTGGCGACCACGCCTACTTTTTTATAAAAGTTATATTGAAAGGAGGTGGAAATATTGAAAAGTCCATTCTAATTAACTGATACCGCTATAATAATATAATTTGGTACATACATAAATTTTCATATTCTTAACATTATTTTTGCAAAATTTTGGAAAGTGGGCGTGGCACCGCCCACTTATGAGTCAAACAATTTTCAAATTCGACTGCTAATAACTTCAGAACGGTGTGAGATAGGTTTACGAAACTAGGTACCAGGCATGTTATGTTTATGTAGAGTACTGCCACAGAAAATAAGAAAAATCGGTGGACGACCACGCCCCTTTTTGGACTAAAGTTCTCTAAACGAGAGTTAGGTAACCGGAATATGCAATATCTGTTTAACTGATAAAGATATAATGCTAAAATTTAGTACACTCATTAACCTGATGATGTTATTAGTGATGTTTAAAGGTTTTTTGGTAATATTTTGGAAAATGGGCGTGGCACCGCCCACAAGTGAATAAACAAAATATCAACATTTCACTATTAACAAGCCACTGTGAAAGTATCATAAAGATCGGCAATGAAAACTGATCTTCAAATAGGGACAAACAACATAATAAAATCAGTGGGCGTGCCACCACCCACTTTTTTAAAATTAGGTAAATATTGATTAATGAACACATATATCCGTATATCAAAAAATTTCACAAAATACGTTAAAAGTTATGGGAATGGCACGCCTTCTTTTCCAAAGTTATATATAGGACATGGTACAACCCTTGTAAAGATCGATTCAGTACTTTTAGCTCAAGTAAGCGGTTAAAGCTTTATAAGCAAGGAGCGTGGCTGCCCCACCAAATTCGCTATTGTTTAGGTTCGGAATAGATTGGTTTTTAAAATGGGCGAAATCGGATGAAAACTACGCCCCCTTTTTCTGAAAACTAACGCTGGGTATTTAATGTTCGGTTCACCCGAACTTAGACTTCCTTACTTGTTATAATTTGAAATGACTGAAAATGGTCTGAAAACATTGCAATTGTGTGTTCAACACAGACGAAAATTACTTTGTTGTTTTCAAGTACAATAATGTCTTTGATTTCAAATAATTTCAAAGATTTTGACATCAGGAAATATATAGTACATATAAAATATTTAATAATAATTATTTAATATTAAAGCTGTAGAGATTTATGTTGACTACATATCTATATTTGATACATTACATTTTACATTAATTCGCTCAGCAAACAAAGGACATTTGGAGAAGTTTTATCTTCAGTCAATCCAATAGAATAAAAATATCTTTGGACAAACGTCCAAAACTCAATGCTATCTTGTGGATATTTTAAATGTAATACATGGAAAGTATTAAAGCATATGTCTAAAGCACTTAAAAATGAAGGAAGCTCATACTTAATGTCGTCATAGTAAACATAAAATTTGCAATTACTTAAATCACTACCAATTGCGGTAATTAAAGGTTGCAATGTCTCACCGCGGGTACATAATGATTTTTTCAGATTATCCAATTTATTTTCGACATCGTTCACAGTACTAACTTGTAGTAAAAACGAGATCTGAGAATCTTTGATAGTGCTTCTAAAAACCGTTTTGTCACCTGCCTTCCGCTTTATATTAGGACGTAGTACAACGTGCAGTAACAATGCTATAAGTTGATCTGAACCTTTAATACAATAATAAAAACCATTTAATCTTATTGCTACCAATGTTAACGAACCTTTATCACTCTCATTAACTTTTTTCAAGTGCTGAAGATTTTAAATATCCTTCACCCTCTTATTCAAAATTGGTATAATTTTTGTTTTAAAACCTTGCCATTTTTCTGTTAGCTGTGACAGATCTGGTGTAGAGCTTTGAAGTCAATATCAATCTGCAATAAAGGAAAGCATTATTACATTTTGAGTTTTAAATTCTGTATCGATCATTTTTACAGCCAACCGACTTTAGAATAATATTAAGGGTATTCGTGTTATGTCTCAAGTTTGCGAATGTCGTATATTTACGAGTTTACCTCAGTTCTTATACGAACGCCCTTGCTAAGCATTTGATTCCTTTTTTTGTGATTATAAATACGATGCAAATAAGACATTACACGAATACCCTTATTGTGAAGGTTGGAACTACTCAAAAAAATTTCTGATGGCTAAAAATTTTTACAATAATGGGTACCCTTTTATTTTTTCGTCACTGGTCACTCAAAAATAAAATATTGCCCATCCCTGATTCAAGCTAATCAATCAATTCTGAAAAGTTTAAAAGTAAAACTTAGAATTCCATTTACCAGAGTGTATCCACATGAATGGGAAAAAAGTTTCCAAGTCCGTAAAGTTTTCGCTGATGTGCTACCACTTGGGTTAAAAATTTCTTGCCGTCTGATTTTGAAGGTTTTTTTCCAATTTGCTTCAACTGTGCTCCACGGCGAATCAAAAAGTTTGAGCCAGCCATAGGCAGCTGCATAAACAAATATGAAATCATTACAAAAAAAAACATTTTAACATAAGCTATTGTGATGGCATTACGTTTTTCATCCTCGAAAGTAAATGTATATTCTTCCGTCGGTGATGCCTCAGGAGTTGAACTTTCTGGGTCCACTAATTCACCGGATTTCCGCAATCTCTTCAATGTGTTATAATATTTATCGTACAAGCGGCCTGCTGGTCTCAATAGGATCTTTGTGGTAGTAAATCGACTGGAAATAGGTGAAAATTTAGAAAATCATTTTGTAATGAATAAATAATTTACCTTGTCGTCTTTAAACCTGTTTGCAATATCTTGCGCAATAGATTGGAATGTATTTCGGCATATTTTGATGTTTCTTCTAATAAACCACGATACAGTGGCATCAATTAAGATCTTCCTCCCAGCGTCATCTAGTTTGTCCAGTCGCAAAACATACTCACCAGTTGGATGGGCACTTAACACTTGCTGCAAATCCTTAAAAATTGTAGTTTTTTATAACTTGTTTTATATTTTGTAGGGCTTGTGAGGTGCTTCCCATATAAACTTACGAAGTCATGTGAAGATGAACTGGATTTTTGAGAGCATGAAGGAGATTCGATGCCATTGTTGATCCGCTGTATCGCACGTCTACACGCTACCATATCCCTGAAGGAATTTTGCAACAAAAAAGCTTCTTCATGAAATGTTCATAGAGGGATTCCCAATACTTACGTTGGTTTTCCTCCAAGCTATGAGTTGATGACGGAAATCCGCTCTAGCACCAATGGTGCCATTTTTAAACAAATCAGCAAGGTCAGACTCCGTCAGATATGGCAAATTTTTCAGAGTTATTGCTTGCGCTGGAATTTCACTAAATTAACTAAACATATAACAATAATATATTTGCAACTTACCTTTAAATTCAGCGATTTTACGTGAAAATCCCCACTCCAAAATCAATTTACAAAATTCCGTGTCTTCTGGATCAGGATTATCCATATCATCCGCCTCCACAGCACGCAAAATATTTAGCGAAAACAATTCACTATTGTTAAGACTCATCAACACTTAATTGTTAATATATTAATTAATTTAATTTCACTTCACTGCAGCTACGCAAATAACAATGTCCATGAAAAGTTTGCAACTGAATATGAAAGAAAAGAAGAAGCAAAGCATCAAAAGTGCCGTTATTATTATCGCGTAAACTATCTTTTCGGTTAGATTAACCATCAAAATAGTAGAGTTACAATTTTATCCGGCTAGTTTTACTATTTCTGTAGTTAAGAATAGTAACTTTACAATTTTGCAGGTTGGCCATACCATGTTTTGTTGTTCAATTTATGTTCTACAATTCTAACGATTAGTTTAACTATATTCTCATTATGAAGAGGGAAGGAAGAGAGAAGTGAAATACATGAAAACTATCTTTTCGATTAGATTAACAATCAAAATAGTAAAGTTACAATTTTATTCGATTGGTTTTACTTTTTCAGTGGGTAAAAATAGTAACTTTACCATTTTGCAGGTTGGCCATACCATTTTTTGTAGTTCAACTTATGTTCTACAATTCTAACGATTAGTTTAACTATTTTTGCGGTTAAAAATAGCTAAATTCGTTTAACAATTTTTCGTCGATTATATTAACAACCTGAATTGTACTTGTTGTTTGTGTTTTCAATGTAAAATAGAAAAATGGTTTATTTACAAACTTTTTCGGTTAGATTAACCTATCTTTTTTATACCCAGCGTACTAGTACTAGTACAAGGGTATATTAATTTTGTCCACATAATGGTACTATGTAACGGCGCAAAATAATCGAGTTAGATATGGGGTTCCATATATGAAAGTTCTTAGGTTGAAAAGAGGAATTGATTAAGGCATGTCCGTCCGTCCGTCTGTCCGTCCGTATACACGATAACTTGAGTAAAAATTGAGATATTTGCATGAAATTTTGCATACAGGTTACTTTCTGGCCAAGGTAGGTTGCTATTGAAAATGGGCGAAATCGGATGATAACCACGCCCCCTTTTTCGATATCGAAAATTTCGAAAAACGTATAAAACGGGCTAATTCCATATCAGAAGCAGCTACAATGATAAAATTTGCAATATGTATTGATTTATATGTTCTAAGGCGGATTTTATCAAATTTTTTGAAAAGGGGCGTGGCACCGCCCTCATATATTTGAAGAAATTTTAAAATTTTGACTCTTAATAACGTGAGAACAGTTTATGCTAGTATAACGAATTTTGTAGAGGGCATACTATTGTTGTGTTAAATTCAGATATAGAAAATAAACGAAATCGCTTGGCGACCACGCCTACTTTTTTATAAAAGTTATATTGAAAGGAGGTGGAAATATTGAAAAGTCCATATCTAATTAACTGATACCGCTATAATAATATAATTTGGTACATTCATAAACTTTCATATTCTTAACATTATTTTTGCAAAATTTTGGAAAGTGGGCGTGGCACCGCCCACTTATGAGTCAAACAATTTTCAAATTCGACTGCTAATAACTTCAGAACGGTGTGAGGAAGGTTTACGAAACTAGGTACCAGGCATGTTATGTTTATGTAGAGTACTACCACAGAAAATAAGAAAAATCGGTGAACGACCACGCCCCTTTTTGGACTAAAGTTCTCTAAACGAGAGTTAGGAAACCGGAATATGCAATATCTGTTTAACTGATAAAGATATAGTGCTAAAATTTAGTACACTCATTAACCTGATGATGTTATTAGTGATGTTTAAAGGTTTTTTGGTAATATTTTGGAAAATGGGCGTGGCACCGCCCACATGTGAATAAACAAAATATCAACATTTCACTATTAACAAGCCACTGTGAAAGTATAAAGATCGGCAATGAAAACTGATCATCAAATAGGGACAAACAACATAATAAAATCCGTGGGCGTGCCACCAGCCACTTTTTTAAAATTAGGTAAATATTGATTAATGAACACATACTTATATCCGTATATCAAAAAATTTCACAAAATACGTTAAAAGTTATGGGAATGGCACGCCTTCTTTTCCAAAGTTATATATAGGACATGGTATAACCATTGTAAAGATCGATTCAGTACTTTTGGCTCATGTAAGCGGTTAAAGCTTTATAAGCAAGGAGCGTGGCTGCCCCACCAAATTCGCTATTGTTTAGGCTCGGAATAGATTGGTTTTTAAAATGGGCGAAATCGGATGAAAACTACGCCCCCTTTTTCTGAAAACTAACGCTGGGTATTTAATGTTCGGTTCACCCGAACTTAGACTTCCTTACTTGTTTCTTTCTGCGTACGCGCACCAAGACCAGATACCAATGTATCGTAGCTTTGTGGTAATCTGCTGAGCAAAAATATTTTACTCCATAATGTCGATAACTGTTGCTCACCTAAATCATTGAGCCTAGTAAACAAATCCTGTATTTTGATTATATGAGCCTTTGCATCACCACCCTCTTCTAGCTTCAATGCGCAAATTGACCGTACCAAATAAATTTTATTTGCTAATGTATTTTTCTCGTGATACTGCTTTAACGCTTCCCATGATTGTTTTGCGGTTGATGCTGAACGAATGTGGATAAGTTGATTGACTTCAATAGCGAGGCCTATTGTACCCCTCGCTTCATCATCCAGCTCATCCCATTTATCGATCTCACTTTGATTTGCTACTACGTTGGCCGTACGTAGCTTTTCCAGTGGTCTTGCCTCCATAATCACTCTCTTCCATAAGTTTTGCTTTCGGAGCAGCAACTTCATTCTGAATTTCCAATTACCATAATTATTGTCGTTTAACTTCTCGAATTTCTGTTTGACTGCGTCTGCCATTTCCGTATAGAATTTCACAGACTCCCTGGGCCCATAACCTGTAGAAATTAATATATGTATGTGCAGAATATCTAAACCTGATGATATTTGGCTGCCTAGATCCTTTAGATTAAAATCAAACAGTGTGTGGTTATTCTGTGAAATTACAATTTAGAAGAGATATATTTTACACGTGTTTAGTGGTTGAAAGATTCTCCAAGAGAGAGAGCGGAAAAGAAAATACAACAAAGCAAACCCCAAAATGACATCTTTATACGAAAGCAAAATATAAAATATATATATATATTACCAATGAACAAAGACGTAATGTGATTGAACGTTAGAGATGGCAAAATATTATTGCTTATATCCAACATACAAATCAAACGCTAAACAATTCTCTTCTACTCTACCACGACTCAGGGACGACATAGCTGAGATCACTAGCATTGAGAATATCTGTGGTCATTAGCGATAACAACCTAACTCGACTTAAGAAATTAGACCAATTGAAATTTCTTCTGGCGATTTTTTGTAACAAAACTACTTTATAACTTAGGCAAACATATTGTATTTAATTGTTTATAAACAAAATAATAAAAGACCAATGAAAGTCTTGAAAAATGGTTTGATGCTCCTACTCAAAATCGCCAGCAAAAATTTCAACTGGTCTAATTTCTTAAGTAGACTTAGGCTGTTATTGCTTATGACCACAGATATGTTTATCAAATAACTGGGATAAAACCTCACCTAGGATGCATTCAAAGTTAAATGATCAAATAGAGTATAAGTGCGACTAAGGCAATGATGGGGGGATTATAACATCAAACGAAGCAATAGTCGGTACATTGGAAAACATTTTAGAATGTGTGTTCTCACAATCCATTATGGGATCAATACTTCCTACACCGCAGTGCAGGCGCATACGTTAACTGAACCGTTAGATTTGTTGGAAGTTGGCAGGCTCATATGATGTGCTGTGAACAAGTAAGGGTCCAAACCTCAATCGATTATTTTAACCGACCAACGGAATGGCGACACGATTTATATCTTATATAAATAACTTTTAGGATACTCGTAGTTTGGAGATGCTCACAAACATTTCTGAAATATCCAGTAACTCATTTTTTACTTATGTTCTACAATTCTAACGATTAGTTTAACTATTTTTGCGGTTAAAAATAGCTAAATTCGTTTAACAATTTTTCGTCGATTATATTAACAACCTGAATTGTACTTGTTGTTTGTGTTTTCAATGTAAAATAGAAAAATGGTTTATTTACAAACTTTTTCGGTTAGATTAACCTATCTTTTTTATACCCAGCGTACTAGTACTAGTACAAGGGTATATTAATTTTGTCCACATAATGGTACTATGTAACGGCGCAAAATAGTCGAGTTAGATATGGGGTTCCATATATGAAAGTTCTTAGGTTGAAAAGAGGAATTGATTAAGGCATGTCCGTCCGTCCGTCTGTCCGTCCGTATACACGATAACTTGAGTAAAAATTGAGATATTTGCATGAAATTTTGCATACAGGTTACTTTCTGGCCAAGGTAGGTTGCTATTGAAAATGGGCGAAATCGGATGATAACCACGCCCCCTTTTTCGATATCGAAAATTTCGAAAAACGTATAAAACGGGCTAATTCCATATCAGAAGCAGCTACAATGATAAAATTTTCAATATGTATTGATTTATATGTTCTAAGGCGGATTTTATCAAATTTTTTGAAAAGGGGCGTGGCACCGCCCACATATATTTGAAGAAATTTTAAAATTTTGACTCTTAATAACGTGAGAACAGTTTATGCTAGTATAACGAATTTTGTAGAGGGCATACTATTGTTGTGTTAAATTCAGATATAGAAAATAAACGAAATCGCTTGGCGACCACGCCTACTTTTTTATAAAAGTTATATTGAAAGGAGGTGGAAATATTGAAAAGTCCATATCTAATTAACTGATACCGCTATAATAATATAATTTGGTACATTCATAAACTTTCATATTCTTAACATTATTTTTGCAAAATTTTGGAAAGTGGGCGTGGCACCGCCCACTTATGAGTCAAACAATTTTCAAATTCGACTGCTAATAACTTCAGAACGGTGTGAGATAGGTTTACGAAACTAGGTACCAGGCATGTTATGTTTATGTAGAGTACTACCACAGAAAATAAGAAAAATCGGTGAACGACCACGCCCCTTTTTGGACTAAAGTTCTCTAAACGAGAGTTAGGAAACCGGAATATGCAATATCTGTTTAACTGATAAAGATATAGTGCTAAAATTTAGTACACTCATTAACCTGATGATGTTATTAGTGATGTTTAAAGGTTTTTTGGTAATATTTTGGAAAATGGGCGTGGCACCGCCCACATGTGAATAAACAAAATATCAACATTTCACTATTAACAAGCCACTGTGAAAGTATAAAGATCGGCAATGAAAACTGATCATCAAATATGGACAAACAACATAATAAAATCCGTGGGCGTGCCACCAGCCACTTTTTTAAAATTAGGTAAATATTGATTAATGAACACATACTTATATCCGTATATCAAAAAATTTCACAAAATACGTTAAAAGTTATGGGAATGGCACGCCTTCTTTTCCAAAGTTATATATAGGACATGGTATAACCATTGTAAAGATCGATTCAGTACTTTTGGCTCATGTAAGCGGTTAAAGCTTTATAAGCAAGGAGCGTGGCTGCCCCACCAAATTCGCTATTGTTTAGGCTCGGAATAGATTGGTTTTTAAAATGGGCGAAATCGGATGAAAACTACGCCCCCTTTTTCTGAAAACTAACGCTGGGTATTTAATGTTCGGTTCACCCGAACTTAGACTTCCTTACTTGTTTCTTTCTGCGTACGCGCACCAAGACCAGATACCAATGTATCGTAGCTTTGTGGTAATCTGCTGAGCAAAAATATTTTACTCCATAATGTCGATAACTGTTGCTCACCTAAATCATTGAGCCTAGTAAACAAATCCTGTATTTTGATTATATGAGCCTTTGCATCACCACCCTCTTCTAGCTTCAATGCGCAAATTGACCGTACCAAATAAATTTTATTTGCTAATGTATTTTTCTCGTGATACTGCTTTAACGCTTCCCATGATTGTTTTGCGGTTGATGCTGGACGAATGTGGATAAGTTGATTGACTTCAATAGCGAGGCCTATTGTACCCCTCGCTTCATCATCCAGCTCATCCCATTTATCGATCTCACTTTGATTTGCTACTACGTTGGCCGTACGTAGCTTTTCCAGTGGTCTTGCCTCCATAATCACTCTCTTCCATAAGTTTTGCTTTCGGAGCAGCAACTTCATTCTGAATTTCCAATTACCATAATTATTGTCGTTTAACTTCTCGAATTTCTGTTTGACTGCGTCTGCCATTTCCGTATAGAATTTCACAGACTCCCTGGGCCCATAACCTGTAGAAATTAATATATGTATGTGCAGAATATCTAAACCTGATGATATTTGGCTGCCTAGATCCTTTAGATTAAAATCAAACAGTGTGTGGTTATTCTGTGAAATTACAATTTAGAAGAGATATATTTTACACGTGTTTAGTGGTTGAAAGATTCTCCAAGAGAGAGAGCGGAAAAGAAAATACAACAAAGCAAACCCCAAAATGACATCTTTATACGAAAGCAAAATATAAAATATATATATATATTACCAATGAACAAAGACGTAATGTGATTGAACGTTAGAGATGGCAAAATATTATTGCTTATATCCAACATACAAATCAAACGCTAAACAATTCTCTTCTACTCTACCACGACTCAGGGACGACATAGCTGAGATCACTAGCATTGAGAATATCTGTGGTCATTAGCGATAACAACCTAACTCGACTTAAGAAATTAGACCAATTGAAATTTCTTCTGGCGATTTTTTGTAACAAAACTACTTTATAACTTAGGCAAACATATTGTATTTAATTGTTTATAAACAAAATAATAAAAGACCAATGAAAGTCTTGAAAAATGGTTTGATGCTCCTACTCAAAATCGCCAGCAAAAATTTCAACTGGTCTAATTTCTTAAGTCGACTTAGGCTGTTATTGCTTATGACCACAGATATGTTTATCAAATAACTGGGATAAAACCTCACCTAGGATGCATTCAAAGTTAAATGATCAAATAGAGTATAAGTGCGACTAAGGCAATGATGGGGGGATTATAACATCAAACGAAGCAATAGTCGGTACATTGGAAAACATTTTAGAATGTGTGTTCTCACAATCCATTATGGGATCAATACTTCCTACACCGCAGTGCAGGCGCATACGTTAACTGAACCGTTAGATTTGTTGGAAGTTGGCAGGCTCATATGATGTGCTGTGAACAAGTAAGGGTCCAAACCTCAATCGATTATTTTAACCGACCAACGGAATGGCGACACGATTTATATCTTATATAAATAACTTTTAGGATACTCGTAGTTTGGAGATGCTCACAAACATTTCTGAAATATCCAGTAACTCATTTTTTACTTATGTTCTACAATTCTAACGATTAGTTTAACTATTTTTGCGGTTAAAAATAGCTAAATTCGTTTAACAATTTTTCGTCGATTATATTAACAACCTGAATTGTACTTGTTGTTTGTGTTTTCAATGTAAAATAGAAAAATGGTTTATTTACAAACTTTTTCGGTTAGATTAACCTATCTTTTTTATACCCAGCGTACTAGTACTAGTACAAGGGTATATTAATTTTGTCCACATAATGGTACTATGTAACGGCGCAAAATAGTCGAGTTAGATATGGGGTTCCATATATGAAAGTTCTTAGGTTGAAAAGAGGAATTGATTAAGGCATGTCCGTCCGTCCGTCTGTCCGTCCGTATACACGATAACTTGAGTAAAAATTGAGATATTTGCATGAAATTTTGCATACAGGTTACTTTCTGGCCAAGGTAGGTTGCTATTGAAAATGGGCGAAATCGGATGATAACCACGCCCCCTTTTTCGATATCGAAAATTTCGAAAAACGTATAAAACGGGCTAATTCCATATCAGAAGCAGCTACAATGATAAAATTTTCAATATGTATTGATTTATATGTTCTAAGGCGGATTTTATCAAATTTTTTGAAAAGGGGCGTGGCACCGCCCACATATATTTGAAGAAATTTTAAAATTTTGACTCTTAATAACGTGAGAACAGTTTATGCTAGTATAACGAATTTTGTAGAGGGCATACTATTGTTGTGTTAAATTCAGATATAGAAAATAAACGAAATCGCTTGGCGACCACGCCTACTTTTTTATAAAAGTTATATTGAAAGGAGGTGGAAATATTGAAAAGTCCATATCTAATTAACTGATACCGCTATAATAATATAATTTGGTACATTCATAAACTTTCATATTCTTAACATTATTTTTGCAAAATTTTGGAAAGTGGGCGTGGCACCGCCCACTTATGAGTCAAACAATTTTCAAATTCGACTGCTAATAACTTCAGAACGGTGTGAGATAGGTTTACGAAACTAGGTACCAGGCATGTTATGTTTATGTAGAGTACTACCACAGAAAATAAGAAAAATCGGTGAACGACCACGCCCCTTTTTGGACTAAAGTTCTCTAAACGAGAGTTAGGAAACCGGAATATGCAATATCTGTTTAACTGATAAAGATATAGTGCTAAAATTTAGTACACTCATTAACCTGATGATGTTATTAGTGATGTTTAAAGGTTTTTTGGTAATATTTTGGAAAATGGGCGTGGCACCGCCCACATGTGAATAAACAAAATATCAACATTTCACTATTAACAAGCCACTGTGAAAGTATAAAGATCGGCAATGAAAACTGATCATCAAATATGGACAAACAACATAATAAAATCCGTGGGCGTGCCACCAGCCACTTTTTTAAAATTAGGTAAATATTGATTAATGAACACATACTTATATCCGTATATCAAAAAATTTCACAAAATACGTTAAAAGTTATGGGAATGGCACGCCTTCTTTTCCAAAGTTATATATAGGACATGGTATAACCATTGTAAAGATCGATTCAGTACTTTTGGCTCATGTAAGCGGTTAAAGCTTTATAAGCAAGGAGCGTGGCTGCCCCACCAAATTCGCTATTGTTTAGGCTCGGAATAGATTGGTTTTTAAAATGGGCGAAATCGGATGAAAACTACGCCCCCTTTTTCTGAAAACTAACGCTGGGTATTTAATGTTCGGTTCACCCGAACTTAGACTTCCTTACTTGTTTCTTTCTGCGTACGCGCACCAAGACCAGATACCAATGTATCGTAGCTTTGTGGTAATCTGCTGAGCAAAAATATTTTACTCCATAATGTCGATAACTGTTGCTCACCTAAATCATTGAGCCTAGTAAACAAATCCTGTATTTTGATTATATGAGCCTTTGCATCACCACCCTCTTCTAGCTTCAATGCGCAAATTGACCGTACCAAATAAATTTTATTTGCTAATGTATTTTTCTCGTGATACTGCTTTAACGCTTCCCATGATTGTTTTGCGGTTGATGCTGGACGAATGTGGATAAGTTGATTGACTTCAATAGCGAGGCCTATTGTACCCCTCGCTTCATCATCCAGCTCATCCCATTTATCGATCTCACTTTGATTTGCTACTACGTTGGCCGTACGTAGCTTTTCCAGTGGTCTTGCCTCCATAATCACTCTCTTCCATAAGTTTTGCTTTCGGAGCAGCAACTTCATTCTGAATTTCCAATTACCATAATTATTGTCGTTTAACTTCTCGAATTTCTGTTTGACTGCGTCTGCCATTTCCGTATAGAATTTCACAGACTCCCTGGGCCCATAACCTGTAGAAATTAATATATGTATGTGCAGAATATCTAAACCTGATGATATTTGGCTGCCTAGATCCTTTAGATTAAAATCAAACAGTGTGTGGTTATTCTGTGAAATTACAATTTAGAAGAGATATATTTTACACGTGTTTAGTGGTTGAAAGATTCTCCAAGAGAGAGAGCAGAAAAGAAAATACAACAAAGCAAACCCCAAAATGACATCTTTATACGAAAGCAAAATATAAAATATATATATATATTACCAATGAACAAAGACGTAATGTGATTGAACGTTAGAGATGGCAAAATATTATTGCTTATATCCAACATACAAATCAAACGCTAAACAATTCTCTTCTACTCTACCACGACTCAGGGACGACATAGCTGAGATCACTAGCATTGAGAATATCTGTGGTCATTAGCGATAACAACCTAACTCGACCTAAGAAATTAGACCAATTGAAATTTCTTCTGGCGATTTTTTGTAACAAAACTACTTTATAACTTAGGCAAACATATTGTATTTAATTGTTTATAAACAAAATAATAAAAGACCAATGAAAGTCTTGAAAAATGGTTTGATGCTCCTACTCAAAATCGCCAGCAAAAATTTCAACTGGTCTAATTTCTTAAGTCGACTTAGGCTGTTATTGCTTATGACCACAGATATGTTTATCAAATAACTGGGATAAAACCTCACCTAGGATGCATTCAAAGTTAAATGATCAAATAGAGTATAAGTGCGACTAAGGCAATGATGGGGGGATTATAACATCAAACGAAGCAATAGTCGGTACATTGGAAAACATTTTAGAATGTGTGTTCTCACAATCCATTATGGGATCAATACTTCCTACACCGCAGTGCAGGCGCATACGTTAACTGAACCGTTAGATTTGTTGGAAGTTGGCAGGCTCATATGATGTGCTGTGAACAAGTAAGGGTCCAAACCTCAATCGATTATTTTAACCGACCAACGGAATGGCGACACGATTTATATCTTATATAAATAACTTTTAGGATACTCGTAGTTTGGAGATGCTCACAAACATTTCTGAAATATCCAGTAACTCATTTTTTACTTATGTTCTACAATTCTAACGATTAGTTTAACTATTTTTGCGGTTAAAAATAGCTAAATTCGTTTAACAATTTTTCGTCGATTATATTAACAACCTGAATTGTACTTGTTGTTTGTGTTTTCAATGTAAAATAGAAAAATGGTTTATTTACAAACTTTTTCGGTTAGATTAACCTATCTTTTTTATACCCAGCGTACTAGTACTAGTACAAGGGTATATTAATTTTGTCCACATAATGGTACTATGTAACGGCGCAAAATAGTCGAGTTAGATATGGGGTTCCATATATGAAAGTTCTTAGGTTGAAAAGAGGAATTGATTAAGGCATGTCCGTCCGTCCGTCTGTCCGTCCGTATACACGATAACTTGAGTAAAAATTGAGATATTTGCATGAAATTTTGCATACAGGTTACTTTCTGGCCAAGGTAGGTTGCTATTGAAAATGGGCGAAATCGGATGATAACCACGCCCCCTTTTTCGATATCGAAAATTTCGAAAAACGTATAAAACGGGCTAATTCCATATCAGAAGCAGCTACAATGATAAAATTTGCAATATGTATTGATTTATATGTTCTAAGGCGGATTTTATCAAATTTTTTGAAAAGGGGCGTGGCACCGCCCTCATATATTTGAAGAAATTTTAAAATTTTGACTCTTAATAACGTGAGAACAGTTTATGCTAGTATAACGAATTTTGTAGAGGGCATACTATTGTTGTGTTAAATTCAGATATAGAAAATAAACGAAATCGCTTGGCGACCACGCCTACTTTTTTATAAAAGTTATATTGAAAGGAGGTGGAAATATTGAAAAGTCCATATCTAATTAACTGATACCGCTATAATAATATAATTTGGTACATTCATAAACTTTCATATTCTTAACATTATTTTTGCAAAATTTTGGAAAGTGGGCGTGGCACCGCCCACTTATGAGTCAAACAATTTTCAAATTCGACTGCTAATAACTTCAGAACGGTGTGAGGAAGGTTTACGAAACTAGGTACCAGGCATGTTATGTTTATGTAGAGTACTACCACAGAAAATAAGAAAAATCGGTGAACGACCACGCCCCTTTTTGGACTAAAGTTCTCTAAACGAGAGTTAGGAAACCGGAATATGCAATATCTGTTTAACTGATAAAGATATAGTGCTAAAATTTAGTACACTCATTAACCTGATGATGTTATTAGTGATGTTTAAAGGTTTTTTGGTAATATTTTGGAAAATGGGCGTGGCACCGCCCACATGTGAATAAACAAAATATCAACATTTCACTATTAACAAGCCACTGTGAAAGTATAAAGATCGGCAATGAAAACTGATCATCAAATAGGGACAAACAACATAATAAAATCCGTGGGCGTGCCACCAGCCACTTTTTTAAAATTAGGTAAATATTGATTAATGAACACATACTTATATCCGTATATCAAAAAATTTCACAAAATACGTTAAAAGTTATGGGAATGGCACGCCTTCTTTTCCAAAGTTATATATAGGACATGGTATAACCATTGTAAAGATCGATTCAGTACTTTTGGCTCATGTAAGCGGTTAAAGCTTTATAAGCAAGGAGCGTGGCTGCCCCACCAAATTCGCTATTGTTTAGGCTCGGAATAGATTGGTTTTTAAAATGGGCGAAATCGGATGAAAACTACGCCCCCTTTTTCTGAAAACTAACGCTGGGTATTTAATGTTCGGTTCACCCGAACTTAGACTTCCTTACTTGTTTCTTTCTGCGTACGCGCACCAAGACCAGGTACCAATGTATCGTAGCTTTGTGGTAATCTGCTGAGCAAAAATATTTTACTCCATAATGTCGATAACTGTTGCTCACCTAAATCATTGAGCCTAGTAAACAAATCCTGTATTTTGATTATATGAGCCTTTGCATCACCACCCTCTTCTAGCTTCAATGCGCAAATTGACCGTACCAAATAAATTTTATTTGCTAATGTATTTTTCTCGTGATACTGCTTTAACGCTTCCCATGATTGTTTTGCGGTTGATGCTGAACGAATGTGGATAAGTTGATTGACTTCAATAGCGAGGCCTATTGTACCCCTCGCTTCATCATCCAGCTCATCCCATTTATCGATCTCACTTTGATTTGCTACTACGTTGGCCGTACGTAGCTTTTCCAGTGGTCTTGCCTCCATAATCACTCTCTTCCATAAGTTTTGCTTTCGGAGCAGCAACTTCATTCTGAATTTCCAATTACCATAATTATTGTCGTTTAACTTCTCGAATTTCTGTTTGACTGCGTCTGCCATTTCCGTATAGAATTTCACAGACTCCCTGGGCCCATAACCTGTAGAAATTAATATATGTATGTGCAGAATATCTAAACCTGATGATATTTGGCTGCCTAGATCCTTTAGATTAAAATCAAACAGTGTGTGGTTATTCTGTGAAATTACAATTTAGAAGAGATATATTTTACACGTGTTTAGTGGTTGAAAGATTCTCCAAGAGAGAGAGCGGAAAAGAAAATACAACAAAGCAAACCCCAAAATGACATCTTTATACGAAAGCAAAATATAAAATATATATATATATTACCAATGAACAAAGACGTAATGTGATTGAACGTTAGAGATGGCAAAATATTATTGCTTATATCCAACATACAAATCAAACGCTAAACAATTCTCTTCTACTCTACCACGACTCAGGGACGACATAGCTGAGATCACTAGCATTGAGAATATCTGTGGTCATTAGCGACTTAAGAAATTAGACCAATTGAAATTTCTTCTGGCGATTTTTTGTAACAAAACTACTTTATAACTTAGGCAAACATATTGTATTTAATTGTTTATAAACAAAATAATAAAAGACCAATGAAAGTCTTGAAAAATGGTTTGATGCTCCTACTCAAAATCGCCAGCAAAAATTTCAACTGGTCTAATTTCTTAAGTCGACTTAGGCTGTTATTGCTTATGACCACAGATATGTTTATCAAATAACTGGGATAAAACCTCACCTAGGATGCATTCAAAGTTAAATGATCAAATAGAGTATAAGTGCGACTAAGGCAATGATGGGGGGATTATAACATCAAACGAAGCAATAGTCGGTACATTGGAAAACATTTTAGAATGTGTGTTCTCACAATCCATTATGGGATCAATACTTCCTACACCGCAGTGCAGGCGCATACGTTAACTGAACCGTTAGATTTGTTGGAAGTTGGCAGGCTCATATGATGTGCTGTGAACAAGTAAGGGTCCAAACCTCAATCGATTATTTTAACCGACCAACGGAATGGCGACACGATTTATATCTTATATAAATAACTTTTAGGATACTCGTAGTTTGGAGATGCTCACAAACATTTCTGAAATATCCAGTAACTCATTTTTTACTCTTCTCAGCGCCCAAATATTTAAATTTGTATGGTTTCAAAATATTAACAGTCACTGAAACCGCAAAGTAACGCGAATAAATGTGGGGTTTACTTCAAGTAGCCTCTGTCTATTTCTGACTACTTCTGGCAAATTTATAGCACGTAAGGAATCAAAACTAAATTGAACAAGTAAGGAAGTCTAAGTTCGGGTGAACCGAACATTAAATACCCAGCGTTAGTTTTCAGAAAAAGGGGGCGTAGTTTTCATCCGATTTCGCCCATTTTAAAAACCAATCTATTCCGAGCCTAAACAATAGCGAATTTGGTGGGGCAGCCACGCTCCTTGCTTATAAAGCTTTAACCGCTTACATGAGCCAAAAGTACTGAATCGATCTTTACAAGGGTTGTACCATGTCCTATATATAACTTTGGAAAAGAAGGTGTGCCATTCCCATAACTTTTAACGTATTTTGTTAAATTTTTTGATATACGGATATATGTGTTCATTAATCAATATTTACCTTATTTTAAAAAAGTGGGTGGTGGCACGCCCACGGATTTTATTATGTTGTTTGTCCCTATTTGATGATCAGTTTTCATTGCCGATCTTTATGATACTTTCACAGTGGCTTGTTAATAGTGAAATGTTGATATTTTGTTTATTCACTTGTGGGCGGTGCCACGCCCATTTTCCAAAATATTACCAAAAAACCTTTAAACATCACTAATAACATCATCAGGTTAATGAGTGTACTAAATTTTAGCATTATATCTTTATCAGTTAAACAGGTATTGCATATTCCGGTTTCCTAACTCTCGTTTAGAGAACTTTAGTCCAAAAAGGGGCGTGGTCGTTCACCGATTTTTCTTATTTTCTGTGGCAGTACTCTACATAAACATAACATGCCTGGTACCTAGTTTCGTAAACCTATCTCACACCGTTCTGAAGTTATTAGCAGTCGAATTTGAAAATTGTTTGACTCATAAGTGGGCGGTGCCACGCCCACTTTTCAAAACTTTGCAAAAATAATGTTAAGAATATGAAAATTTATGTATGTACTAAATTATATTATTATAGCGGTATCAGTTAATTAGATATGGACTTTTCAATATTTCCACCTCCTTTCAATATAACTTTTATAAAAAAGTAGGCGTGGTCGCCAAGCGATTTCGTTTATTTTCTATATCTGAATTTAACACAACAATAGTATGCCCTCTACAAAATTTCGTTATACTAGCATAAACTGTTCTCAAGTTATTAAGAGTCAAAATTTTAAAATTTCTTCAAATATATGTGGGCGGTGCCACGCCCCTTTTCAAAAAATTTGATAAATTAGAACATATAAATCAATACATATTGCAAATTTTATCATTGTAGCTGCTTCTGATATGGAATTAACCCGTTTTATACGTTTTACGAAATTTTCGATATCGAAAAAGGGGGCGTGGTTATCATCCGAATTCGCCCATTTTCAATAGCAACCTACCTTGGCCAGAAAGTAACCTGTATGCAAAGATTTATGCAAATATCTCAATTTTTACTCAAGTTATCGTGTATACGGACGGACAGACGGACGGACGGACATGCCTTAATCAATTCCTCTTTTCAACCTAAGAACTTTCATATATGAAACCCCATATCTAACTCGATTATTTTGCGCCGTTACATAGTACCGTTATGTGGACAAAATTAATATACCCTTGTACTAGTACTAGTACGCTGGGTATAAATTATTACGGTGATATCCCAGCGCCCCCAAGTGCAAAGATAACATTAATACATTTTAGCTAGGCGACTTGCGTTTCAGAATCGCAAATAAAGGAAATCTCCTAATATTCTGAGAGTTCATTTTGCTTTGGCATTTTGGAGTCCGGCCAGAGGTCATTTACATGATTTTATGTACTTTTTCTCACTGCAACGTGTTCACTATCATATTTGTAAGCAACAGTAACCCTAAAAAACTGCAGATAGATACATATTAGAACACCCACAGAATGTATGGGATTTGAAAAAGTATAAAATAATTTCGCTAATGGGGATAAAAAATAAGATCTGTAAAAAAATCTGGCCATCTGTTGTGCAAAAATGCCATGGAAATTCGACCTAAAGGCTAAAAATGCACTAAAAAATTGAATATGTCTTTATTGGCTAATATCTCGTAAACTAGTAATTTTAGGAGAAATAATGACATAACGACTTTTATTTATATTGGAGTCAGGAGTAAATTGCCCATATAAAGGTTGTACCTGCGAGTGTCCTTTCAAGTACTTTTAATAAGTCGAAGTAAATTTTTAATTTTTATTTGTTTGTAATGGTCAAATAAAATACTTGCAAAATTATGGATTAGACAAGCTATAGATCGTTTGGTAGGATATTAACCACAGTTTAATAATAAGATTACATTTTAATTTTACCAACATTTCTGCAATGGTTGGTTGACATAAAACTGAGAAAAAACTGTTTTTACATTTCTAAAAACATGCAATATGGGATAGTTCAGGGGTCAAAGTTCTAATTCTCTTCCCTCCAAATGCATTTTCTGAAAGTTTGGGGGTAAACGACAAGATGTGTAAAAAAGTTTAGCCATCTGTAGTGAAAAAATGCCATGGAAATTTGACCTAAAAGCTAAAAATGCACTGAAAAATTGTTTATGTCTAATATCTCCTAAACTAGTAATTTTAGGAGAAATATTGACATAACGACTTTTATTTAGATTGGAGTCAGGAGTAAATTGCCCGTATAAAGGTTGTACCTGCGAGTGTCCTTTCAAGGACTTTTAATAAGTCGAAGTAAATTTTTTATTTTTCATTTTTTTGTAATGGTCAAATAAAATACTTGCAAAATTATGGATTAGACAAGCTATACATCGCTTGGTAGGATATTAACCACAGTTTAATAATAATATTACATCTTAATTTTACCAACATTTCTGCAATGGTTGGTTGACATAAAACTGAGAAAAAACTGTTTTTACATTTCTAAAAACATGCAATACAGTTTAATAATAACATTACATTTTAATTTTACCAACATTTCTGCAATGGTTGGTTGACATAAAACTGAGAAAAAACTGTTTTTACATTTCTAAAAACATGCAATATGGGGTCAAAGTTCTAATTCTCTTCCCTCCAAATGCATTTTCTGAAAGTTTGGCGGTAAACGACAAGATGTGTAAAAATTTTAGCCATCTGTAGTGAAAAAATGGCATGGAAATTTGACATAAAAGCTAAAAATGCACTAAAAAATTGTACTTATCTTTATTGGCTAATATCTCGTAGCAAGTATTTCATAGAGAAATAATAACAAATACTTTTATTAAGAATGGTATCAGGAGTAAATTCTCCATGCACATTTTTTTCCTGCGAATGTCCTTTTAAGCACCTTTCATAAGAATGTTTTTTTTTTTCTAATTAATTCAAATGTTTTTTCTATAATATAATATGTATATATTTTAGTTAAAAATTTAGTTTTGCCAGTAAACCGGTACTGAATTGTCAAAAAGAAATACATTCATAATAAACGTGTAATTGTGACCTCTAGACCAAGAAATTTAAAATAAAAATACTTCTGATAAGGCACCACACAATAAATACAAAAGCGTGTTCTTAATTGGTAAGTCTTTAAAACTAAGTAAATATGGGAAAATAAATAAACAAATTGTTCTACACAGGTAAGAAAAAAAATGTTTGAATGCAGATGCGCTTCCTAGCAGAAGTGTTTAGTGTATTTTTTTATTTAATGCAAAACAAAAAAAAGTGCAAAAGACAGTGCTTCATTTTTATTAGAAAAACTCATCAATTTATACGAAAAATTCGAAATTCCAATGAAAAGACGTGACGAAATTAAAAGAATTATCCTATCAAGTTAGAATAGGTATAATATTAATATTGTTTTATAGACTTCACAACATTTCATATTATTATTAAATTTGTTCCGTTACATATTTACAATTTTACTTCAACATAGCTATATAATTAGAACTGTCAGGGGTCATGTTTTCAAAAATTTAAAAAAAAAAAATTCTCAGTTTTACGCCAACCTACCATTACAAAAGTGTTAATAATATTAAAATGCAATGTTAAAATGAAACTTTGGGTAAAATTCTATCAAACGGTGTAAAGCTTATGTAACTAATTACTTTGAAAAAAATAAAAAATTAACTTCGACTTATTAAAAGTCCTTGAAAGGACACTCGCAGGTACAACCTTTATATGGGCAATTTACTCCTGACTCCAATATAAATAAAAGTCGTTGTCATTATTTCTCCTAAAATTACTAGTTTAGGAGATATTAGCCAATAAAGACATACTCCATTGTTTAGTGCATTTTTAGCCTTTAGGTCAAATTTCCATGGCATTTTTGCACTACAGATGGCCAGATTTTTTTACAGATCTTATTTTTTATCCCCATTCTTTCAGAAATTGCGTGTGGAGCGAAATTATTTCATACTTTTTAAATCCCATACATTCTGTGGGTGTTCTAATATGTACACATGCACAAACACAAGTGAAGAAGAAAACATTTCAGCACTCGGACAGCAATCGTTCTGTTAACAACGCTTTTTAAAAGGTTATTTTTGATCAGCATATGTTCTGAGTTTATAGAGATTAATTTAATTAAATATAGAGGTTATAGTGAAATCACAATCCTTGTTACCATTTCGTGCTTCAAATAGTACATTTGGGTACGTACTTGGATGTCAACAAAATCACCCTTCACAGGTCTCTAGCAATAATTTGGCTTTAACAGATTAAAAAAAATATCAATTAGTCGAACAGTTATAGCCATAAAACCATATAAACAATATGCTGAAAATCGGCATTTGACTGCAAAGTTCGATTGTCGATTAAAAACAAATTCGAACTAACATAGACAAACGCCGTGACACGGATCTTCTAATTTAGCCTTTTCGAAACGGACCTAACTTTTGCTAGCCTGAATTTGTTCCACAGTGCATTTGCACTATTCCTTTATTGTCGAAAAAAAATTGTCATTGTAACGTTATCCAGGACAATAACCTATAGCATACATGGAACGGAATTTTAGAAAATGGCGCACATTTAGTCCAATTCAATTTCAGTACAATAATTGATAATAAAACTTACATATATTAACCATAAGCAAGAAATAAAAAATGTAATTCATGCTTATCAGAATGCAAATGTTTATGTACTAAGAATCTTAAACTCTAAATCAGATTATAAATTTACTAATATACAAGAAATGTATATATTATTTTTACCAATTGAAGAAAATCCGTGGAAATGTACTTTATATTTAATCATAATCATAATTATATTAGTTTTAGTCAAGCACTTAGTTATGAAATTATATACATATCGACAACTTCTCTTAAACATCAGAAGTCAAAGAGAATTGGAATTAGCTTGTCTAACCGAATTACAACGATTACAAAACCGGAGCACTTTTAAATGAGGACATTTCATTTTTAACCCAGGGTAGATTTAACGCCTTTAGTATATACACTAGTACATACATATGTACCAGGCACGTGCGCACGGGGGGGTTTTGGGGGTTTAAACCCCCCCATGACCAAATCTAAGTTGCAATGATTTTACAAAAATTTTCAAAATACAGTTTATAAATCTTGTATTAAATCTTGACTAATAATTTTTGACTAAATTAGTTAAAATAATTTTACGGAAGAAGAAATTGGTGAAAGTTGCAAAGAATAAGGTTGGCCAATACATAAGTCCGGCACTTTGAATTGCACTTGGAGCTTTCCGAAATTACAAAGTTGTGTAGCGTATGGGCATTTTTTGTTCTTAAATTTTACCGATGAAAACAGTGAGCAGTTTCAATTAACAGAGCGAATGAACTGCAAGGCTCAATTATATGAAAGATTTCGAGTGTTTTCTGACCCTTTTTGTTGTAGGCGTAAAGAGAGTTGTGAGAAAATGAACGTTGGGGGCAGATGAGCGACAACGTTCAAATATTTGAATGTTTTCAAACATTTTCTGAGGTTTATTTTATTTTACCTAACAGAAGATAAAGATCGCATTTTTCATGGACGTTTATCAATAGTCTGTGGAAAATAAACATAGCATATTTCATATTTTCCGAATAGTGTCAATAATCCGTCTTTCAAAGGCTTTGGTTTGTTAATCGTCGAGATCTGAAACTGCTCAGCTACAGAGAAAACCTCATCAGCCAAGTAAGGTAGATACAAAATAGATGACACAAGTAATAAATAACACTGTGACACAAAATGATGGTTCATCTCTCCGTAACTGATGAAACCAATTGAAAGTGGAACTTGATCACTCCCATATCAACACCTCATACTGGGTTTTTGGCCTATAGGTCTGGTTTTTTTTTATTCGTATTTGAAGTTGGTAACCCTGTGTATGGGAAAAATTTACTAAAACTTGATCAAATAAAGCAATTTTAGGTGGGTTTTTTTGTATTTAACTATTTTTGGGTCGAGGAACTCATTTTTAACATTAGTTTTTACCTAAATCGCACGGTAGGTGGCGCTGTCATACAATATTTCAAATTTCTCATGGAAAAATAAGGTTTTTTGTTTTTTTTTTTAAGTAAAAATACTTGCATTTCATCAGTTTTGTTGTAGAAATGATCATTTATGATACATATAGAAAGCAACATTTCCCTGTATTCATACATATATATTTACAGGTGTGAAAAGTGTTGTAATAAAAAATTAAGTAAAAGGTATTTTTATAGGAAAAAAAGCAAAGTAATCTTTCTGTTAAAATTTGAATTATTTTCTGACAATTTCAAAAACGTAATAAAAAACTAAAACTTGAATATTTTTGAAGGCGGTAAGTTTACTTCCTCCTCTTCCTCATCGGCATTGTCTTCTTCATTTCTCGATAGCCACCAGCACAGATCTGCTAACATTGGTTGCAGTTTCTTCCCCCTATACCGTGTCTCCATTGTTAATGCAACTTGTTGAAAACGTTCGCCTTGTTCATCCGATTCCGTTGAGAGTTGATGTTCAAACCAATCCATATGATGATGGAGAAAATGCACCTTTAAACTCATATGTACACCGAGCTTATCAAACATATTCATGAGATGATATACTTTTTCTCTCATATTCTTGTCACGATGTTTACCGAGAACATTAGCTATTACGTCTTTTATAGCATTCCAGGCATTTAGCTCATTTTCATTTAAAGAGTTATCAAACTCATTACTTTTTATTAATTTTCTAATGTCTGGACCATTAAACATACCTGCAAAATGATATAGTAATTACATAAATCTTAAAAAATATTTTTTATATGTAAATATGTAATACCTTCTTTTACTTTGCTTGCACTAAGTCGTGGAAATATTGACCTTAATGTAATAAAAGCTGGTCCATCTGCAGGAAGTGCTTTAACAAAATTTTTAAATATACCTAATTTGATGTGTAGTGGAGGTAGCAATACTTTTTCAATTGGAACAAGGGGCGTGTGTATTATATTATCTGATCCAACAACTAAATCTTCTCTTATCTCCCAATCATGTTTTTGGTATTGGTTTCCTTTATAACGTGTATTCCACAAACATATAAAACACATATTCTTCGTATATCCACCTTGTAGTCCGCAAAGAAGAGCCACCATTTTCAAATCGCAACATATACGCCATTTATGGCTTTCATAGTTTACTGCTTCTAGTAGATAGTGTTCAAATTGTATGCTATCGGAACGCTAGGGTTTTTATTATTGTAGTACAGCAAAACTGCTTTCATACTAGTTTTGGATGAATCAATAAATAACCTCCATTCGTGGGGAATATAAGTCATACCCATTTCTGCAACCAGTTTTTCAATATCGTTACAGTAAACGAATGTATTATCTTCATTGGTCGAGAAAAATGGCTGAAATTTTGCTTGGCGATGACGGTAACCAGTAACTTTAACATCAGGTGTCAGTAAATTGTTTTGTTTTAACTTGTGTGCTAAATATTCTGCATCACGTTTTGATAAATTCATATGTTTTACTACGTCATCCATCCAATTTTGTGATACTGGTATCATATTTTTGGAAGCTTCAGATATTTCATAATCAGGATCCAGCAACTGGTTTTCCAAGTTCGCAGTCCATATAGAAATCGTCATAGGGCTTGGTGGCGGCGGTACAGGAATAGCATCTGAATGCGACAATGGCAGGCTTACATAGTCTGTTCCAATATATTTCATTGATCTTCGCGATCTTTTAGTTTTTCCATTTATATCATTCAAACACGCATAACAACTCGTTTCACTATGCTCACCTGCATGTACACCCATTCAGAAAGAGTACATACATTTAACGCATTAAATAAAATAAACTTACCTGGATCAGTCCAAATCATCGGAACACCAAACTTCAGCGATTTTTTTATTCCTTTAGCCCAGAGACGCAAGTCATCGTAGCAGGTTCTACATATATCTTTGGGAGCCCAATTTACGTCTTGAATAAGTGGCATCCCAAAATAATGTTCATACCACTCTTTCGCACTGACACTTATACCAATCAGATTGGTTGCTATGCTAAATTTACCGCAAACATAGCAGTAAAGCGCTAACTTTCGCAAACATTTATTCATTTTTTTAAATTTATTTTATAACACGCTTTACGCTACCAAAATCTTTAGAATTTATTTTGCTGTCGTATTGCAAGAGAGCTGACACAAAAATCACAGAAATAGTGAATGTTAAAAAATTTGTTTTTTTCACAAATATAACAGTTTTCTTCCAGATATTTTTTGGAAGACTACATGGTTCATTCTTTGCGTGAAAAACTAACCTACTTCGAATTTTTTTTTTCCTGGGGATGGGGAGGGGGCGCAAAGATCGAACAGGCAAAAATATCAACAACGGATAGAAATAAAATAATATCCACAGTACATTCAAATACCGCCTGCTGGGAGGGGGAGTGGAGGAGGGAGGGGGAGGGGAAGTTCCCCGAGCCAAACCCCTATGTCCTCCTTTCCTTTTTTAAAAACTTCTTTCCTTTTTAAAAACTATATTAATACTATTTTTGAATGGAAAACTATCAAGAATTTGAAAAATTTTATGACAGCGCCCCCTACCGTGCGACTTAGGTAAAAACTAATTTTAAAAATGAGTTCCTCGACCCAAAAATAGTTTAATACAAAGAAACCCACCTAAAATTGCTTTATTTGATCAAGTTTTAGTAAATTTTTCCCATACACAGGGTTGCCAACTTCAAATACGAATAAAAAAAAAACCAGACCTATAGGCCAAAAACCCAGTATGAGGTTTTGATACGGGAGTGATAAAGTTTCATTTCCAATTGGTTTCATCAATTACGTAGAATCTTGTTGCACAGTGTAATTAGTTGACAGCGAATAGTTATTGTAAAGAATAAAGATAAGAATCAAAGGATATGAAAGCAAATTGTTGCTATGTATTTAGGATAGAAAGAATTGACATTTTTATTCTGCATAGTGAGTCTGAAATATCAAACGTACCAGAATGAGAGTTATTATCTTGACACAAACAACGAAAAGGCTGATTTAATTCCAAATTAGTTCGGCACTGTTTCAAGATAAGTGGTTTAAAATGTCTTGATGGACGAGAAGGTACATTGAAGTTCACTTCGCTCAAAAGAAACGAACTTGTGATTGAACCATTTAGTAATTTAATCATGAAAACAATTCCACGCATTTCCCTCCGACTAGAAAGGCTGTGAAGATTAATTAGTTTTAAGCGACTCGTATACGATGGCAAATTATACAAGGGATCCCAGTGAAGATCTCTTAAGGCAAATATTAAAAAGTGTTTTTGAACTGATTCTAAGCGATCCACGTGGACCTGGCAACGTGGATTCCAAATTATAGAACCGTATTCAAGTATCAGTCTGACTAATGTAGTAAAGAGTTTTAGTTACATAAGGGTCGCTAAATTCTTTAGACCATCGTTTAACAAATGCTAGAACGCCTCCAGCTTTATTGACTTTTACTTTAATATGGCAGTTAAAACTGAGTTTTTAGTCCATAGTAACCCCAAGGTCAACAAAATCATACATTTGCTCAAGACTATAACTGTTAATTGTATAGGAAGCTGGCTGTGATTTTCCTCTCGAAAAACGCATGTATTTACATTTCTTTAGATTAAGCGGCATGTAATAACAAGTGTATTTAGATCTGATTGAAGCTTCTTCGAATGACATAAAAAGCCTTACATCGTCGGCATACATTAAAATTTTCGAAAATTATATTACTGTAGAAATATCATTTATAAACAACAAGAACAGAATCGGGCAGATGGCTTCCTTGAGGAACTCCTGAGGAGACATAAATAACATCGGATTCACACTTTTTAAACACTACTTTTTGTGCTCTGTCGCTAAGGTAAGAAGAGATCTAGCGATTGAGACCCGGCTGGAAACCCAACTGATCCAGTTTATGAATAAGTAAAGAGTGACACACTTTATCGAAAGCTTTGCTGAAATCAAAGTAAATTCAAGTAATTTTGTAACGGTGGACTTTCCCTTACAGAACCCGTGTTGACAGCCGGAAATCAAGGTAGAGATAGGATTCGTGAGCTGATTGGTAACAATAGCTTCACACACTTTTGGGATGGCAGAAAGCTTTGCTATGCCACGATAGTTCTCTATAGAAGCCTTGCTTCCGCTTTTATGAAGCGGTAGAAGAAACGACTCTTTCCATGCTTTTGGAAAAACACCACACTTTAGTGACAGATTGAACAAATTGGTAAGGGGTTGGTAAATATTGTTAGCACACTTCTTCAAGAAGCATGTAGGAATCCTATCAGGTCCGCATTTAAAAGGTTCCTTCAAGGTTTTCAGATAAATAAGAACATCATTGGCGCATATAGTTGGACAATTAATTAAATTGTTGAGAAAGTCAGAGTTGGTGACGGCAGAATAGTTAGGAGTGAAAAATTGAGCAAAGAAATTATGACCCAAAAGAAATAAAAACGACCCCAAATAAGCTTCAGAAAAACACCAATAAAAGGCTCCGAAAAGTGTCCAAAAACCCTCTGAATGGATGAATGATAGAAAAGCACCAATTAAAGGGCTCCGAAAGGCGTCTGAGAAGGCTCCAGAAACCCTCAGAATGGAGGAATAAAAGGCTCCGAAAAAGGTTCAGAAAAGCACCAATAAAAGGCTCCGCAGTTCATTTAGAAAGAGTCAAAAAACGCTTCAAATTCATCGAAATCGGACTCATTTCGGACTCTTTTTTATGACTTCGTTGGAGTTCCCGCGTAGAGCGATTTTTCGCTCCATTTGGGCTCCGAAAGAAGCTCATTTTGGAGAGTAAAGTTCTGAGAAATGAGCGTTTTATGGCTCCGGAAGGAGTCTTTTTTTGCACTTTTAGTTAGCTGGGATATGCCATCATATCACCAATTCTCTATCAAATACAGAAAAATGTGTACAACCAAAAATATAGTAGTTTTAGGCATCAGAGTATGCAGTTTCAGGAAAGTTAAAGAACATTTAATTTTGTGATATATGGGTCTAGGTATCTGTTTCAGCAAATATGTTTAACATAGTGAAAAATGTATGCGAATGCAAATCTAAATTAAAACCCCCCCCAAGGCCAATTCCTGCGCACGGCCCTGATATGTACTTATATATAACCATAACAAACATATATATAACTTACAAACAGACAACATTGTATAAACATGTTTCAAATAGTAGCCTTTCACCAAACAGATCTTATTTGGGAATAATGTAAAATACCAAATAACACATTAACGCTAAACAATAGTTTTCTGGAAATAGTGTAAAATGTTATGAAAATAACTAAACTACATTCTCATCACCAAGCAAACATTAAACAATACAATCACCAAATAATTATTTGGAAATATTATAAATTGACGTAAGCAGTAAAATGTAAATCAGTCCTAATATGGTTTTGAAATAAATAACTGTACGTTGTTGACTTTTATTTTCAACGCGGATTCATAACTACAGCTATGCTTTAGTAGAATATATAGAGTTAAACCTGCTGCACTATCCCCATACTAGGTGCGCAAGCTGGTTTCAAACCTGGAGTGGCGGATCAATCATATACGACTTCGTTCACTGAGTTAAACCCAGGAGAGTGTAAATATAGAAATCACTTTTATTTGCAAATCTAAACCATTATTACTTGAAATACAATTTTTTTGGGTTTCATTGGTGCGACTGATACGTGATAGCTCGTAAATTTATTGTGAAGATTCTTCTTTAAATAGTCATCTAACCGCCTGAGCGATTTTGACCGTCCAACATAGCTTGGCAGTTATTTCTTCGTTGCGCCAATTGGAGACCCCGCGAGATCGCTGGCGCTGTGTTTTAATGCGCTGTACTATGTCGACGTCTGCGTAAGGCTCATACAACTCATCATAAATCTTATTCGGTTTTCGCCGTTGCCAACGCGTAGAGGCCCACAAATCTTTCGCAGAAGCCGCCTCGTCAGATGTTGTTAGTGTCCATGCCTTTGATGAGTGACTTTATTAGTTATTACATAAATACATATAATTTTCTTAAAACTCGCGCATCTAAGTTGTGACATCAAGTTTGTGAGGCAAGTTTCACAAATTTAAACAAATAATAATACTAATACAAAACAGCGGTAAAGATTTTTGAATTTATATGTGCAAACAAACAATTCCAAAATATTATATAAACAAGTTAAAACTCTAACAATAACTTAAAATTACAAAATTAATTAAAATAAATAAGAAAGACGCTTTAAAATTACTATACACTTCAAGCTTCAAACCCTCACTCCTACTTAAAGTTAAAGAAAAATTTACAAAAAGCAAATCTTCAAAATTTATTTTAATTATGTTCAAATATTGAGTTATAACGACTTTGCCATCGTTGGGAAAAAGTGGCTGACTTGTATCATGTTGGTTGTCCGACCAGGCGCTCCACACGCTCCGTATTCGGCGGTAAATGTATGACATACTTGGGCCTATCAGCAGCTGCTACTTTTGGAGCTACCTCACGTTTCCCGGAAAGTTATTAAATGATCGCTGCTCGCTGCAAAAAGTAAGAAAATTAATATGTTTTTGGAGTTGTACATCTAATTAATAGTCACCCTAATAGACTATTAACTTATAAACTTCACTTGTTTGAGTGTGATTTTCATGCGTCGAGAGAGGACTTTACTTTTCAATTGCCTACTCAGTCCAAAGGAGCATTTATATGCTAGAGTAATTCTTCAAGAGTAATTCTTCGTTGGATTTCTAGGCTGACATTATTGTGAAGACTGCATATTTCTTATTAAAAGAAAGTGTAGTAACCCATAAATCGCCTTAAAATTATACACATTCTTTTCAATCATTTGCATTTCATTTATTGACACTATATATTAGCACAATAAGATCCTATATGATATTTTATAGCACACAAATCTTTTCACTAAAGTAAGAAAATTATAAGATTAAAAGCTTAATTGGTAGAATATAAAACTAAAAACGTTATTTAATATGCATATATTATCCTTATATACAATAACGACAAGTAATTGATTTTTCGTTGAAAGTTCGTTTATATACATTCACACGTACATATGTATGAATGCATATCGGTGACGACCATCGGTTTTGGTTAGTCGACAGAAGACTTTATTTTTCAATATCCTATTTATGTAGTTCCAAGTAGCCTTTACTAGTTTGAGTGATGTTTGGAATTGCTTATAGGTATTCCTTTCTGGTTAGCCAATAGTCTTTTAAGGGCCATTTTCACAGTGGCGAGTTAGCTTACGTTTCACAGTTAACTCTAGCTTTCAAGTTGAGTTAACTAGAGTTTAACTGCTCAACATTGGGTAGTTAACCTCGGGATAGAGCTCATAAGGTTATCTATTGTATAATGAGCAAGAGATATTTATCAAAATAGCTTAAATAAACTTGTGAATAGATAGTTAACCGTGGAATGCAAGTTAACTCAGCACTGTGAAATTGGGCCTAAGAAGTTTGTTTTTAAAAAAAAATCTTAAGTTATCAAAAATAATAAAAAAAATCAAAAACACCTTTTTGATTACTTTTGATTATTTTTTATTTTTATTTTTTTAAATTTAATTGGAAAATAATCATTAAAAATTTTTACTAATTGATAATCAATCATTAAATGGATTCTCAGGAAAATAATCAATCAAACCGGTAATCATTACGATTACTAATCATTATTTAACAGGTATGTGTAAGAGTAAGGCAACAAAAGTAAGTAAAAGAAAGATAAACAAGTAAGGAAGTTTAAGTTCGGGCGAACCGAATATTAAATACCCAGCGTTAGTTTTCAGAACGAGATACAAATACCATGACTTGGCAATGATATAGGCCCTAGAATCTTATTTGATATTTTCTATATCAAAAAAGGGGGCGTGGTTATCATCAGATTTCGCCCATTTTAAACACCAATCTGCTTTGGCCGGAAGGTAACCTGTGTACCAAATTTCATGCGAATATCTCAAGTTTTACTCAACTTATGTTAATTTATGTGATTTTCGATATCGAAAAAGTGGGCGTGGTTATCATCCGATTTCGACAATTTTCACAGCAGGTCACCTTGGCCAAAAAGTAGTCTGCATAACAAATTCCATGCAAATATCTCAGTTTTTACGCAAGTTATGTCAATTTATGTGATTTTCGAAATTTTCGATATCGAAAAAGGGGGCGTGGTTATCATCCGATTTCGCCCATTTTCAATAGCAACCTACCTTGGCCAAAAAGTAACCTGTATAACAAATTTCATGCAAATGTCTCAGTTTTGACGAAAGTTATGTCAATTTATGTGATTTTCGAAAATTCGATATCGAAAAAGGGGCGTGGCTATCATCCGATTTCGCCCATTTTCAATATTAACCTACCTTAACCAGAAAGTAACCTGTATGCAAAATTTTATGCAAATATCTCAATTTTTACTCAAGTTATCGTGTAAACGGACGGACAGACGGACGGACATGCCTTAATCAATTCCTCTTTTCAACCTAAGAACTTTCATATATGGAACTCTATATCTAACTCTATTATTTTGCGCAGTTACATAGTACCGTTATGTGGACAAAATTATAATACCCTTGTACTAGTACTAGTACTCCTACGCTGGGTATAAGAATAGTTAACATTCTTAAACAACAATCTATGACTAGACCAGGCCCAGGCATTTAGTGGGACAATTGTCCGTATAATTGAGAACCAAATTCACACAGATTATTACGCTCTTTGCTTGCTTCACTTGTGTGAGCGCCCTGATAAACGAAGTGCTGTTGTTTATTTCTGTTCAGTGTCTTACTATCAAGCAACAAAGCAACAGCTTATGCGGAAGCATTTCACTAAATGAATGAATGTAATTATTTCATGATAACAAATGCGTACATCAAATGAAAAAACATAAAAGTTTGCTTTTGCTAAAAGCATTGATCAACATACACGAAATAATTATATTCATACACATTGTGTAATAATATTTATTTCTTGCGCGATAACAAAAATGATGCGCACCACCTTGCTTCTTTCTTAGCTAGCGACGCACTGAACACAAACAAACGACAGCATTTCAGTGGTGCGCTCTCACTAACACTACCTCAATTGCAAAATTGCCGAGGCCTGGTGTACATGTATATTATCTAACAGAATAATCATCAAAGATGACTAGATCCCTGTAAAAAACGTTGGAGTATGGGACTACTCCAACATTTATCCTCATTCATACAAAAAGGTGGTCCAATTTATAAGCCCATGTCCGGTGATTGGATCACCTAATCCATATCGGAGCACCCTGCTGAATAGTCTATGGAGCACCTACGTGAGAGTACTTTGAAAATGCTGGCAAAATATTACTCTAAAGAGTACTTTGCAGTAAAGCGAGAGAGGGAGTATGTGTTCTTTTTGAGGACCACCTACTCCCTCTCTCGCTTTGCTGTTGAATAGTCCATAGAGTAATCCAATAGGAGTATTTTGGGAGTACTCTCATGTAGGTGGTCTATAGAGTATTCAAAAGCAAAGAAATGGAGTACTCCGAGTCGGATTAGGTGATCCAATTACCGGCCATCGCCATGTAAATTGGACCACCTTTTTTATATGAGCGAGGATAAGTGTTGGAGTACTCCGATACTCCTTAAGGAGTACTCTATGGAGTATGGAACGGAGTATTTCCGTTTTTTGCAGGGATACGAAACTTCGAGCTCTCTGAGAGCGCTCAAAAAGTGGTAATTTTTTATAACATTTTCCAATGATGCCAGTATGGTGAAAACAAAATATAGGCATTTTGAGTAGCTTTTTAGGAATTTTGCAATTCCCACAGACCAAGAGGTGTGCAAAAAGGTGCTATCGAATTCATTTTTGAATTTTTCTTGCTCGGAACGGATAAAATAAGACAAGATATATTTAAAATAAAATATATGAAATAACAAATAATTCATAATATAAAGTTAAAATTCCCAAGATATCTTAAAATAAGGTAAAATCCTGAATGATGTACATTTCGTAATGAAATAGAACATATTAATGGAAATAACACGATTTCAAATAAAAATAATTATAATTAAAATAAATATTTGCAAATAATACAAAAAAGAAAAGGCGTATTGTTTGTATCTTGTAAGCTTTTTTTATACCTGTAAACCACTCAAATGCGTGAAAAAAATATAATTTTCTACATATATTTTCTGCAGCTATTTTCTTAGACTGTACTATTTCATACTTTACGTATTTTTTCTCAATCGTGCGATATTTTAAGTTTATCGAAATGTTCACTTGTTTGATTTTCCCAAACATGGTGCGTTTTTTGCTTTCTGGCTCCTCATTGTTTATGTATCTAATGTCAGATGGTCCTCGATTGTGTAGTATTGCCAACTAGCGCATACATAAAAAAGTAGGCAACACTGCATAATCGAGGACCGAAATGAGAGAGCGGGAGAGAGTTTCGTATCAACTCATCTTTGATAGATATTTAGTTGCAGCTCAGTACAATTAAATCACTGACGTGTGCTGATGTCGAAAAAGATAGCTTGTTGTTGAGGTAATTGTGCATACTATCAGCGATGACACGATATAGAAGCAAAAAATAAATTTTAAAAACCTGCCCTACAAACCACTGCTAACCACATTTACCAAAAATACCAACAAATATGCATTTTTAGATTCCCAAATTTCCAAAATTTTGGAATGATTTTGTTAACCTTAGGTGACCAAAAAAAAATTGTTCTAAGTTTTATCAAAAGATGTGCCCATAAGTACCACACATCTATGCTAGGGTTAATGTGCACAAGAACTGTGATAAAGAGAAAACCTTGCTGATTTTGTAACATTCATTATGTTATGGGTGCGAATGAAACAGCAAGAGCTTTTCAAAAATATCCCAAAATCAAAGGTCCAGCGCCATTTGTAAAAAAATTGAATTTTGTTCGATATTCATTTGTGCACAAAAACCAATTTTTAGCAAAATTAATTTTTTCGAAGTTTCGAAGACCGGAAAATTAAAAGTGCGAGCCCAACACAACATTTGTGCAGAACAGAATTTGCAACGGATCCTGGCCACAAAGAATTGGTGTTTTATAAAGGTAAGCTTGCTTTACATTGATATTTATGGTACATTTGCATTCATGTACACAAAAATGTCGGGACATGTATCAAGAGACGCGCTTTGGTCCCAGGAGTATGAATATAACTCCGCTGAATTAATTTTTCCATTAGTTTGCGAGATATTTGCAATCAAAGTTCACAATTTTCGCGGAAAGGTGTTCGGCACATAAAAAGCATAGATCGGGCCCCCAAATCAGAATTTTACCTGGGTAATTTTTCGGTTTTTCGCAAAAATAATCAAAATATTGGTTTAGCGGAGTTATATTCATGCTCCTGGGACCGAAACGCGTCTTTTGTTACCCGTCTCGTTGGCAGCGCAATATGCTGCACTTGTTGTTGCAGTTGTCGTTCTGGTGGTGAATTGAAGTGTGTACCCAATGGTTGCGCAAAATGGTTGCTTTGCAAGTGTTTAGGCCATCGGCCTAAATATATCGGTCGCCCCTCGTAATAGTTACTAGTATCTGCCCGCGCGACTTTGTTGTTATCTTTTCGCCCGATAACAGCTCTTACCCCTTCGAATCCTACGAAAGTAGGCATTCGGCGGCGGTACAGAGCTAAGTTTTATCTGAAGGCGCTTTCACTTCGATTTTGAGCACGAATCAAATCTACAGCAGCCACTCCAGGTAAGGTCAATTCAATTTTCCACAATTTCAATTTCCGTAAACTTACTTCATTATCCACGGTTCTAAACTATTAATTGTCCACTTTCATAAAATAGTACTTGTACGCCTTAATTGTCCAATAATTAAGGTTGTACATTATACTCAATAAAGAGATTCAACTATTGTATTATATTTATATTTGAAATACAGTGTTTTATTATTTGCTCATTCGCTGCCCTTTCTTTCACTTTTCGTTACAGCAAGTGATGTTGATTTTGTTGCTCTATAACCCAGCAAATAAGGTGTAATGCCCGCTGTCGCTCACGCCCATCAACTCCTCAAACGGCCACTCACAGCTACCTTTTACGTAGCACTTCCACTTTAATAATTTTAACATTAATAACACACTGAGTGGCAGTCAGACTTTATAAAAAGTACCCTTAGCCGGTCCAACACCGGCTACGCGATCCCAAGTATTTATGTGCACAACACATTTGAATTTTCGAAACACCATATGTACATATATCCGTGTCGACAAAAATCACATAGCCCCTCCGAGTTTGGGGTTTAGAATATGCCCGAAGTGGGCAGGTAGTAAAAGGCGACTAATATGCACAAAGCTTGATCTCCGGATATGATGCCTCGTTTTCGGGGAGTGTTTTAGTTGTTAAAACAACAACAATGACATGAAAATTACAAAAAAAATTTTACGATTATTGTTGCAGAGGTAACAAAACGCGTCTTTCGATACCTTTCTCTTTATTTTTTGGTGTGTTTTAGCAGTTGCATAATTTAATACATTCCAATAAAAGTATATGTATTGATATCATATTGGCGGCCACCGTGGTGTGGAGGTAGAGTTGTCGGCCTACCACACCGAAGGTCCGGGTTCGAGCCCTGGTACAGGTTACATCAAAAAGTGGTTTGAAAAAGTGTTTTCAAAACGGGGTCGCCCCTCGGCAGTGGTTTGGCAAACTCTCCGAGTGTATTTCTGCCATGAAAGGCTTCTCAGCAAAAATTCATCTGCTTTGTAGATGCCGTTCGGAGTCGGCGAAAAACCGTAAGTCCCGCCAATTTGTAGGAAAAATTTCAAAGCGGCACACCACAAATTGGAAGAGAAGCTCGGCGCAAAAATCTCCTAGGAGGTTGATGATATAACTGTTGTATATCGCGCCATATATATATATATATATTGATATCTTTTGGCATAACATAATATTTTTTACAATTGTTGTTGATCCAGCAAAGCAATCAGTTTCATATCGGCTTCCCGCATCTTCTTTGCATGTTTCACTTGCATAAGCTGTTTGTTTTGATCTTTGCCTTTGTTTACAAATGTTTTTTCCTCTGTCTCGACAATACATTCAGAATAGATTTTTCAAATTGACAGTGTCAATACAACTTATTCTCGGTAGAATGTATTAACTAGAAGCTGCCTCTTCTTCTTTATGAACCAGTTATGTAAGACTAGCTATACGAAACAGCATAAAACCTGTTCCGATATTTATAAAAGTATAAACATATGCGTTCATACCTGCTTTTCTTGTTTTCACTTGATATCGAACTAGGATATTTGTTTCCTTTGGCACTCAACTACTAATAAATTAGCTAAAAATATGATAGGGGTATCAAAAGACGCGTTTTGACCTCGGTATCAATGATCCGAAGTCGAAATTTGATTTTTTTGTTTTAGTGAAATGTTATTAAAAAACAAGTAATGAAGTCTAAGTTCGGGTGAACCGAACATTAAATACCCAGCGTTAGTTTTCAGAGCGAGATACAAATACCATGACTTGGCAATGATATAGGCCCTAGAATCTTATTTTAAATTTTCTATATCGAAAAAGGGGGCGTTGTTATCATCAGATTTCGCCCATTTTAAACACCAACCTGCGTTGGTCAGAAGGTAACCTGTGTACCAAATTTCATGCGAATATCTCAAGTTTTACTCAACTTATGTTAATTTATGTGATTTTCGATATCGAAAAAGTGGGCGTGGTTATCATCCGATTTCGACAATTTTCACAGCAGGTCACCTTGGCCAGAAAGTAGTCTGCATAACAAATTCCATGCAAATATCTCAGTTTTTACGCAAGTTATGTCAATTTATGTGATTTTCGAAATTTTCGATATCGAAAAAGGGGGCGTGGTTATCATCCGATTTCGCCCATTTTCAATAGCAACCTACCTTGGCCAAAAAGTAACCTGTATAACAAATTTCATGCAAATATCTCAGTTTTGACGAAAGTTATGTCAATTTATATGATTTTCGATATCGAAAAAGGGGACGTGGCTATCATCCGATTTCGCCCATTTTCAATATTAACCTACCTTGGCCAGAAAGTAACCTGTATGCAAAATTTTATGCAAATATTTCAATTTTTACTCAAGTTATCGTGTACACGGACGGACAGACGGACAGACGGACATTCCTTAATCAATTCCTCTTTTCAACCTAAGAACTTTCATATATGGAACTCTATATCTAACTCGATTATTTTGCGCCTTTACATAGTATCGTTATGTGGACAAAATTATAATACCCTTTTACTAGTACTAGTACTCGTACGCTGGGTATAAAAACCAAAAAATGACCCAGGTCAAATCCTTCGGCCGCGCTTCCAAAAAATAACCCCTAGCAGGCTCAACACCGGCTGCACGACCCCTATTATTTATGTGTGTAAACACATTTTCTTTATAATATAAACATATTAAGCGTGCTCCAATTAAACAGAAACCCAGAACTGTATAAAATTTTGCATGTAAATGCAACAACAACGCTGTGATCTATTTTACTGGGTCAATTTCGGATCCGTATAGAAGTTCTGTTTGTTTTGTTTTTTGTAGTAGATTTTTTGACAGCCAACCCTTATATGCTTAGGCCCAATTTCACAGTGCCGAGTTAACTTGCATTCCACAGTTAACTATCGATTTACAATTTTATTTAAGCTATTTTGATAAATATACAATATGAGAACTAACCCGAGGTTAACTACCCAATGTTGCCCACTTGTTGGCCCTTAGTTGCGTAACCATGCATATGTATAAACACTTATTTACAAAAACAACTTTCATGCAACTGACCCGCATCGTTCCAGTTAAATTACGATCGTGATACGACCCAGGTCAGCTAACTGGAACGCTGATATTATGTATTCGTGCATGGGGTAGACAGGTTTTGCTGGGAAGGCTGTCCCTTTTGGAGAGTGGTTCGCAATTTTACTGTAGGGTTGGCATATTAGTTATGTGATAGCATGATTTGCACCTATAACCTATAAAATTTTAAAGGCAATAAAGGAGAAAATATATATACGAATACCCTGTAAAAAACGTTGGAGTATGGGAGTACTCCAACATTTATCCTCATTCATACAAAACGGTGGTCCAATTTATAAGCCCATGTCCGGTGATTGGATCACCTAATCCATATCGGAGCACCCTGCTGAATAGTCTATGGAGCACCTACGTGAGAGTACTTTGAAAATGCTGGCAAAATATTACTCTAAAGAGTACTTTGCAGTAAAGCGAGAGAGGGAGTATGTGTTCTTTTTGAGGACCACCTACTCCCTCTCTCGCTTTGCTGTTGAATAGTCCATAGAGTAATCCAATAGGAGGATTTTGGGAGTAATCTCATGTAGGTGGTCTATAGAGTATTCAAAAGCAAAGAAATGGAGTACTCCGAGTCGGATTAGGTGATCCAATTACCGGCCATCGCCATGTAAATTGGACCACCTCTTTTATATGAGCGAGGATAAGTGTTGGAGTACTCCGATACTCCTTAAGGAGTACTCTATGGAGTATGGAACGGAGTATTTCGGTTTTTTGCAGGGTAAGCATCGCTTTAAACCAGACATGGGCGTTTTGACTCAAACGAACAGTTACTCTCAGCACACGTATTCTTACGCTCTTATTTCAGTCGCTATTGAGACCGAAAAAACCAGTTTGGCACTGTGGGATAAGGAATTGATTTTCCTGCCAGTCGCACTGCAGACAGCAACGAGGTAACATAGGTAGGCGGTATGTTGATGTTTTTTTTATGCCCTAGTATATTTTTGCCCCATTTGAAATGTGTAACATAAATAAAATGTTATAATTTCAGATACCTTTGGTGGGGTAAATTCGGAGTTGACTACTTTTACTAGCAAACTAGTTAGCGGAAATTTAAGGAGTTCTTAAAAACTTCAATACCCTCATATTTCTCAAAGTCTTTATGGAAGGTATTATAGTGCCTCCTAAAATGATATGCCCAGGTCCCCTTTACATACATATTACACAATAGACATTGCATATTACCAAAAAGCATCGAAAATCATAAAGCAATATTTGTATGCATAAATTTATAGTATCATAAAACAATCAAGCGGCGCACGATGTTGGTTCGCTGTTGTTTGTTAATCAACTGACTGCAAATGTTCTTTGTCCCATTGTAGCCACTTTACGCTCTCGGTTACCAATACATGCTTACATTTCATTTGCCCACCTATGCTTTAAACCAGGCCTAGGCAATTTTGCAATTGAGGTAGTGTTAGTGAGAGGGCACCACTGAAATGCTGTCGTTTGTTTGTGTTCAGTGCGTCGCTAGCTAATAGCTGAATTACCCACCGACGTGTAACGTACGTGTACGTATAACGTACGTACGTACTTTTGAGCGAACTTTTATGCCCGTGATGTTAACGCAGAAATCAGCCATTTGCTTTTGCTTACATCTAATACAATGTTGCCAGTGATCGCTTTTCATGCATGCTACCAAAAACATGTATATTTTAATCGAGTATTTTTCATTGTATATAAGACCGAAACTGACATAAAAAAATAATAATTAGTCAATTTATTTGAAATCAATTTTTAACAAAACTTATTTTGGGTTATTTCAATATTATTACCATAATTGAAAAGGTATTTTTGTAAAACAACTAAAAACGATCTAAAAAGAGCATACGAAAATGTGAGTAGGCAACACTGTCGTATGAGCAAGCAATCAGCTGACACGTTCAACGTAAAAAATCAAAAGTAGTTTGATTTCTACGTTACGTTCACGTACACGTACGTCGTTGAGTAATCACTTACATGGCGCTCTCATAAGACAGGTCGTGTCAGCTGACACGTACTACGTGCTTGCGTCGGTGGGTAATTGAAGCATAAGAAAGAAGCAAGGTGGTGCGCATCATTTTTGTTATCGCGCAAGAAATAAATATTATTACACAATGTGTATGAATATAAGTATTTCATGTATGTTGATCAATGCTTTTAGCAAAAGCAAACTTTTATGTTTTTTCATTTGATGTACGAGCCGTTGAAAGAAAATAGTTAACAATTAAACTAATGTTGCGCATTAGTGAAATCAGGCCCGTGCGCACGGGGGGGGTTTTGGGGGTTAAAACCCCCCCCATGGCCAAATCTAAGTTGCAATGATTTTACAAAAATTTTCAAAATACAGTTTATAAATCTTGACTAATATTTTTTTTGTTAAATTAGTTAAAATAATTTTACGGAAGAAGAAATTGGTGAAAGTTGCAAAGAATAAGGTTGGCCAATACATAAGTCCGGCACTTTGAATTGCACTTGGAGCTTTCCGAAATTACAAAGTTGTGTAGCGTATGGGCATTTTTTGTTCTTAAATTTTACCGATGAAAACAGTGAGCAGTTTCAATTAACAGAGCGAATGAACTGCAAGGCTCAATTATATGAAAGATTTCGATTGTTTTCTGACCCTTTTTGTTGTAGGCGTAAAGAGAATTGTGAGAAAATGAACGTTGGAGAGCAGATGAGCGACAACGTTCAAATATTTGAATGTTTTCAAACATTTTCTGAGGTTTATTTTTTATTTTACCTAACAGAATATAAAGATCGCATTTTTCATGGACGTTTATCAATAGTCTGTGGAAAATAAACATAGCATATTTCATATTTTCCGAATAGTGTCAATAATCCGTCTTTCAAAGGCTTTGGTTTGTTAATCGTCGAGATCTGAAACTGCTCAGCTACAGAGAAAACCTCATCAGCCAAGTAAGGTAGATACAAAATAGATGACACAAGTAATAAATAATAAGTTGACAGCGAATAGTTATTGTAAAGAATAAAGATAAGAATCAAAGGATATGAAAGCAAATTGTTGCTATGTATTTAGGATAGAAAGAATTGACATTTTTATTCTGCATAATGAGTCTGAAATATCAAACGTACCAGAATGAGAGTTATTATCTTGACACAAACAACGAAAAGGCTGATTTAATTCCAAATTAGTTCGGCACTGTTTCAAGATAAGTGGTTTAAAATGTCTTGATGGACGAGAAAGTACATTGAAGTTCACTTCGCTCAAAAGAAACGGGCTTGTGATTGAACCATTTAGTAATTTAATCATGAAAACAATTCCACGCATTTCCCTCCGACTAGAAAGGCTGTGAAGATTAATTAGTTTTAAGCGATTCGTATACGATGGCAAATTATACAAGGGATCCCAGTGAAGATCGCTTAAGGCAAATAGTAAAAATTGTTTTTGAACTGATTCTAAGCGATCCACGTCGACCTGGCAACGTGGATTCTAAATTATAGAACCGTATTCAAGTATCAGTCTGACTAATGTAGTAAAGAGTTTTAGTTACATAAGGGTCGCTAAATTCTTTAGACCATCGTTTAACAAATGCTAGAACGCCTCCAGCTTTATTGACTGTTACGTTAATATGGCAGTTAAAACTGAGTTTTTAGTCCATAGTAACCCCAAGGTCAACAAAATCACACATTTGCTCAAGACTATAACTGTTAATTGTATAGGAAGCTGGCTGTGATTTTCCTCTCGAAAAACGCATGTATTTACATTTCTTTAGATTAAGCGGCATATAATAACAAGTGTATTTAGATCTGATTGAAGCTTCTTCGAATGACATAAAAAGCTTTACATCGTCGGCATACATTAAAATTTTCGAAAATTATATTACTGTAGAAATATCATTTATAAACAACAAGAACAGAATCGGGCAGATGGCTTCCTTGAGGAACTCCTGAGGAGACATAAATAACATCGGATTCACACTTTTTAAACACTACTTTTTGTGCTCTGTCGCTAAGGTAAGAAGAGATCTAGCGATTGAGACCCGGCTGGAAACCCAACTGATCCAGTTTTTGAATAAGTAAAGAGTGACACACTTTATCGAAAGCTTTGCTGAAATCAAAGTAAATTCAAGTAAGTTTGTAACGGTGGACTTTCCCTTACAGAACCCGTGTTGACAGTCGGAAATCAAGGTAGAGATAGGATTCGTAAGCTGATTGGTAACAATAGCTTCACACACTTTTGGGATGGCAGAAAGCTTTGCTATGCCACGATAGTTCTCTATAGAAGCCTTGCTTCCGCTTTTATGAAGCCGTAGAAGAAACGACTATTTCCATGCTTTTGGAAAAACACCACACTTTAGTGACAGATTGAACAAATTGGTAAGGGGTTGGTAAATATTGTTAGCACACTTCTTCAAGAAGCATGTAGGAATCCTATCAGGTCCGCATTTAAAAGGTTCCTTCAAGGTTTTCAGATAAATAAGAACATCATTGGCGCATATAGTTGGGCAATTAATTAAATTGTTGAGAAAGTCAGAGTTGGTGACGGCAGAAAAGTTAGGAGTGAAAAATTGCGCAAAGAAATTATGACCCAAAAGAAATAAAAAACGACCCCAAATAAGCTTCAGAAAAACACAAATAAAAGGCTCCGAAAAGTGTCCAAAAACCCTCTGAGTGGATGAATGAAAGAAAAGCACCAATTAAAGGGCTCCGAAAGGCTTCTGAGAAGGCTCCAGAGACCCTCAGAATGGAGGAATAAAAGGCTCCGAAAAAGGTTCAGAAAAGCACAAATAAAAGGCTCCGCAGTTCATTTAGAAAGAGTCAAAAAACGCTTCAAATTCATCGAAATCGGACTCATTTCGGACTCTTTTTTATGACTTCGTTGGAGTGCCCGCGTAGAGCGATTTTTCGCTCCATTTGGGCTCCGAAAGAAGCTCATTTTGGAGAGTAAAGTTCTGAGAAATGAGTGTTTTATGGCTCCGAAAGGAGTCTTTTTTTGCACTTTTAGTTAGCTGGGATATGCCATCATATCACCAATTCTCTATCAAATACAGAAAAATGTGTACAACCAAAAAAATAGTAGTTTTAGGCATCAGAGTATGCAGTTTCAGGAAAGTTAAAGAACATTTAAATTTGTGATATATGGGTCTAGGTATCTGTTTCAGCAAATATGTTTAACATAGTGAAAAATGTATGCGAATGCAAATCTAAATTAAACCCCCCCCAAAGCCAATTCCTGCGCACGGCCCTGAGTGAAATACTTCCGCATAAGCTGTTGCTTTGTTGCTTGATAGTAAGACACTGAACAGAAATAAACAACAGCACTTCGTTTATCAGTGCGCTCACACAAGCGAAGCAAGCAAAGAGCGTAATAATCTGTGTGAATTTGGTTCTCAATTATACGGACAATTGTCCCACTAAATGCCTGGGCCTGCTTTAAACCATAAACATAATTTCATTTTATTACAGAACACGATCCACAGAGCACGATCCACCATCGCAATCGGACGAAAGTGAGGTGCCATGCTCGAGCAGCCAAGTTGCCAGAGGTATTTTGATCTTTTTTCTTTTATATAATTTTAAATTTAACATTTGTTTTCCTTTGACCAACAGTTCGAAGACGGAGTTTTGAAGTGGCGGTGACTCACGAGGAGCGGAAAATTTGTGTCCCTTAGCCATAACCGGCAAAAACAGCTAGTGTTAAAAAAGAAAAGAATGCAGTCATGAAGTGCTTAGTACATGCATACGCATTTAAGGACTGCATTATTTTCTTTTTATATTACAATATTAATATTTTAGTTATTACTTTGTAAATTTTGTGTAAATACATTAGCTTTAACTAGTTTTAATCCATAATTTATAAATACTTATATTATTGTCACGAATTAGCAATAAAATGTGTATGTATATTGTAAATAGTACCCTTTTGTAAATAATCCTTGAATTATAACTGTTCTTATTGCATTCCAAATAACAGTTTTTTTACTTTGTATATAACAGTAAAATATGAATATTGTAAATAGTAACCCTTTTGTAAATAATCCTTAAAAAACTAAATGTTAAAAAAGATGCATTGTTAATAATATAAATTTAAGTTTTATTGCATTGCAATTAACAGATTTTTACTTTGTATATACATAACAATACAATATGAATATTGCAAATAGTACCCCTTTTGTAAATAAACTTATTAATGATATTTAATTTTAAATCTTGTAATTATTATCTTCCAATTATATTTAAAAAAACATAATACAATTTTCGCAATGTTTTTAATCCAAAATAAACTAAAAATATATTACTAAATACTTAGTATCCTATCCTTTCCTAATCTATATAAATGTTTATAAACTTTACCAATGTAAATAAATACTAGTTGTTATATACTCATGGCATTCTTAACAAACTTTTATAAACTCCAACAATGTAAATTAGTTTTAGTCTAATTAATAATCGAATAACACTATCTAACTAAAAAAAGTTGTAATAAAGCTTTAATATTAATACTTAGTGCTAAAATAAAATAGTATTTATTATTTATAAAAAGCATAATTATTAACAATTTGTTTTTGTTTACTTTTTCCTCAAACACTATTAAATTTTGTAAAATATTGAAAAGGTTAATTTTAATACCTATTATTCAAATGTATTACAAAATAATTTCAATAAAATATACAAATATATAATCAAAATTATACATTTTTGTGCAGTTTATTTGAAAAAAATGTGTTGTTGTTGTTGTTGTTAGCAGTGCTTCGCCCTGCCCAAAGGGCCAGAACACTCCTAGTTGTCATCAGGCTCTTCTAACGGAAGTCCAAGGAAACGCGCTGTTTCAACAGGGTTGGACCAAAGTGATAAGGGAGTTAGAAGAGTATGTTCCGAAGAACACGAAAAGAGATGTTGCGTGTCGTGGGGGGCCATACCGCATGCAGGGCATGTGTTCGGTATGGTAGGGTTCAGTCTGGATAAATAGGAGTTCAGCCTATTGCAATATCCAGACCGAAGTTGAGCCAGCATGACTCTAGTCTCCCTCGGAAGGACACGTCCTTCCTCAGCAAGAACGGGTGGTTGGGCACCAATAACGGGGTTCACAGGCCGGGATCTGAGGGATCTGTCCACCGACTCAGTGTGGAGGTCCTTTAAGGCCCGCCTATGGTCCCGCAGATCAAACGGCAACGAGATGTGATGCCGGATCTCATCATAATGCTTCCGGAGATGTTTCCTTATGTCTGTAGGGGGCGGAGTTTCATCCAATAGCTGTCGATTTGGGTGACTGGGTCGGTGACAGTTCAGAAGGAACTGCCTACTTAAAAGTTCCGCATGCTCGCGAACGTTGAGCATTTGAGCCTCCTGGTGAAGATGAGACTCAGGAGACATAAGCAAACAACCCGTCGCAGTTCTGATGGCGGTGTTTTGGCAGACCTGCAATTTCCTCTCGTTGGTGTCGTGAAGGTTAGGCGACCATATGGGCGCAGCATAATCAATAACCGGTCGGCCAATAGCCTTATAGGTGACCAGCAACGTTTCTTTATCTTTGCCCCAAGTACTGCCGGCCAGTGACTTGAGGATCTTGTTGCGGCTTTGTACCTTTGAAGCTATTGCGGTGGCATGATCAGCGAAGGTGAGGCTATTGTCGAATGTAACCCCTAGAATTTTGGGGTGGTTGACAGTAGGTAGTGGAACACCATCTACGTGGACATTCAACTCCTGCCCCATCTGTGCATTCCACGTGGTGAACAACGTCGCCGTAGATTTAGTCGGGGACAGAGTCAGGTTCCGCTCTGTGAAGAAGCGGGAAAGATCGCGCAAGTAGTCGTTTACCCGTGGCCATCACAGTGCAGTCGTCAGCGTACGAAACGATGGAGACTCCCTCTGGTGGGGGAGGGAGGCTCGAGATGTAGAAGTTAAACAGAAGGGGTGAAAGGACACCACCCTGCGGAACCCCTTGTCTAATTCTTCTAGGTCTACATCTCTCGTTTCGAAACATCACTGACGCCAGCCGACCGTTTAAATAGTTGGCGGTCCATCGTTTTAGGCCGGCAGGAAGCGGTGTCTCCACCAGGTCTTTAAGGAGTGTGGCGTGGTTGACTGTGTCGAAGGCTTTCGACAGGTAAAGTGCCACGAGAACCGTCCTGTGGTTTGGTTGGTGTTGGTTCAAACCGAAGTTAATCTGCGTCGTGATGGCGTTCAGTGCTGATGTTGTGCTATGGTTTTTACGGAAGCCATGTTGATGATTGGCCAGCTGCAGGTTTGCAGTATAGTATGGGAGCAGAATAGCCTCTAACAACTTCACTACCGGCGAAAGGAGAGATATCGGACGATAAGAGTCTCCTTGATTCGCCGGCTTCCCAGGTTTTAGGAGGGGGACCACAGTCGCATGTTTCCAGATGTCTGGTATAACGAAGGTCGACAGTGAGAGGTTGAATAGAGCCGCCAAGTACTTGTGCCCCTCGTGGCCGAGGTGTTTCAGCATCTTCATGGCAATTCCGTCGGGTCCGAGTGATCTTGAAGGTTTAGCCTTCCTTATAGCTTCCTTAACCTCTGCAGCGGAGACGACAATGGGCGCGGCTGTGTGTTTGTGTTTGTGCGCGCTTCGGATGGCTTTTCTCTTAGCCCTATCCGCAGGAGAATGCAGTATAAACTGCCGGCAGAATGCGCTCGCGCACTTCCTGGGGTCCGACTTGACGTTATCGCCGAAAGCAATGGCGACCTTGTCATTGTATTTGGTCGGGTTGGATAGGGCCTTGACTGTCGACCATAATTTGCCGACACCGCCGGAGAGGTTGCATGACTCTAGGTGTTCTTTCCACTTTTTCAATTTATGATCATTGACAGTCCGACGGATTTCTGCGTTGAGATCCTTTATTCTTGGATCTGCGGGGTTCAAGAGTCTCACTTGGTCACGTTCTCTTGCCATTGCCGCTGCTTCCGCAGGGAAATTCGGCCGAATTTGCGGGATTCTGCCAGCAGGGATGAAGCGGCCAGAGGCTGAATCGATGACTTTGCGAAACTCTTTCTCACCTTTGCATACGTCCGTCGGTGTGGGTAGGTCAGCGAAGGAGTGCTCTGTAAAGTCCGTGAAGCGGTCCCAGTCCGCTTTACTAAAGTTGATGTACGTTCGTTTTTCTGTCTTTATGAAGTCGGACTGTCGTTCGATGTCTAGTAGGATGGGTAGGTGGTCTGATGCCAGTGTAAGCATAGGTTGCCAGTTAACGTGGTTGATAAGGCCCGCACTTGAAATGGAGATGTCTGGCGAACTGTGGCAGTTACCTGCCACCCTAGTGGGGGCATCTCCATTCAATGTACAGAATGCCGAATTATCTATTTGCTCTGCGAGTGCGTGCCCTCTGCTATCTGCTGGCAAGTTGGAGTGCCAGAGATCGTGATGTGCGTTGAAATCACCTAGGATGAGGCAGTTATCGCCCCTTAGCAACGCACTAATATCAGGGCGATAATCACGGGGACAGCACGTAACAGGGGGAATGTATATATTTAACACTCGCAGGTCGACGTCGCCTGTCCGGACTGCTATGCCCTGGCATTCAAGGGTAGAGTCCCTGGGGTCAACGTCAGGGGCAAACAGGTTATACTGTACAGTATGGTATGTAATGAAAGCGAGGCCGCCCCCATGACCGCTGGGACGGTCTTTCCTATGTACATTGTACCCATCTCGAGTACGTAAGTCCGAGTTAGCATTCAGTTTGGTCTCCTGAATGGCGGCCAGTTTAATGTTGTTCGACTTCATAAAGTCTGTTATCTCCGCGATCTTTCCAGCTAACCCGTTGCAGTTCAGCTGTGGGATTTTGAAGTGTGCCGGGAGGGATGGTGGGGGTAAGTAACGGATGCGGTTACCTAGGAGGTGGTGGGCAAAGTCCCAAGCTGTGACGCAGTCTAGGGTTCAGCGCGCCTTGGCCGATGTTGTGTGGCGTGGAGGGCGGCTGAGTACTGCAGCAAGGGGCAATAAATGCATCCGTCCAAAGGTTCCTGTTTGCGAGCCCAGAGGACATATGAATGTGGCACAGGCCAAGGCAGTTATTGCACTTAGCCGATGCCGCAGGCGTATATAGTCTTTGCCGACAAACAGTGCACGTGGTGAAAGGTACGAGGAGGTTATGTTCCTGACCCACGTGCATGCTGGAAGTAGGGGGGGACGAGAGTGGCGACTGAGGTGAGGCGGGAGCAGCAAGGCTGCAGGTCGTGAAGACCGGGCCACTGTTGTGGCCATTTGATGATGGTAGGTGCGGTGTGTGTGCGCCGGAGCGACGAGAACCGCGGGACGCGCTTGTGCGCGAACAACATGGTGCCTCAAAAGTACTGGAAAAAGTACGGGTTCTGGGGATGGCAGGGTTAAGCCCTGAGCATCCAGATCTATGCAACCATCTCTTGCATTTACTGCATTGAACGGAATGTGAACGTTTTACATATATTTTCTTACAGCAGACGCAGCAGATCCAGTCTCTTGGTCCGGGGTTGGATTCGATACCAGCCCGTAGCAAGAGACATTGGAGCAACCCTGCTGCAAGGGATTGCTCCGAGGATGACAATTTAGGAGTGGGACTGGACAAATTGGACAGGGTTGCACTGAAAAAAATGTGTAGGTATCTCCATTTGACAATAACCACTTCAACTGGTATTTCATTAACCAATTCAGCTAATAAAATTAACCATATGTTAGCCACTTTGATAACCAATTCAACAGATAATATTCACCACGGGTGTAGCACAAAATCTACAAAATCAAAATCCACAAAATCAAAATCCACAAAATCAAAATCCATAAAATCAAAATCCACAAAATCAAAATCCACATCACAAAATCCACATTTCCTGTTTGAAATAAATTCAAATTAGGTTTAAAACCGCCGCGATTTTAAACCTAATTTGAATTTATTTCACACAGGGAATGTGGAATTCTGTATTTTTTATATCAAAATTAAAACTCCAGATATTTAAGGTATAAGGATTTAATGAGTATTTTATAGATAAATAAAGGAAAATGCAGTACTCACAATAACGTTAATAAATCTTACATATTTGACCAACATAAATAAATGCAAACTTCGTTGTTTTTCATATAATTTCCCAAAATAAGTTTTTTAATTTACAAATATTACAAATCATTTAAGAGCAATTTTATAAAATATACTGCACATTTGTCCACTCTACTATAGTTTTTCTCATATCTAGTACTGAGCAAACCAATTTGTTAAGTCCGAACGCTGGTAAAGTGATTGTAAAAAGGTAACGGTAATATTTGCATTTTAAACCATACATACATAAAATTAACCATATGTTAGCCACTTTGATAACCAATTCAACAGATAATATTCACCACGGGTGTAGCACAAAATCTACAAAATCAAAATCCACAAATCAAAATCCACAAAATCAAAATCCACAAAATCAAAATCCATAAAATCAAAATCCACAAAATCAAAATCCACATCACAAAATCCACATTTCCTGTTTGAAATAAATTCAAATTAGGTTTAAAATCGCGGCGGTACATATATGTATGTATATACATATTAATGAATGAATGATTTCTGTGCATAACTTGATAAAACTAACAAACTTAAAACCTGTGCTTTGCCCCACACTGTGCTAAACAATACAATGCTGAATTTTGTCGCGTACATATAACTCCTTTAGCGCTAAAGTATTTGTTTTTGCTACAATATACATACATACATATATTTATTGTTTCTTTAAATCCATTATTAATTCATGTCTATATGTTTATATTGCCTTATATGTGCACATATGTATGCATATGACTATAAATAGTTGATTAAAAAAATTGTGGATTTTGTGATACTGCTTTTAAGAAAACGTGTGGATTTCGTATTTGGGGATTTTGATTTTGTGGATTTTGATTTTGTGGATTTTTTTTATCTGTGGATTTTGTGATTTTGGATTTTTTTTTTTGTGGATTTTGTGGCACTCCCATTCACCATATGTAAGCCAAAACAAAAACCAATTGAACGAATATTTCGTCCCACTATTTAGCCAAAACAAAAACCATTTGAACAACTGTTTTCAACTAGGTGTTAACCAAAACATTAACTGGTTTTGGAAAGGGAAATTTTTTAAGACTGGAAGTATTGAAAAGTACAGCTATAGTTTTTGTTGATGGGAGAGTTCGATAAGTGCAAGGGACATTCGAAGTCACACATTTGGTTAAAATCTTCACGCCGCCTGAACAAAAATAGCAACTTTATAGACCATATGAGAAATTAATGAAACCCACTATTTAGCTACATTGGTAACCGGTATGTGGTTTGTAGGGTGATACTTTAATTATTAGGGCATGAAGCTTTCTCACATATATCAAACAGTAATAATGTTTACTGCACCGTTTGCCGAAAATTAATTTTAGTTAGTTTTCAGATTTGAGACCGAATAGAAATGTAAGAACTTTAGGCAAACTTTTAGAAATCGATCCACCGAATATTGCAATAAAAGTGTTATCAAATGAAAGAGTGACCTCTCCTGATCACAAATATATATATATAATTTTTTGCAATAATTTTGCAATATTTTGTGCAAAAACTCTCAACTAAATAAATTAACACTCGCGCTTCTATTTTGTCGAAGATTTTTTTTCTATGTATGTGAGTATACTGTTTGTGTCATAACAAAACAGTGATGCCAGAGCTGAAAAAATATAAAGTACCCACAATAATAGGTTCCAGGGTCCGATCCATTTTTTCAGTGTGCAGAACACCTTTCCGCATTGGCGGCCTTCGGTCGCGCTTCAAAAAATAACCCTGGGCTACGCCATGCCCCCTCCGGGTGTGTGCCATAGCCGTGGCTACCGCCACGGTAGTGTCCTTCCGAGTAGTTCTTAATTCTTTATTACTATTCTATGCATATGTAAATGAATGTGGTCAATATAGTAAGGCACCTTTTTTTTTGTAGATGTGGCAGCACAAGTGTGTAATGACAAACAACACATGTACATCACATACATATATAACTACAATAATAAAAAATGGAAGCGCGAGTGTTAATTAATTTAATTGTGAGTTTTTGCACAAAATATTGCAAAATTATTGCAAAAAATGATTAATGTGGGTGGTATTTTATCTAATACACACATACGCGTATACATATTTAAGAAAAAGTGCGAAAATTAAGATGATATTTGCTGTGGATGTTGGGCAAATTTTCAACCTTTAACATGAAATAACTCGAAAACTAACATTTTCGCACCCTAGGATATATATATTTGTGATCAGGAGATCTACCTCTTTCATTTGATACCACTTTTATTCTAAATGATAGCCGAACTTTATATACTATAATTATAATTTTTTGATTTTTTTCCAGGAATATAGAAAATAAAAATAATAAATTTCGGGTAAAACACAAATATGTGCTCTTTGTTACCTAATTTGATGTCACTGGACCAAAAGCAACATATTACATTACCTCAAAAAATAACAATACAGCAAGAGCACCATCAGCAGTACGCGCTAAAATGGAGCGATTATCAATCATCTATTCTTCATTGCTTTCAACGATTGCTAGATGAGGAAGATTTTGTTGATGTTACTTTATCATGTGATCAGCGAACTTTTGCTGCACATAGAATTGTACTCAGTGCCTGTAGTCCTTACTTCCGTAAGTTGTTGAAATCTAATCCATGTAAACATCCCATTGTGATTTTACGAGATGTGCGCTCAGAGAATATGGCATGCCTTTTAAGGTAAGTAATGATAGTAAATAGTCAATTTAAAGATTTTCTTTGTAGTGACAGCTTTTTGACCTGGTTGCCTCAAGGGAATCATAAACCGAAAGTTTTGCTACTATCTCTATAGTCAAAATTTATGTACCGAACGGTTTTAATGTTACAGTGATAATTTTCTTTCCTTCTCACTTGTATAGTTTTATGTATAATGGAGAGGTTAATATAAGGCACGACCAGTTACCTGATTTTTTAAAAACCGCTCATTTATTACAAGTTCGTGGACTAACCGATGTCTCAGAAAACTGGTATTCTTCAGGATGTTTTTCTACGGAAGGAAAATCAATAGATAGTTTAAGCGCTAATGAAACATATAAACCAAAGTCAGATAGAGACATCTTGGAAATTGAATCTGCCGAGAGATGTAATTATTTGGAAAAATACAAATATCCTTCAGAAAGACCAACGATATCCAATAGCATGAGTACGGGTATTAATTCGCCACCTTTAAAGGACACGAAAACATCCACCACAGTAAGAGTATATATGTAAATACATGTATCCTGTGGCAATAAGGGAAAAAACCAAGATAATTTTTTTGAATTTTTCAATAGTGTGCTTAGATTGCCCATATCTAAGATTTAAAATTTTTTAGCAACAGCTTTTGAGATTTGTGTGATCAGAGACTTACATATGTATGGAGAACACAAAACTACACCTTTTCAAGAGAAAAATGAGAAATTGTAACATTGTATAGAGAAAATGTAAAATGAAATGAGAAAAGGTAAATTCAAAATGAGAAAAGGTAAGTTCAAAATGAGAAAATGTAAATCAAAATGCGAAAGTATAATTTTTTATCAATTTGTGGTTTTGCCGGCTTTAGGTCAAAGTTAAATAAAACTGAAAAAAGATTTGTTTTATCACCAATATATTTCGGTTGGACAACGGTAACCGTCTTCAGGGTAGACGTTGTTAAAATTTTTAACAAATAATAACAAAATCTAATAAATAATAACAATCAAAATAAGCATAATTACATACATTTTATTACACGTCCGTACCGTGTGACGTTGAGTTGTGTTCTGTCTGTTTGTTAGTAAAGTCTTGTAGAGGTGAGTACTTTTATTACAATCTGCTTTGTAGTTAATTCGTTATTTGTTGGTGTATTTATAATGTATAACATCTCCAGAGTGAAGCGCTATATTGTTGTTCTTGGTGGAGAATTTTTGTGTTGTTAAAATCTGGCTCGTGCCGGCGGCTTGCACAATGGGCCATGAGTGCTGTTTTTGGTTGTTGACTTGGTGGCATTATTTATAGTCAGATTTATGTTGTGAAATTCTAGTTTTTAGTTTTTACTTAGTTGTTCCTACCTATACGCTTTTACATGATTCGTTGTTGTTACCGTTGCATGGAATTTCATATACTACGTTGCTTCTTTCTGTTGGGGGCACCGTTGTTTTTGTTCTGTTGAACAAATTTTTTAGAGTATTCGCCGGTTTATGTGTTATTTTAATTCTCTCTTTGTAATAGCATTCTAAATCAGTTAGCCGCTCAGATAGTTGAGGTATATATGCTACCGACTTAAAAATAATGGGACTTTTTGGTGTATTTGCGCGGGTATTATTTTTTTTTTTTTTTGAAATCTCCTCAGCAGAGTTTTTACTATTTGTATAGGAAAGTCGTTGTTTTAAATACAGCATAAATACAGCAATGGGCGGTATACGCAGGATGATGCAGACTTCAGACGAAATGTACCATAAGGATATAGAAAAAGAAATAATGAAATTGTTACAAAACAACGACTTTCCGGTAAAAATAGTAACAACTCTGCTGAGGAGATACGCACCAAAAAATCCCGTTATTTTTAAGTCGGTAGCATATATACCTCAACTATCTGAGCGGCTAACTGATTTAGAATGCTATGACAAAGAGAGAATTAAAATAGCACATAAACCGACGAATACTCTAAAAAAAATTTTCAACAGAACAAAAGCAACGGTGCCCCCAACAGAAAGAAGCAACGTAGTATATGATATTCCATGCAACGGTAACAACAACGAATCATGTAAAAGCGTATATGTAGGAACAACTAAGTCAAAACTAAAAACTAGAATGTCACACCATAAATCTGACTATAAATAATGCCACCAAGTCAACAACCAAAACACAGCACTCATGGCCCATTGTGCAAGCCGCCGGCACGAGCCAGATTTTAACAACACAAAAATTCTGAACCAAGAACAACAATATAGCAAGCGCTTCACTCTGGAGATGTTATACATTATAAATACACCAACAAATAAACGAATTAACTACAAAGCAGATTGTAATAAAAGTGCTCACCTCTACAAGACTTTACTTCCATACAAACAGACAATACACAACTCCACGTCACACGGTACGGACGTGTAATAAAATGTATGTAATTATGCTTATTTTGATTGTTATTATTTGAGCCCTTTAAAGCACAAGTGGTATAACTCCACTTTTTTTTTTTTTTTTGAGTTAGGCATGGTACTGTATGGAGAAAAATGTATTCTATTTAATGCAATAACGTGGTAGCTTCTAGTCCCCATAGCACTTTCATAAAAAGGAGAAATTACTTTTGGGGTCACTCCTGGTCCAAGTTTTGGTCAATATTTTCGGAGCGGACTCACCTATGTACCTGAAAACCCCTCCTTTTTAAAACCCCAAGCAACCCCTTTAATTTGATACCCATATCGCATAAAGACCTTCTAAGGTAACCCCGTCTCACATTTTGACCGATATCTCGAAATCTCGTATAATTTTTAAACTTTTTTTAACCTAGAATCATGCCGAGCACCTAGAGAGTCAATGTTTCAAAATTTCATTAAAATCGTTAGAAAGGCTTGCGATTAGAAAACGAAACAGATTTCAAACTATTTTTAAGTTAAATGAAATCTTAAAATCGTTTACAGCACAAGTGGTATAATTAATTTTCGGTGCTCGATAAAACAAGAGTTAATGGACAAAAAGTTTGAAAAACATCAATTTAAGTTGAAGAAGACCCTTTTCTGAAGTTTTATTGAAAAAAGTAGTCCAAAATTTCAATACTGATTTTTATATACAACTTTTAGCAAACCCTTTAATATCTCGATAGAAGAAAAAGTGGAGTTATACCACTTGTGCTTTAGAGGGCTCATTTATTAGATTTTGTTATTATTTGTTAAAAATTTTAATCTTCAATGTTTTATGTTTGTCAACAGTCTACCCTGAAGACGGTTACCGTTGTGCAACCGAAATATATTGGGGATAAAACAAAATTTTTTGTGTTTTATTAAACTTTGACCTAAAGCCGGCAAAACCACAAATTGTTAAAATTGAAAGGTCGCTAAATACACAAATTGTATAATTTTTTATTGAGAATATATAAGTTGATATTGAGAAATATAAGTTCATATTGGGAATCCGTAAATTCAAAATGAGAAAAAGTAAATTCAAAATGGGAAAAGGTGAACTCAAAATGATAATGTGTAATGTAAAAATGAGATTATATAAATTCAAAATGTTGAGAAAATTTAATACTATTACAAATTAATGTAGCCAACACTGTTTTGAGTTGTATTTTATACTCCGACATTCATAACTTCAAGCTCGAGTGCATTAGTATAAAAAGTGGTGGGGTGCTGTACGGCCCTTGCGCAATCCCCTCCTGTTATAGTCCTTTTAGCATTGTCTATTGCTGTTTCCAAATATTGTAATCGCTGCTCACAAATTCCTGGAGGATGCACATCTGGTACACGGAGACTCAATTTCACCTCCGCTTTTATTTTCGACCAAATGGTTTCAATAGGGTTTAACATCGGATAATATGGGCCTAGGCGCCAAACTGCTGCTTCTCCTGAGGAATGTTCTGCAACTTTCGCCTCAATCGAGGAATGACAAGGGGCGTTATCGCATACTACAATCAAGTCGCTTAAATTGTTATCCAAGTTTTGCCAGCGTTCAATCAGCTTCCTAACGAATTCGCCACACGCCTCCCTTGTACAGGAGCCTCTTCTACGCTCCATCAGCAGAACCCCGGACGTAGTTATTCCTCCAATCAAGTGCACGTTCGGACCACGTGCAGCCGGTAAATTTGAACCGCTCTATGGCCAATCCTTGATCTGCCTCGGGTCATCCTACAGAAGAGGTTGACATTTGTTTCATCTATCCATGCTATCTGCTTTCCCTCTCTTACTGCTTGGTTAAGCTCCCGGACATAAGTTGCTCGTTTTATTTTGTTGTCTGAACTGTTCATACTAGCCGGAATTGAGTGTATTTTTTTTAAGCTAAACATTTGTCCCTCAAGATTGTTGCCAATTGTAGTGGTTGATATTGCGATATTAAATTCACGAAGCACCCTCTGACTCATTTGTTTCAGAGTTAGAGAGCAATCCTTCTCTAACCACGATACAATAGCTTCTACGTGAATGTCCGAGAGCTTCTTGTTTCTTGTGCCACCTCTTAGCTGCATTGCCTGCGTACCACTCGTTATCCAAAGGTGAGCAGTTTTGTAATACACACCTAGCGAGAAAGCTAGAGCTACCCAATCTTCTCCCCGAGACGCAGCGCTTACCAATCTTCCCCTGTCTTGCTCTGTGTTCTTTTTATACGTTTTCCGGACACATTCTTCTTTTGCTTCGATTATAAATAAATATGAAATCGTAAGTATATGAACATAAGTAGGTATGTGTACTACTATACATATACAATATTTTGCAACTACGACATCCTTACCAGTAATATTTGCTCTGCAGATAGGACAGTGGGACATTGCGGGCTCAAAACTATCTATGCATTGGCTGTGAAACATATGTAAACAACTTATAAGTTTGGACACGCTCTTATAACGTCCATATTTTTATACCTAGTGAAGACGTTTAATTCTTCGAGCTTTTTTTTTTTTTTTTTTTTTTTAACAAAAAAACGGAGTGTCTCATTTTGATTTTACACATTATCATTTTGAGTTCACCTTTTCCCATTTTGAATTTACCTTTTCTCATTTTGAATTTACGCATTCCCAATATGAACTTATATTTCTCAATATCAACTTATCTATTCTCAATAAAAAATTATACTTTCGCATTTTGAGTTACATTTTCTCATTTTGAACTTACCTTTTCTCATTTTGAGTTTACCTTTTCTCATTTCAATTTACATTTTCTCAATACAATGTTACATGTTCTCATTATACTTTATATATTCTCATTTTGTACTTGAAAAGGTGTAGTAATATCTTATTTTTGTTCTATCTTGAATTTGGCTTTTCTCGCTTATTGCCACAGTATTGTTACTATCACAAAAGCTTCCTTCAAATCCTTTCAACTAAACTACTAAAAAAGGTACAGGATTTTTTTTTTTTTGTGGAGGTCGTTTTGAGCCCCTCTATGAGTACGAAAATCGAATAGATGTCGATTTGGATGACCAGGTTTATGGTAGTTCAGCAGAAACTGTCTGCTAAGGAGTTCCGCGTGCTCTTTCACATTAATGGAGGTGAGACTCAGATTACATTAGCAGGTGTGGCAGTTCTGATAGCGGTGTTTTGGCAGACTTGCAATTTCCTCCAGTAGGTGTCAGCTGGGTCGGCGGACTATATGAATGCAGCATAATCAATAACCGATCGGCCAATAGCCTTATAGGTGACCAGCAACGTTTCTTTTTCCAAGTACTGCCGGCCAGTGACTTGACCGTGTTGTTGCGGCTTTGTACCTTTGAACCTATTGTGGTGGCATGACTAGCGAAGGTGAGGCTATTGTCGAATGTAACCTCTAGAATTTTGGGGTGGTTGACTGTAGGTAGTGGGACACCATCTACGTGGACATTCAACTCCTGCCCCATCTGCGCATTCCCCGTAGTAAATAATGTCGCTGTAGATTTAGTCGGGGGCAGAGTCAGGTTCCGCTCTGTGAAGAAGCTGGAAAGATCGCGCAGGTAGTCGTTTAGTCCGGTACAGAGTTCGTCTGTGGAAGGTCCTTTGCCCGTGGCCATCACGGTGCAGTCGAAGAGAAAAGTCGAGAAGAAATAATTGCTTATCATGCAGTGAACGTTCAAACAAATAGAACAATTATTGGCCAAATTCAAGAATTATTACAGGAACATAATACGTTGGTTCGTATGTTTACTACCGAAAATTATATCTCGATGTTTGTTGTAGAAGTTCGGCACAAGACTGACGCTCTGGTTGCCCAGAGCCAAATATTTACACAAAATATACATATCTGCCGTTTTAACATAACAACTTAAGTCGACTGAAAAAATCATAACAATCAAAAGTTTTTCTGTCGTTCTCAAATAACCAAAATGCTTCACAACTTAGCCGCGCCAGTTAGATTCAATCGTTTATAAACAAAATAATATAAGAGCGATAAAAGTCTTGAAAACTTGCGCGGTTTTCTTATTCAAAATCGCCAGACAATTTTTAGATTACATAGTCTAATTTCTTAAGTCGACTTAAGTTGTTATGTTAAATCAGCACAGATATATAAACTGAATTATCTAATTACGTTGTTGTTGTTGTTGTTAGCAGTGCTTCACCCTGCCCAAAGGGCCAGTACACTCCTAGTTGTCATCGGGCTCTTCTAACGGAAGTCCACGGAAACGCGCTGTTTCAACAGGGTTGGACCAAAGTGATAGGGGTGTTAGAAGAGTGTGTTCAGAAGAACAAGAAAAGAGATGTTGCGTGTCATGGGGGACCATACCGCATGCAGGTCATGTGTTCGGTATGGTGGGGTTCAGTCTGGACAGATAGGAGTTCAGCCTATTGCAATATCCAGACCGAAGTTGTGCCAGCATGACTCTAGTCTCCCTCGGAAGGACACGTTCTTCCTCAGCAAGAACAGGTGGTTGGCGGTGATGTGATGCCGGATCTCATCATAATGCTTTCGGAGATGTTTCCTTATGTCTCTGGGGGGCGGAGTTTCATCCAATAGCTGCCGATTTGGATGACTGGGTCTATGACATTTCAGAAGGAACTGCCTACTTAAAAGTTGCGCATGCTCGCGAACGTTGAGCATTTTAGCCTCCTGGTGAAGGTGAGACTCAGGTGACATAAGCAAACAGCCCGTCGCGGTTCTGATTGCGGTGTTTTGGCAGACCTGTAATTTCCTCCACTTGGTATCGTGAAGGTTTGGCGACCATATGGGCGCAGTATAATCAATAACCGGTCGGCCAATAGCCTTATAGGTGGCCCAACGTTTCTTTGTCTTTGCCCCAAGTACTGCCGGCCAGTGACTTGAGGACCTTGTTGCGGCTTTGTACCTTTGAAGCTATTGCGGTGGCCTGATTAGCGAAGGTGAGGCTATTGTCGAATGTAACCCCTAGAATTTGGGGGTGGTTGACTGTAGGTATTGGGACACCATCTACGTGGACATTCAACTCCTGCCCCATATGCGCATTCCACGTAGTGAATAAGGTCGCTGTAGATTTAGTCGTGGACAGTGTCAGGTTCCGCTCTGTGAAGAAGCTGGAAAGATCGCGCAGGTAGTGGTTCAGTCTCGTACATAGTTCGTCCGTGGAAGGTCCTTTGCCCGTGGCCAGGCGCGTAGCCAGAAAAAAATTTCGGGGGGTTTTTGCCAAAGTGTCAGTAAATAAGACTTACCTGTAAATACACACATACATACATATTTATATTTTTAGATATTACATATTTATACTTTTATTTATTTGAAATTTTCCTCTTTCTACACGGCAAAAAAATTGAGCCTTTATTTTAAACCATTCATTGGTTTACACAATTTTGAAAACTTTTTGGTAATAAATTCCAAACCTTTCAATTACCTACAATAATTCTCAATTTTTTTGCGGTTTAGATTTAAAACTTAACTGGGATAAACAAAAATACAAGAAAAGTCGTATACACAGCGAATATGTGTACTTTTCGCACAAAATTCATGAGAGCGCAGTAGCTCAGTAGGTAGAGCATTGCGCACAGATTTGGGACAAGTCGGTTCGAGTCCCAACATTTTTTAAAAAAACATAAAAAATTGTTAACAACATTTTCGGTTTAAAAATTAAATAATTTTTATTAGGCGCATTTCTTTGACAAACGGTGTAAATTTAATTCTAAACCAAATTTGGTTTGGTCGTACACCTAGACCGGTATGTCTGCGTTCAAAGGGTTTTTTTGGAATGTCCAGTAAAATAACTTCTTTAGACTAATTTTATTATTTTTCAATGAAAGTATGTGTAAATACACAATAAAAACACTTCAACTCAATGTTAAGAACTTTGTGGAAAATTCATGAAAATTCAAGAAAACTCGAAAAAATTGCATCAAAATTTCTAAATTTCTAGTAGAATTTTTCTGATTTTTTTCGAACATACAGTTTTGTAGCTCGTTGAATTGTCAAAAGCCGACCAAGAGCATTTTCTTCAATATAAAAATATTACGTATATTACTTATTTAATTTTGAGCTCTAGGCCTATTTTAAATAAAACAACTAAATTTTGTTGTTATATATTTATTTTCAATATTTCGATCTCAATCTGAGATCATCATCAGGACTGTAAGAAAAAACAATAACATTATATTTCACATAAAAACAACAAATTAATTTGTTGAACATAATGTATCAGCGCAACTTACATCTTCCGCGGTTATGCAAAGACTAATAATTGTGAAGAAAAGTGAACATGTCAGAAACAACGAAAATTCTAAACAGAGAATGTAAATAAATGTGAATATTATCAAATGAAGTCCCGTAATTGTAAACAAAAATTGAGAAGCGTTTACAACAACAATATAGTATGCGGCTAAAATAATAATAATAATTAGTTATTGTACTAAGGTGCAGAGAACTGCATGAGTGTGTATATGTAGAGAACTGCATGGGTGCGTATGTTTGTATGTAAAAAATGTATCACGTGTATTTGTTATGCTTTAAAATCAGGTTGCGGTAGGCGTACGCACAATTATCAGTGTCAGCCTTAAAATTCATCCTTCTATCATGGGGGGTGTCGACTATATGTAGCATTTCTAAGGTAAACCGTTTGTAGTAATTTTTCTCCTCTTCTAAAATTTTTACATTTTCAAAATCCGGGTATATTTGCAGTGAGATGAAAGAGCCGTTTTGTTGTCCGAAAAGTTATTTCTTAATTTTATATTAGATTTATGAGCGGATATCCTTGTCTTCAGTTTTGATTTTGTAGTGCCCACATATACTTTCTCGCATACGTGGGAAACGTCGCCGTTGCAAGGAATCCTATAAACAACATCCGATTTTTCTTGTTTTGGTATTGGGTCTTTTAATTTACTGAACACCTTTCGTAGGGAATTATTGTAGGTGAATGCTAGCTGAATATCTTCTTTGTCGTACATATTTGAATATTTGATCCTTTCCGAAAGCCCAGGGACATATGTGACTGATTTGTATATCTTAGCATTTCGATTTTCCTTCCTGTTAATAATCGTATATAAGTTTGTTAATTAATTTAGTTGGAAAATCGTTATTTTCAAGGGTATCCTTTATTAATTTAATATTTTTGTTGTGGTGAATCCTATCACTGATGGAGAGAACTCGTCTCACGAAATTGTTAGCCGTGTTCACTAGGCATGGGACTATTCGAATAAAAATTATTCGAATAAACAAAACTTTTATTCGGTGTATGTTTTGGATGTATGTGTGTATGTTTGCGTGTACAAATGTGTGCCCAAGCGGTTACAATTTTCTTGCATTATTCGAATAGTGGTAACGAATAGTTGTATTTATTCGGTTAATGGTGGTTGAATAGTTTTTGGCTTATTATCTCAATAATTAAATAGCTATTTGTGCAGTGTTGTGGGAATAATAAAATACAATTATTGGTAATATGTAATTGAAGCTGTAAATAGGCAAATAAGAGTAATAAATATCCTAAATTTAATTAGCAAAAAAAACAGTCCTTGTTCTTATTTAAGGTACTTCCATTGAACACTTCTTGTATATGCACATAAATTTTGCATCTTAGCACATATTATGCGGAAACTTAAATTTTTTCAAACGTATTTAGTGTACCTAATCATTGTTTAAAATATATGAAAGGCTTCAAGGGAAAACAACAGAAGAAAATAGCTACCTGCAACTGCCGCGTGAATTCGCAATCCCTCATGCAAGTAGGTCCTTTGTGTTCATTTAGTTAACGAGTTTAGACACCCAAATTTAAAACAAATAGTCGCGCTTTATGCAATTCTTCAGTTGATGAAACACAATAAAAAATCTACCTAATAATGATCATCCTTAACCAGCCCATTCAATACAAAGAGTTCGCAAATTTCCATGACCATACCTACATACTTACATACATATGTATGTAAGTACATTTATATGAGCATTTAACAAAAATTAGGAAGCAGGTAGTATTATTTTGTGTATGTTACTTTACGCAAATTAAACTATTTACACGTGTGAACATGAAAAATCATCACAAACCCGTCCTTTTGTTATCATTATAAACAGTATACATAATGAATTTCGGCCCTGGCATCTCTTGCTTGAAGCCCGAGCACAAAACTTACCAAGCAAATGTAACTGCAATAAACATATAAATGTACAAATACATATTTATGTATAGTAACTTTATAGTAAATGCCTATTTACAGCTTCAATTATTACCAATAATTGTATTTTATTATTCCCACAACACTGCACAAATAGCTATTTAATTATTGAGATAATAAGCCAAAAACTATTCAACCACCATTAACCGAATAAATACAACTATTCGTTACCACTATTCGAATAATGCAAGAAAATTGTTACTGCTTGGTCACACATTTGTACACGCAAACATACACACATACATCCAAAACATACAAAACATAAATGCACGCCCTTAGGTACAAGCAAAGAAAACAGCGAATATCGTTTTAAAAATCTATTAACAAAAATATTCGAATAGTACTATAACGAATAATAATATTCGAATAAACGAATAATAATATTCGAATAAACGAATAAAAAATTCGAATAAATACTATTCGAATTTTTTGCAACGAATATTTTTATTCGTTTATTCGAATAGTGTTTATTCGAATATTATTCGAATAGTGTTTATTCGAATATTATTCGAAAAAAATCCCACTCCTAATGTTCACTTTTCTTCACAATTATTAGTCTTTGCATAACCGCGGAAGATGTAAGTTGCGCTGATACATTATGTTCAACAAATTAATTTGTTGTTTTTATGTGAAATATAATGTTATTGCTTTTATTGTTTTTTCTTACAGTCCTGATGATGATCTCAGATTGAGATCGAAATATTGAAAATAAATATATAACAACAAAATTTAGTTGTTTTATTTAAAATAGGCCTAGAGCTCAAAATTAAATAAGTAATATATATATTCATAACGCCCAATAAACAAATTAATTATAAAAATATTACGCTTATAAATTTTTATGGAAGATAATGCACTTGGCTAGAAAAAAAATTGACAAAAATCGAGCAAATCGGCTTAAGTATCTTTGTTCACTTTAATTGAACGGCCACAAAACTGTATACTCGAAAAAAAATCTACAAAATATTACTAAAAAGGTAGAAATTTTGATGAACATTTTTCGAGTTTTCTTGAGTTTTCATGAGTTTTCCACAAAGTTCTTAACTTTGAGTTGCAGGATTTTTATTGTTAATCTTACTGGAAATTCCAAACAACACTTTAAACGCAGACATACTAGTCTACATACATAAAACTTTTAGCCGTGTACAAAACAATATTCATTTGTCTTGTTTGTTTTGAAATTTTGGTTAGGATTTACCTACTTCCAAAGTAATTTTTTTGGTTAAACTTATGGCAACCGTGACTACAATAGCGAGAGCAGTTAATTTGAATTTCAACAGACTTGAGTTCGAATAACTCTTTTTGTTAACATGCTATGTAGTTGAGATGCTCAGTGGATCTTATGCAGAGCAAGTCTGATAGGTTTGCGCGAATTTCTTAAAGCGCCAAATGAGTGAACCGTTGCAGGAATTTAGTTGTGACCACTCAGACTTGCTCTGATAATTAATTAGCGACTACCAATAACTTCTCTCAGTGTGAAACATTATTTAATTTTATTCTTTCGTATTTTCATTATTGCTATTGATGCTAATTTCTTAACAGGGGTTTTAAAAATGAATACAGTAATTATTCTAGTACAGACGTATATTTTTTAATTTTCGGAAATAATGGGGGGGGGTTGAACCCCCGAAACCCCCCCCCCCCCCTGAATACGCGCCTGCCTGTGGCCATCACGGTGCAGTCGTCAGCGTACGAAACGATGGAGACCCCCTCTGGTGGATGACTGTGTCGAAGGCTTTCGACAGGTCGAGTGCCACGAGAACCGGCATGTGGTATGTAGCATGCAATGTTTCTTTATCTTTGACGCTAGTACTGCCGGTCAGTTACTTGAGGATCTTATATTTAAAGCTATTGCGGTGGCATGACTAGCGAAGGTGAAGCCGTTGTCAAACATCATACAGTAGGTAGAGGTACTCTGTCTGCGTGAACATTAAACTCTTACCCCATTTGCACATTCCATGTGGTAAACAGAGTCGCCGTTGATTTAGTCGGAGATAGGATTCCGCTCGGTGAAAGAGCAGGAGAGGCCCCGGATTTAACTGTTGATTCTACAGCAGAGTTCGTGAATGCAGGGGCCCTTGCCCAAGGCCATGATAATGATGTCATCGGCATAAGAAAAGATGGGCACGCCAACAGGAGAGGGGATTTGAAATAAAGAAACTACAACAAAGGAGGGATAGAACTCCACCTTGCAGTACCCCTTGTTCCATTCTTCGTGGTCCTTAATTTGACTGACGCCTGTCGACCGTTGAGGATGTTAGCAGTTCACCTCTGGGGAGTGTGGCATTGTTGGTCGTGACAAATGCTTTGGACAGGTCAAGTGCCAAAAGAACCGTCATGTGCTTTGGAGGGTGAATTATGATTTATTTGCTCCGGAATGGTATTGAGAGCGGATGATGTACTGTGTGACTTTCGGAAATCATGCTGGTGTTCTGCTATATGCTGGTTTTCAGTGTAGAATGGGAGCAGAATGGAGGAATATCGGAAGATACGATTCTCATTTGTTCGCCGGTTTCCCTGGTTTTGAAAGGGGAACTAATATATCGAAAGAAGTCAGCGTGTCCCTCGTGTCCCAGTATTTCCCTCGTGTCCTCGATTTTCAAGCTTCTTCATGGCAATTCGCAGTCGGGTCAGATGGCTCTAGAGGGCTTGGTCTTCATTATAGGTTCCTTAACCTCTACGGCGGAGACGGCAATGAGTGCTGTGGTGTGTTTATGTTTGTGCGGACGATGGATGGCTCTGCCTTTTGTCCTATCGGCAGGTATATGAATTATAATCTTTAACTGTCGGAAAAAGACGCTAGCATATTTGCGGGGCTACGATTTGACGCTGTCACGAAATGTGATGGCGACCTTGCAATTGTGTTTGGGCGGGTTAGATATGGCCTTGAAATATCAGGTTATGCGTCGTACTCTTTTGTGGCCAACTCAGGAGTCCCTCAGTAGGTTGCTGGGCCCTTTTTTATTCTCTTTATAAATGATATTCGAGCATACTTTTACAATTAAGATTTCTAGTATATGCTAATGACTTGAAACTGTTTAGTAGAGTTACTTGCGGATCTGTTGTACGTCGGCTACAAAATGAATTGACCAATCTTAGCGAATGGAGTGTTAGAAACAAGTTGCAAACTCAACATCAATAAATTTTTCCATACGAGTCTCTCTAGAGCCGGGCAAAGTATAAAATTTATGAGACGACGGTCTCGATCTTCTTGTTACGAACTTCCTTTCTTATCCAGACACGGAGCTATACAGACGTGAATTTCTAAGAATCTAACTTGTAAGTATAGTGCTAGTAACTAAATACAACCCGCAATACAAGTAGAACTTCTTCTAATTGTTATTTTGTTGTTTTTTTAATTAAGATTCAATCATAAAAATTTTGCATAGGAAGTCTGGATTTCAACTTCAGTGTTGGTACTTATTTGCCATTCAAGGTTATTAAACTTCTCAGAGTTTTCTAAGCTCATTTACCAATACCCATATTTGTGTACTTTTATTCGTATGTACCCAATAGATTTGCATAACTCAGCTACCCTCTCTATCGATTCCTTACATGCAAAAACTTTGTGGAGCTAAGGCAGATAAGTAGTCATTTGCGCGGCTAAGCGACGGCGGTTAAACGGTGGTGGAAAATCATCCATAGGATAGTGAAAACTAGTATAAAATTTAAAATTTTACTAGAAAACAAGAAAAAACGAAAACCGTGAAAAATTTCTATGTAGGTAATATAAGCCCTCGTTGAGTAGGCAAAGGCCCAAGAACGTAAGCCTTGGGTCCTGTGCATAAATCCAAAAACCAAAAATTATTTATAATTGAAAAAGTGAATTTTTTGCTAAAGTTATTGGCATATTAAAAATTACGGAGGTTTTGACTTCTGTACAAAAAAATATATAGCATATACATTTATACCTACCACGAGTAGGTACAGTCAGTTCTACCTTAGTGAAAAAAAGAAATACAATCATAGCAAAACAAAAAGAAAAACGTAAGGTTTATAATTAGAAAAAAAAAATAAAAACAAAAAACAAAATTTTCTATTGAAAAATTTAACAGAAAAGAAAAAATAAATAAGAGGTTTTTTTTTGTTTGAATAAGCCAAAATAATAAATATTTAAACGCAAATAATTTTAAGGGAAGTTCGGAAAAAATCACATTGATGTGAAAAAAGTTAATTTGGTGCAAAAAAAAATATTTTTTTTTGATACGGCCTAATATGCATGATCGCATAATATATGCCATAGTTAGTAACATAAAATCTGCTAACTAGTGAACAACAAAACAAAACTAGTAAGGAAGTCTAAGTTCGGGTGTAACCGATTATTACATACCTAGTAGTGATCTGTTTTGGTATCCCAATTTACTCAGGTCTATTTTCATACCTGAAAAGTTGTTATAAAGACAACTGATTGTTTTCGATTAAAAACACTTCTGTTGTAAGTGGTAAATTAAATTATCACTAAATAATAAAATATAAATAGTTTTCCCCATGCTTATAAAAGGTTTGAAAATAAAAAAAATTAATGAAAAACAAGTAAGGAAGTCTAAGTTCGGGTGAACCGAACATTAAATACCCAGCGTTAGTTTTCAGAAAAAGGGGGCGTGGTTTTCATCAGATTTCGCCCATTTTAAAAACCAATCTATTCCGAGCCTAAACAATAGCGAATTTGGTGGGCGCGGCCACGCCCCTTGCTTATAAAGCTTTAACCGCTTACATGAGCCAAAGTACAGAATCGATCTTTTCAAGGGTTATACCATGTCCTATATATAACTTTGGAAAAGAAGGTGTGCCATGCCCATAACTTTTAACGTATTTTGTGAAATTTTTTGATATACGGTCCATTAATCAATATTTACATAATTTTATAAAAGTGGGTGGTGGCACGCCCACGGATTTTATTATGTTGCTTGTCCCTATTTGAAGATCAGTTTTCATTGCAGATCTTTCTGATACTTTCACAGTGGCTTGTTAATAGTGAAATGTTGATATTTTGTTTATTCACTTTTGGGCGGTGCCACGCCCATTTTCCAAAATATTACCAAAAAACCTTTAAACAACACTAATAACATCATCAAGTGAATGAGTGTACTAAATTTTAGTATTATATCTTTATCAGTTAAACAGATATTGCATATTCCGGTTTCCTAACTCTCGTTTAGAGAACTTTAGTCCAAAAGTGGGTGTGGTCGTTAACCGATTTTTCTTATTTCCTGTGGTAGTACTCTACATAAACATAACATGCCTGGTACCTAGTTTCGTAAACCTATCTCACACCGTTCTGAAGTTATTAGCAGTCGAATTTGAAAATTGCGTGACTCATAAGTGGGCGGTGCCACGCCCACTTTCCAAAATTTTGCGAAAATAATGTAAAGAATATAAAAATTGATGTATGTACCAAATTATATTATTATAGCGGTATCAGTTAATTAGATATGGACTTTTCAATATTTCCACTCCCTTTCAATATAACTTTTATGAAAAAGTAGGCGTGGTCTCTAAGCGATTTCGTTTGTTTTCTATAGCTGAATTTAACACAACAATAGTATGCCCTCTACAAAATTTCGTTATATTAGCACAAACTGTTCTGAAGTTATTGAGAGGCAAAATTTGAAAATTTCTTCAAATATATGTGGGCGGTGCCACGCCCCTTTTCAAAAAGTTTGATAAAATCGGCCTTAGAACATCTAAATCAATACATATTGCAAATTTTATCATTGTAGCTGCTTCTGATATTGAATTAACCCGTTTTATACGTTTTTCGAAATTTTCGATATCGAAAAAGGGGCGTGGTTATGGTCCGATTTTACCCATTTTCAATACCAATCTATTCTGAACCCAAATAAGTACGCATGCCGAATTTGGTGAAGATATCTCATTATTTGCTCAAGTTATCGTGTTAACGGACAGACGGACGGACATGGCTCAATCAAATTTTTTTTCGATCCTGATCATATTGATATATGGAAGTCTATATCTATCTCGATTCCTTTATACCTGTACAACCAACCGTTATCCCAACAAAGTTATAATACCCTTGTACTAGTACTAGTACGCTGGGTATAAAAAGCAAAATGGTGTTAACTACTTTCCCGTAAATCTGGCTTGTTTGTTATTCGATTTGCGTAATTTTTGGCAGGAGTATACTACATACTATTGGGAAGTACCTCACAAAATTTCATTGAAATACATTCATGAAATTCCAAGAAATCGCTTTTGAAAATAGCAGAGCTTTTATGCTAAAAAGTGGGCGGCGCCACGCCTACTTCACCAAAATCCACGAAATTTTTATACAGTTTAGTTTTGCTTAAAAAGCTTATTATGTGTGTAAAATCTTATTAATATTTCTTATACAATTATGGAAATATCGCGATTTTAATGTTACGAAGAAATTTTTTGGAACTGTGTTCAAAAAGTGGGCGTGTCCGTTCACCGATTTTGATTATTTTTACAGCAAAGACTTAGCTTTATATGTTGAACACTTTCTCTAAATATCGTTTCAATAAGACAATTTTTACCGGAGTTATGGCATGGAAAGTTTTGAGGAATAATCCCCTATAAAGGGGCGGAGCCACGCCCATTTTCCAAAAATTTTGTGCCTTCGACTTTCTTTGGCCACGAACACTTTAGAGGTGAAAGAGAAATGATATAAAGCTAGTTTAAGCAAAGTTATAGCATATTCAATATATCTGTGCTCCTTTTCAAAATCTTTCGTATAAAATTGGGCGTGGACCTAATCCGATTTCGCTAATTTTTTTCGAAATATTGCCTGTATTAATGTAAGTATGTGTGCTCAATTTCGTTTTGCTATCTTGAGCGGTTTTTGATTTATGATTAATTATATTTCCAAAATTGACTTAATCAAAAGTGGGCGGTGCCACGCTTCTTTTTAAAAATTTTCTAAAAAATGTATTTGTTGCCTTAACGCTAATGTGCGCACCAAATATTATCCTTATAGGTGTATTATGTACTGAATAATCACTCTTTTGGTATTTTCGAAAATATTATATATATAGAAAGTGGGCGTGGCTTTTAACCGATTTTGCCTATTTTCAATAGCGCTCCGAGATGAGTGAAAAGGAACCTCCATACCAAATTTCATTGAGATATCTCAAGATTTACTCAAGTTATCGTGTTCACAGACGGACGGACGGACATGGCTCAATCAATTTCTCTTTTCCTCCTGAGCATTTTGATATACATAAGTCAATATCTATCTCGATTCGTTTATGCCGTTACATACTACCGTTAGGCGAATGAAGTTAATATACCTTGTGCGCGAAGCACTACTAGGTATAAAAATATTAAAAGCAAACAAAAGTAGAGTGTCGGTAATTTTGATTAGTTACTAAACAAGCAAACATAGCTATCATAACAAACTAGTCGTTAGCTGTTATGTATAATTCAGAACAGGAGAATGACAACAACATAAACATCTTAGCAGAACACTCTCATCCCATCTCAATTATGCTCAACTAACAACAACTACGAAAGGCCTTTCATCGTTGCTGCTAATCGGTAAATGTTTTTGATTCATTTCCATTACATACCAATTTATGTATTTCGCTTTACATAAAATTGACTTTGTATCAATAATCCAAAACTGCACTCTCTTGGGTTTTGATTTGAGAATTTTTAAGATCGGAACACAATGTCATTGTTATGTATGTATGTATTTGTAATATCTCTTTTGTTGTCATTTTTCTATATTACTATTTTTATACCCAGCGTACTAGTAGTACAAGGGCTTTATAATTTTTTCCACATAACGGTACTACGTAATGGCGCAAAATAATCTAGTTAGATATAGAGAAAGTTCTGTATGAAAGTTCTTAGGTTGAAAAGAGGAATTGATTAAGGCATCTCCGTCCGTCCGTCTGTCCGTCTGTCCGTCCGTGTACACGATAACTTGAGTAAGAATTGAGATATTAGTTATACAGGTTACTTTCTGGTCAAGGTAGGTTGCTATTGAAAATGGGCAAAATCGGATGAAATACGCCATGAATTACTGTACGTAAATATCCGCTAAATAGCTCAATTACGTAAACTTTGTCAGATGAGGCTGATGAGAGTTACCGTCGGCAACAGACCTTAAGAAATCCCCATCCCTTGAACAATCGGCGCAATATATCAGCAATAGAGGAGCCGTCAAGCCACATAAATGAGGACACCGAGGATGCAGAAGGCCAAATAGCAGCTGTCCTACAATACGAACCTGCCAAATTTTTTAACTGTAGTGAGGAGGGTCACCAGGGGCGGATCCAGAAAATATTTTCGGGGGAGGCTCGATCAAGATATTGCATTCCTGCGCACAAGTATCAGTTCACGGTAAATATAAATGTACAAGATTTAATGTAAGTTTTCATATATATTTCAAATCAAACTTCAACTTAGTTATGAAAATACAGCTTACTCAACAAAAAAATAAGGTACAAGAGATTTTGCAGTTGATTTTATATTTTTTAATAACAAAAATACGTTCTTTTAAAAGAGCACCAAAAAAGCAAAACTGGAGCATTCACAAAGTAATGTCTAGTCGCCTTTTTTTTTACGCAAAAATATCTAGTACTTGGTCACTAGTCACTGGAATATCGCGATGAATATTAAGTAACGCCAGCCCATTGAGTCGTTCCTCTCCAGTCTTGTTACGCAAATACGTCTTCAATCTGCGTAAAGTTGAAAATGACCGTTCACTTGAAGCTACTGTGACTGGAAGTGTAGCACTAATTTGAAGGAGCCGGTATATTTGTTTGTAGAACTGCACATCACACACATCGAGAGCTTCTAAAAATGTTTTTGGTCGCTCCCTGAGAGGAATTTTCATGCAAAATCTGTAACAATGCACATATAATTGTATAATTTTGAACTACCAAATGGAAGTTGCATAGATTCTAGAACTACTTCTTACCGTTTCCACATTTTAAAATCAGATTTTATTTCTTCAGTAATTTCAGTAAATTCATTCGGCCATACTTCCTAGAAAGCAAAGACGGTCCTGTCTATTTCAGCTTCGTCGATCTCTGCACATTTTGCTGGAATAACATTTTGTATCTTGGAAAGCAGATCTCGCTGCTTTAAAAATCTCAATTCCAGCTCCTCAGAGTACTTGTCCAAGAATGGGATGTAGATTGATCGCCTATAGTACTCTTCAGCATCTCCTCCATAATTGTCTCGATTTTTCTGACGTCCTGCTCGTCGAGGAACAGTCAGTATGGTGCCAATCGATTGAGCAATGTGTGTCGCTGATTCGAAAATTTCTCGGAAAGCTTCATCTGCTTTGGTACGCATGTCCTTTATTTCGTCATGGACATCATTAGCATATTCAATGCAATCACTCAAGTCACAGTCTTCTTTCTGTAAATTGAGACTTTAACTTTTAGTCAATCCGAAGATTGGTTTGAGCACTGTCAACGAAATTATGAACTGCAGTGTTTGAATTGCAGCAAGTAGCTCATTTGGCTGCACGGAATCAGACTTTACTTTCAGCTCGTCCATTTCTTCTAGAGCGGATGCGATAAATTCTATGCTATCGTAAAACAGGTTGAGTGATGCAAGGTGTTCGATCCAACGCGTTTCGCAAAATTTCAAAAGACGAGTCTGCTTGGCACCAGTTTTTGATTCAACTATGTGTTGCTTTAATATGATGCCAGCTTTGTTGCAATTTCGAAAGAAACTGACCACTTTTTTGACCGTTCCTAAGCAGTTGCGAATCGGTGCAATGTCACATGCGTGACAAATAGCCAGATTCAAATTGTGGTTTGCGCAATGCAGATAAGGTGCATCCAAACCTGAATTTTGGACTATAGCTGCACATCCCTTAAACTCACCACTCATAGCTCGAGCCCCATCATAACCTGCAAAAAAGAACATTATTCGTAATATATTTCACGATTTCTCTATTTATAATTATAAGATCATAGTGTACTAAACTACTAGCTCACCTTGCCCTTTCAGGTATTGAATCTGAATACCAAGTTCCTTCAAAGTTGTTAGCAGAGTATTGGCCAGCCCTGCACCTGTCACATCCTCTACGGGTACAAAACAGAGGAAATCTTCCCGTATGACGTGTTTTGCTGCACCTTTTTGGACATACCGAACTCCAATAGAAAATTGTTCTATACCACTTATGTCAGTCGTTTCGTCAGCTGTGACTGCAAAACACCTTGTCTCATTTATACGATTCACTATTACATTTGTAATTATGTCCCGCCCAGCATCAATAATTGCATTTTGTGTTTTATAGCTTAAGTAGGTTGCATTAGCTCCAGCTGTCAATAAGTGGTTCCGTAAAAAATCATCCCCGCACTCTACTGCTTAACGTAGAAGAGCTCTAAAATTTCCATCGTTTTCTTCCGGCATCTCCATAGACACAGGACCATCATCTCGATGACCGCGAAGGGCTATTCCTTGTCGACAACAAAATAAAACTGCACGAATAATCGAAACCAATTTTTTTCTGTTTTCGATCTGCAACTTCTTTCGGCTTAAATCAATGTCAGTAATGACGTCGTCCTTTTTTTTCATAGATAAGTTGAAAGTTGCTCGCATCGATACGGGCGTGGTCGTGATACTTAGTTTCCGCGTGGTCTGTGAACCTTTCTAGCGCTTTCTTCCAGTTTTTAAAACCGATTTTAATCAACACCTTTGATTTTTGGTGACTACCTTTCCCAACTTCCTCTTGTGCAAATATGATGCACCATTTGCAATACGCTGCATCTTCGACTGCTGAGTATGACAGCCACGGATATGTTTCTAGCCAGGACAGCTGAAATTTGCGATTACAACCGCCGACCTTCGATGCTGGAAATACAAAAGAGGCATCTGGTGTCCATACATTTGCTAGAAGTTGATATTTTTCATTATCGTCTAATATTCTTCGGCAAAAGCGCTCCACGTCATTTTCTCCATTAAGCAACTTTTGCCCCTTCTGAAAATTAGGAAAAAATAAATCAATTTCAGACATTTAGCTTATACAAGCTAAGACTTGAATTATTAAAACGTCACTCAATTAAGAAGGTCGTTAGAACTGCCTAATTCAAACACTGCAAACTTGTCAGTGATACTTTTTGCAAAAGCTCTATCACTATACTTACATCGAACTCTACTTTCTCTGTCTCGTCTAGTTTTGGTTGTTTTGCTGGCGTTGCTTCATCGGGTTGTTCAACAGGCTGCTCTAAACTCTCCGGTTCTTTATCAATGTTTTTGGGCTTGAAAAATGAAGTTATTTTCACTGGAGGCATTTTTCCACTAACTGAAATTTCGCGACTACTAAGAAAACTCACACGACTACTAATAAAACTCACACACGGAATTTTCAATACGTATACAATATGTAACAGTACGTACACAAATTAGAATTATTTTTTGCCCTTTATTTACACTTAATCTTCACTTTTTATAATTCTAGTTGATCTAATTAGAAAACTGTCCCGCTTAAGTACTTTTTTAGCGACGACCTGTTCAGGTTCGTTGAGCTTACGATTTTGCTTCGGTTATGCAAGCATAGGTGTAAAGGAAAAGTATTTAAGCGAAGTGTTTTGTTAAACACAGCAGCATTGTATGATATCGTCGTCAAAAATGCAAAACCGTGCATTCGTTATGCGGCCAATACACCGCACACATACCTATACTTGCGCCAATCCACGTTTGAACAAGGATTTGTGAAATGTATGCGATGGTTGTGCTATTTGCGCAGAGAACTGTGTTAAAATCAAAACGATTTTGATATCATGCATGCCTGTCAAAATTGCGCATGCTTTTTGCCTAGTGTATGGGGATTTTAATACAGTTCTCGTGTGTCTTTTGGTGCCGAAACATCGTTAATGCGTGCAAATAGTTGTTAATAATTCATTATTATTGCTAAAATGTTAAAATTAAGATATTTTGTGTAATTACGTAAATTTCTAAGATTTATGGTAAATAAAAAGTGACAGAAATAAAACAATAGTTTTTCTATTTATTCATGTTTCCGCTGGCACGCCGGCTTTCGAATGGATATTGCGCAGATTTTTTTGAGCCGTGTATGCACAATTTTCCATTTCTTGTACTTGCGCAAGAAACTTGTGAAATGTATTTGGCGTATTATGTATGAATGCGCGGTTTTGCACTTTTGCGGACGATATTTGATTAGTGCAGCGGTCATGGCTGCTGATATGTATGTTTGTATGCCAATGCAATGCAATGCTGGCTTAACCCTTTCGAACCGATAAAAAACTGTGGGATATACAATATCGACCCTAGTTGGACTTTCAAGACTACTAAAAAGTTAAAACTTTGACCGAGCCCGAATTCCATTTTTCCTTACCAGAGGCGCCGTGGGGGGTGTGACATTTAATCCCAATCGGTTGTTTTAGTTTAAAATTTGGGATATAATGTCCCAGCAGTATCCATATTTAAGTATTTCAACCAGAGTAAGTTAATAATATTTATTCAATCAAAAAACAAATAATACATATGATATGGTGTAAAACACTTAAAACATAGTGGAACCTCGCACGTCTTGCATGTGAAGAAAGTAGGTACGCTTATCGTTCTTTTCACCTTTCTTGTCCTTTGAGCACTTTACGCATCGGCGTCGCGTTGTGCCTTCGATGGGCATATGATCGCCAACTATGCCGTAATTAACGTCTCGATTCTTCAAATGTCGTCCAGATTTCTTCTTCTTGGGCACTTTACTTTGCTCCAGCCCAAACTTAATCATATCTTCCGCTAATGAAATGACAAAATCAATGTACGGGTAATTTGGCAAGTGGTGCACTTCTTTATATAATATCCAGGAGTTGACACAAGTAGTCTGCAGAAGTTTGTAGAATACTTTTTTCCACCACTTTGTAGACTTCCTGTTGATATCGTATAGTTGTGACATCTGGTCAGACAAATCGACACCACCCATGTATTGATTATATTCGATAATAGACTTTGGGCAAGCCAAGTTGATTTTTTCTCCGTTTTTCTGTTTCCGCTGAATCCAACCTATGTCTCCGCTATGACAATTGCTCATTACAGTCACAAGTTTAGTATCTTGCCAGAAGGCACATGAGGTTCCAAATTGATTTTGGTAGCACAAACTCTCTCCTCTCTTCAACTTCTCTGTACACATAGGAAGCTGCTTCCGATTGGAAATAATAGTTCCTACCGCGGCAAATGGTACGCTGTTGAAGAGGTAAACTGAGGAAAAAAATCTATCAAAGAAAAGTGCCACATTTGTTCGCCTTATAGTTTTTGTCAAAGTTAAAACTACCCTCTCGCCCAATGACGAGTTGTCGGATACATTTCGTGATTTATCTTTCCCACAATATATATTGAAGTCATATACATAGCCAGAGGATGAGTCAGATCTTTCCCAAATTTTAATTCCCCGTTTGATGGGTTTCATTGGAAGGTATTGTTTCAATGCCGATCTTCCTTTAAATTTGACCATTGATTCATCGATGGCTTGAAATGAGCTATCCTCGCGACACGCAGTGAAAGTATGTTTCAGGCAATTTACCACCTCCTCAATATAGTAGCTTTTTGAGCAGCCATTTGGCTTTTCAGGAGAATTGCAATAAAACTTTGAATGGAGCAACAGGTATCGGTCTCGTGACATACTGTCCCGAATCAAAGCGTTGCCAACAGACTTTCTCTTAGACCAGTACATAGGGATTTTCGGTAGTCTATTGTAGGAAGTCACAAGCATTATTCCTAGCATTGCCAAAATTTCATGCTGGTCTGTCTCATGAATATTTACAGGCTTCTTTTTGTATTCACCTTGAGCTCTTTTGACGATATTGATTCTTTCATTTGTGCACTGGCTTATCCATATAAGAATACTTCGAGGAAAGAGTTTCAAAAAAGTGTCCAGTTCAGTGGAGCCTCGGTTCAAATCGCAAAGCACGGATGGGTTGTACTGTGGAGGCATTTCTTTTCGTGGGCGGCCGCCGTCTGCGACTGTCCATATATTCTCCGTAGCAGGTGTTACAGCAGCGCCAGAATTTTCTTCCACGTCATCGGCACCGACATCTTCATCGCAGCTGAATTCCTCATCACTATAGTCATCATATTCCATATCTGGACCCTCCTCTTCCCCGGTAGATTCATCCTCATCTTCCGAAGCTAGATATTCAGAGCCACTATCTTCAAATGGCTCCGATTCACCTGAGGAATTATAAAGCACATTTTCGATGTCATCGTCCGTTAATTTAGCTTTCTTGCTGGCCATTGTGTCTACAAGGTATACAAATTCGAAAAAGACTTTAGTAAACTTATAGGCATTTTGTGAACTCCAGGGATATATAATCCCGAGTTGAAATACTACTGGGACATATGTATAATCCCGTAAAGAAATAACCTTGATTTTATTACGAATCACTTTATTTCTAGGCTCGAATTGTAAATGTTTATCACAAACACGTAATAAACTTACAATAATTACAAAAATTTATAATATTTACCGTTCTGGTCGTAGTATTTATCAAATTTTCTGCAGAATTTTACAACACGTGCTCACTTTTTCACTGTTTACAACTAATTGTAGCGGTTAAATGTCAAAGAAGTGTAAACACATTGTAGCAAAGACTATAAATAACGGGAAAAAATTCTTTTCATGCATATACTTTAGCAAATCTTACCAATAGGTGTCTTTAAAGTTTTTTGGGATATATTGTACCGACCGGGTCGAAAGGGTTAAGCTGCCTATACAAGAGCAGACGGTCTGTAGTAGCTGTCAAAGTTGTACAGACCGTCGTACCGTGGATAGGCGAGTGTGCACACCAAAATTTTGGTTTGCACTCAAGTGTGCAGAAAATTGAATCGTCTATAAACAGGTTGATGGAAACCTCTCTACATATGTATATTTGGCATACGTGTTCCTGACGTTTAGAAGAACAAAAAGTGTTAGATAAATTTTTTCCGTCTAGTGTAATATTTTCGGGAAATCGGGGCTCAAAGCTTCTTAGACCAAAGCGTCTTGGCCTTTAAAGCAGCTATTCGATATGATGCTGTGGTCGTATTTTTCATCGTATAGAGCTCAGATATGGCGCGTTAGAAAGGTATTGACTTCCTCTTTACCCTATTAGGGGAAAAAACCCCAAAATGTTCTGTGCACGTGGCCGGAAAATGTGAAAGCTCCAATTTTTCAACTTTGAGCCCCCATAGCATCTGAAAAGTTTAAGAGACGCGCAAATATGAAATTTTCAAACCTCTTCTTTAATTTTTTTTATATGGTATGTGCACGTAACAAAGTATAGATTTTGGTGTAAAATTTCGGGGGGTACCTAGCCCCTAGTCTTAAGATTTGAGTAGAGTTCCACATTACTTCGTACCCTATCATGAAAGGTTGAGAAACTATCAAGAAGTTAGGAAACGGATTTTTGGGGAAAGGGATAATAAGATTAACAAAAGAAATACCGTAAGAATACAACAATATTATACCGTAAGAATACAACAATATTTCCCAACAGCACAGATGGTCGATTTAGTGCAGTGAAATAACGCCCAAGGAAATAACGTCCTTTTTAAATGGAAATATCGCCCATCTGCAAAAAGAAATAAAGCCCATGGCTCTTATTTCCTTTTTAAAAGAGAAATAACGCCCATAGGATTTTAAGCGAGCAACACGATCTGTTGATTAGTATTTTTTTCACAAATTACCCTGTGAGAAAAGAGTGGGAAACGTGGCACGCGGAAGAACAATACCGGGGCGGTAGCCACGGCTATGGCACACACCCGGAGTTGGAATGGCGTAGCCCAGGGTTATTTTTTAAAGCGCGGCCGAAGGCCGCCTACGCGGAAAGGGGTCCTGCACATAAAAAACTTGGATGGGGCCCCGAATTGGGGAACTGACCAATTTTTGGTTTTTCACTAATAACTTTTCACAGCAACAAAATATTGCTTTTCCCCCTTCGGATTATAGTTACGGAGGCCCAATCCACGATTTTTAAGTGCAGAACATCTTTCCGCGTAGGCGACCTTCGGCCGCGCTTCAAAAAATAACCCTGGGCTACGCCATTCCAACTCCGGGTGTGTGCCATAGCCGTGGCTACCGCCACGGTGATGTCCTTCCGCGTGCCACGTTTCCCACTTTGGTTAACGTGAAATTTGTGTGTAACTATTCAATAAAATACAAAAAGAATTAGAATATTATTGTTTCATTAAAAAAAATGAAAGAGCAATAAGGCCTTTAAGACTTTATTTCTCTTTCGAAGTGTAATAAAGTCTTTTTTGAAATAAAGGCCTTATTTCACTTTCAATAGTGTAATAAGGCCTTAAAGGGCTTATTTCACAAGGCGCTATTGCACCCCCATAAAAACATAACAAATATGTTAAAATTTATTGAAATAAAGAAAACCATATACTTAATTCTTGAATCAGCTTGTTTTAATTCGTTTCTAACGTCCGTGGGCTTTGTTTCTCTTCGAAAAAGGAAATAACACCCATCAGCAAAAGGTGATAACACCCATGGGCTTTATTTCCTTTTTAAAAAGGAAATAAGGCCCATGGGCGTAATTTCCTTGGGCGTTATTTCACTGCACCGGTCGATTTTATGCAAAAGTAGATTTTTTAGATTTGTTGATTTGTCCGAGTTAGGAGCAAACCTAACATGCATAGGGGCAAGTTTAGCAGAAGTTGACTTTTCAAAATATTAACCAGTTTAAGCCTATAAAGACCAAGGCAAAAACAACCGATGGAAAGAGTCACCAAATCACCAGATATTTAAATGTAGAAATAGATTATCAAGGTAGGAAGAAGGTAATTAAAATTTTTATTATACCATCTGTTGCGATATTTGCGTTGGCAACCCGTCGCCTTTCTGTTACTTGCTAGTTGTTTTAATTCCACGGGCCGCCAAGTGTTGGATCAACATTCTGAAATATTTTGTGGCTAATTATCATATGGAGAATTCCGACCTAACGCACATACTAGTGGAGGATGGTAATGGAGTCCTACCGGCGACTAGCATTGGTGAGGCTGACAGAGCTGGTACAGGCGCAGCAACAGGTATAACATCACCGGCCGCTGTCGTAGATGAGCCACATTGTCACGCATCAACGCCCGTTGCACATTCTTCAACCTTTACAGTGCCGGTAATGAACAACGCTTCTATAATAACGTCGGTATATGGAACGCAACCAGGGTATGTACCATCATATTCTTCCACCGCACTATCTTTCCCACCGTCAGCTACCAATGCACATAGTAGCGCCTACATGCCAATCAACACAGGTGGCGCCATACCTAACCTCACTTCTAGCGCAATGAATTTTAGCACGTTGCCTTATTCAATGTTCGGCAATTCATTTCAACCATTTTATTCATGAGCAACTATACATAGTGCTACGGCTCCACCGCCAAATACTTCGGCATTCGCTCAGCCGAATACCTCTGTCTTTATGCAACCAAATCCAATGCATACTCAAATGTATGACCCTTACACATTTTTTAGTCAGCGTAACGCATCAGACATTAGTTTGACCCCAATGCAGATTTCGAGCCGCCATGTAATTTCGAAAGATTTGCCCATTTTTTCCGGCAAACCTGAAGACTGGCCTTTATTTATCACAAATTACGAGCAGTCTACAGAGCGATGCGGGTTTACCGATCAAGAAAATTTGATCAGATTGCAAAAGTGTTTAAAGGGACCAGCCCTCGAAGCAGTGCACGGTAGGTTAATGATGCCGTCGACAGTAGGTCTGGCAATCAATACATTAAGGATGCTTTATGGTAGGCCAGATGTCATTCACCAATGTATGCAGTCTAAATTAAGGCAAGAACCAGCCGTAAAAGGGGATAAATTGGAAACCTTAGTAGGCTTTTCACTCGCTGTGCAAAACTATCGCGCTACAATGCAGGCAGTAGGCCTCGCTGATTACTTAAATGACCCTGTACTCCTAAACGATCTAGTATCTAAATTACCAAGCGACCAGAGGCTGAATTGGGGCAGTTATCGTTTATCACTTCCTCGTGTTGACATTGCCGTGTTTGACGAATGGATTTTTAGATTAGCTATGTGCGCGAGTCAAGTAACGACATTTCAGACACCCACGAGCACAAGTGACAACAATGAAGTCAAAAGCGGCCGCAATACCCATAAAGCCAGGATTCTAGTTCACAACGTCGTCGATAAAAGGGAAGGGGTAAGAGCTAAGGTATTTGTATGCCCAAAGTGTAGTGCCAATCATAAACTGTCGGAGTGTACTGAATTCACTGCCCTCCCACAAAACGAGCGTTGGAAGTTCATACGCGAAAAAAATTTTTGTCTACGCTGTTTTAACGACCACTACGTTCGTCGATGCCATTTAAGAAACAGGTGTGGGGTCGACGGCTGCCAAATGGCACACCACCCTCTAGTGCATACACCCACATCTGCTCCGGTACACAGCAGCGCTATTCAAGGGCAAGTTGCGTTGTATCACGAACGACACTCAAGTTCCACAAAGGAACAAACAAGCACTCTGTTTAGGTATGTTGCTGTCACTATTCATAGCGGGTTCAAATCTATACATACGTATGCACTTATTGATGAAGGTGCCTCTTGCACTTTAATTGAAAGCGAACTTGCGGGTGAACTTAATTTGGACGGACCGTCCGAGGAGTTATGCCTGCGTTGGACTAGCGAAATTACGCAAAGCGAGAAAAACTCAAAATTCGTAGGCTTCGAAATTGCGTCGATGCAGCCTGGGGCACCGCGCTACGCCCTACGGGGTGTTCGAACAATACCGTTTAAAACGATTCATTTCGATCATTTGGGTCCATTTCCAAAGTCGGTTAAAGGTAACGATTATATCCTGGTTGTAGTTGATTCGTTTACGTACCAGAGTACGGCAACGAAGCATGTTGTTGAGCTGTTAAAAGAAGTAAGCAGTTATGTTGGAATACCAGGGGTGGCTTTCCGTAATTCGATAGTCGACACTCGTTGGCTCGATGCTTCATTTGGGTCCATTTCCAAAGTCGGTTAAAGGTAACGATTATATCCTGGTTGTAGTTGATTCGTTTACGTACCAGAGTACGGCAACGAAGCATGTTGTTGAGCTGTTAAAAGAAGTAAGCAGTTATGTTGGAATACCAGGGGTGGCTTTCCGTAATTCGATAGTCGACACTCGTTGGCTCGATACTTCAAAACGATATCGAACTCTTAACGATGCCGTTTTGGTTCCCGTATTTCGACAAAGGCACTATCGTTTTCATATTTCAGGAAATGTGCAGAAAGTACTTTAAGTTTTAAGTAAGTGTTCGGAAAGCACTTTCTGGCTGTCAAAATCTGTGTGTAAAAATAAAAATAAAGAGTAATTTGAAACCGTAAAATGTATAATTGGCGTAATTTTTTGATTTTTGACGATTTTCGTGCGGAAAACTCTTCAGTTAATAGAAGAAGGATAAGAGATTCATCAAATCCTATGGAGTTGCCAGAAATATAGTAAGGTTTATACACATTTTCGAAAAAAGAGCAATATCTATTATTTAATTTCTATTTCATAGCTTCCAAACTAAATATCGTCTAACCAAAGAGGTATTTATGTACATATGTTCTCAGTTAAATAAAGTTAAGGGAAGGCATAAGAAGCACATATGTATATTCCTCCAATTATGAGATATTAGCTGGTGGCAGTTACCAATGGCAAACTGGCGGCTCACACACAGCTCCAATGGGACACAGTACGCTGTCGAAGATATTTCGGCACACATTATTACCCATGGAAGAACATCTATGCAGCCAATGGATAAATTTTGAAAAAGACTTTCATCCATGTAAGGAATGGTCCAATCCATCCACAATCTCCATAAATTCAATTAATAGCTTCAGTTGAGTAGCGTTCGTCTGTTGACTCCTAAATAAATAGGTTTACAAAATTTAAAATTATAAAAATTTTACATTTTCAACTAACAGGTTATTGCGTAGGCAGCTGCGAAAATTGAAAACGAGAGCAAGAGTGGTGTCGAACGGTTTATATCGAACGTTCGATACAACGCGACGATATTTTTGCTTAGAGAAAGCAAAAACGATACTTCGATACTCGTTTTTGCTCGATATCGAATTACGGAAAGCCACCCCAGAACGTATTGTGACTGACCGTGGGTCAGCATTTACATCAAAACAATTTCAGCAGTTTTGTCAGGAAAACGATATTAAACATATGTTGAATGCGGTGCGAACTCCGCGTGCAAATGCTCATGCAGAGCAACAACGATTTGATAATCAGCATCGAACGCCGAATGTATATCAAAAATTTGAAATAGTTTTAGTAGAGAACGAACCTCCAAGCACAGGTGTTTCACGTAAGCTTGAACCGCGTTACAAAGGTCCTTTTGAAATTATTATTATAGAAGATTTGCCTGATAGTACACGAAAACAACGATGATGAAGTCCAAAACTGATACGAGGTCTCATCAACTAATCAGGAAAGGCCGACTGTAAACAATCACTATAAATTTATCTACTGTAAATTTGAAAAGGCAACAAACGAGGCTTGAAATATTTTGTTAGATATTTTTTCTAAAATTATAAATGAATTGAGTTTTTGAAATAAATTGAACAAGATTGACGAATGAATTTTTAAAATATAAACTTGAACTCTTTTATAATTTTTAAGATGTTTTTAATAATTTGTAAAAAGATTTATTTATGTCATCAATAATTATTTAAAAATTAAAAATAGTATACTACATTTGCCCACGCGTAACGTGTGTAGTGATAATCACCCAGATCGGACCAACATAACATATATGTAGCTCCCATATAGTCGATAGTTTCGGTAAATGGGTTTTGGGCTATAAATTTTGCAGTTAAAAAGCTAGGAACGTAAAATTTTGCAGGTTTGGTACTTATTATCTATATGGTGTGTGCAGAGAAAATCATAGAGATTGGGCTTACACAAATTATAGCTCCCATATAATCGATTGCTCCGATAAATGTGGCTTGGGCTATGTTTTTTAAATTAACAGTTTTGAAGAGTGTGTACTAGGGCGGATCGGTTCCCATACAAAAAAAAAAGTGTTTCCAGTCCACCCCTAGGATTCAAGATATTTTGAAGGCGATCCCAAAAAAATTTTTTTTTTTTTTTGCCACGCCCCCCCGATGGGCTATTTACTTTTTTTGACACTACGTCGCCATTTTAAGTCCGATTTTAATGAGCCGTACACCGTTGTTCATGGCTTGGAAGCCGCCACAATTCCTCCCTTAATCATTTTTTATTCTGAGTTCAAATTCTAGTAGTGACTGTCGATATCTCGTTTCACATCATACCTAAATTCCATTTTTTTTAGTCTGTCGAAAAGGCCTTTAAATTCTGTGAAACTTTTCCTTTAACAGTTACTACTTTTGTTCATAACTAAAAAAGTTATAAAGGTTTCAAAAATCCAAATATAACCCAGTGTTAAATTTTGCAATTATGCCAAATTTTTTTTTACTAGAATTGGCAACACTGGTAACTATTACTTTTAGTTAAATGTTTTTTGTTTATGCTTACTCAATTTTCTCTATGAAATGCCAAGCAAAAGTAAATCAAAAAATAAACAAAGAAAAATGTTCGTAATGGTTGTTGCAAGGCGAATTAATAGAAGGTGGAAGCGACAGTCACTACTAGAATTTGAACTCAGAATAAAAAATGATTAAGGGAGGAATTGTGGCGGCTTCCAAGCCATGAACAACGGTGTACGGCTCATTAAAATCGGACTTAAAATGGCGACGTAGTGTCAAAAAAAGTAAATAGCCCATCGGGGGGGCGTGGCAAAAAAAAAAAAAATTTTTTTGGGATCGCCTTCAAAATATCTTTAATCCTAGGGGTGGACTGGAAACACTTGTTTCGTCGATCCACCTTAGTGTGTACCAATTATGTCCAAAGTTTATGGTTGATCTCTTTTAAACTTTCCAGATTGGTTCAGAAGATTGTTTTGCCACTCCCACATTTTTTGTGTTTTGTTTGCACTTGAATTATGTCCAAAGTTTATGGTCGATCTCTTTTAAACTTTCCCAACACGTTAAAAGCTTCATTAGGTATGAGATAGGCTATATATGTTAATTTTTGGAAAAGTGAGCAGTTCCAAGCCTATAATTCGTTCATACCTGGGTAATGCTGAGTAGTAATTGGACTATTACGTACTTAAATACTTTATATTTTGATTTTGAAGTAATTAGTCCGTACTAAGTACTTTCAGAATATTCAAGTACAAATACAAGTATGTACATACAAGTAATTGCAAAGTAATTGAAGTTTAGCCAAATACTTCAAAGAATTTGAAAATAATTGAAAGTACTTGCAAAGAATTGAAAAATGTACTTGAATCGATTTTTTAATTCTTTCCAAGTACATATTTCCAATTCTTTACAATCGTGAAACCAATATTTAGAAAAAATTACAAAACTATACGATATTTTTTACATGTAATTTCACTTTTAGTTAAAGATTTCAATAAAACTAATTATCGATTTCTGGTTTTAATATAGATATTGTCAAATTTTGCATTCAATTAATGGGTCCACTAAGAGAAAACGGGAACATATAAAGGGCTTAGAACCAAAAGGATCTAAGTAACATCGAAGTTGAATTGAGATAATTAAGGTTAAAGTAAATTACTTATTGTTAATTCTGGGTAAATCCGTTTGGAATGATTCCTGTCTAAATGAGTGCAGGTTAGTCAACTTATTCAAAGGATGTTTACTGCAGATGGAAAATAACTGTAAATTTCCAAAAATTATTGCAAAAATTTCCAAAAATAATTGCAATAAAATTTCCAACGTTGATTGCTCGGCCAAAAGAACATGTAGAATTTTTTCGAGTTGCAGTCTTGTGTAAAGTGCTATACTTAAGGACGTAGGCAGTCTCGCTGATTTTTGTCAATTTTTTTTTTGGATTCAAGCGCACTTAGACCCTTTTGTCTCCAAAAATTAAATTAAATTTTATTGCTTGGAGGAACGCACTTAGATCCTTTTGGCTCCAATCATTAATGCAATAAAATTTAGTACGTTTTTGGCCTGCCAAATATATGGCACTACAATGTCCGAAATGACTCGGATCTCTTCGCCAACAAATAAACACCATATTTCACTATACAATTTCAAAAAAAAAAAGTTCCTTAGATCTTTTGGTTATGAGCCCTTCATATGTAATATGTTTGGAAATAATATAAGGGCCTCGATACTACTTACTTTTCATGTGTAATTGTTTCTTTTCAAATTTTGTTCGAAATAACTAGTCTATCTATTTATGCAGTATTATAATGCATATACATAAGTAACATCAACCAATTTCTAACCACTATTTTACCATAGCTGTAACAGGTGGGACATTATTCGCTGTTGAATATTTCTTAACTAAGTTAATAGAAGCTAAAATGCAGTTCTGGTAGATATATATTTGGAACAAAATTCCAATTTTGAGAAACTAACCACGGTTGCCGAAGTTGGTACTTTAGTACCAAAAGTGGTACTTTTTTTAGCGATGGTACTTTGGTACTGATTTGGCCGATATGGTACTTTTTCACCATAATCGATTTAAAGACGCCATAAAGAGTTCATCGCTCATTTCCTTTTACATTTATTTGCGAAGTAAAACAAAGTTTCATCTTGCTGAAAAGCATCCCGCTTAGCAAAAAAAGTGAAACTGATAGGATCCAGAAATCAATCCAAACTGCAAAAAATGGATAAGTAAGTACAGGTATTTGCATCCTTTAGGCCTAGCAAATTAGGTAAAAGCGCTTTTTAATTTTTCGTTTCTGTGAAAAGATATTTGCTGATATTTAAATGGGCTTAACGATCCAGCTTTTAAAGAGCTTACTTCTTTTATTTTTAACCTTTTGTCTTTGAGTCATAGCTCTGCAGCTGCCGAGCGCAAGTTCTTTGAAGTGAGTTTAATCAAGACTAAATTACGAAATAAGCTTGAGTTCGAAACAGTTAATAACGTAATGCTGTGCCAGGAGCTATGTGCAAAACAGGGTGGTCACTATATGTGGCCACCAAAAGATATAAAAACTACGTATTAAATATACTTTAAGAAGCCCTTTATTTACACCTAATGTTAACTCTAGACTATTAAAATCAGTATTTCCTTTAAGTTTATAAATGTGTAGATCACAAAAGATATAAGACACCCACTAAGAATGCTTTAATAAAAAGTCTGATATATACCTATTGCTAACTAATGTTGCCTAAAAATAATAATAGTATTTAATACATGAATGTGTAGATCTCAAAAGATAAAAACCACCTATTAAATATGCCCCAATAAAAAAGGTGTGTTTTATGTCCTAATGTTAACTAAACACCCTTAATAAAAGCGGTATTTGATAAATTATATATGAATTTTAACTACGTTTTAAATATGCTTTACCTAATAAAAAGTGTTATTTGTAACTCATGTTTACTTAAAACTAAAAGTATATAGCAGTATTTAATACAGTTCATATTTAATTTAGATACTTTAATGTGTAAAAAATAGTTTATATAAATGAAATACACATACATTTTTAAAAGCAAAAAAAGTTTTCATGTAAATAAAAATTAAAAAAACTGGTACTTTTTTTTATTGAAAATGGTACATTTTTATGAAAATTATGGTACATAAATTTTTTTGGAGTGGCAACCGTGAAACTAACATGAAATACCACTGTAACTTCTATAAAGGATGGCAACAACTTTTTGACTTTTTTGTAACGGTTGGGACAAGCCCAATTACGTTTATATATTCGATTCATAAAGACGGAAAAGCTAAATAATTTGGTATATAAACAACTTCATTGGGTAAATTTGAGTTCTATTTGTTAGTTTTATAATTAATAATTTCATAAAGGAAACACAAACCATTTTACAGCGTTTTCAAAACAAGCCAAATCAACCTCATTTAAATAGCTATCAGAGTGCCTGATTTTAAAACGTGAAAAATGTTACTAAATATTTACTTAAAGCTTAAATTTATTATTTTTTGGCTAATATTACGTTTCTACCATTTGCTATTTTTATGAACATAATTATTTTCACAGCAAGGCTCATTTCCTCATGGAATCGCCCGTTTATTTAACAAAATTCAATTCATTGTTCATATTTAAAAATAAATATTGCGTGAGCATTTGAAATTTAGCACAAATAAATAATTAAATTTAACTTACAACAACAAAAATAATTCAATTTTGTTGTCAAAATTTAGCAACCACTTACTAGTACACATACTTATGTATATACATATGTATAAACATAGTATGGACTACAAGCGACATGTAACTTTTTTTAAATATTGGTTTCAAAATTACAAGTAATTGAAAGTACTTGAAAAGAATAAAAAATTTATTCAAGTACATTTTTCAATTATTTTCAGGTACTTTCAATTCTTTTCAAATACTTTTGAAGTATTTGCTAAAACTTCAATTACTTTGAAATTACTTGTACTTGTACTTGTATTTGTACTTAAAAATTTTGGGAATGCGAGTACCAGTACCAGTACAATTCCTTTAAAATGTACTTGTCTCAAGTCGTACTCTTACTTGATATTACCCAGGTCTGAATTCGTTATACATACATATCAATGTTTAAGGACAGTCTAAACATAATAGGATAGAGCTAATTAAATACTCAGCAGCGCATAACGGTTTTTTTTTTTCATACTCATTGATTTTAAAAGATCCGTTTTCCGTCTATACCAAACACCTGAAAACTAGAAATATTGTATATAATAAAGCACAGCAATAAATGGAATGTTATAAATTAATAGCAAAATATTTGAAAATTTATTTCTGGGGAAGTCACTGGTCAGGCAGAACAACGTCTGCCGGACTGCTAGTCTAATATATAAAAATCAATTCCATTTTCCTTTGACGCCAATGGACTCCGAGACAGCTAAAGCGAGTTAATTGAAATTTACAGGATATGTTTAGAATTGATCAAGGATAGTTCGTGGAGTGGTTCCAGGAAGTTGCCTGTAGATGGCGCTGTGCACTGATCGGTTAAACACAAAAAACCGCTTTTTCACGCTTCTATTAATTGACAAAGTCACACGCTTTAGGCGAGATGGCGTCTAAAGGAATGAACCGATCTTTATAAAATTTTCACAGCGTCTTTGTTAAACTACCAAGTACAGTGTCGAATATAAACTGTTTTGGAAAAGTGGACGTCCCCAGGCTATATAAAATTTCAATTCATCATAACTATGAACATATTTGGTCTAAGCTAATGATTTTTGGATATGTGTGTCCTTTGGTCAAAATGTATATAATTTTGAAAAGTGGACGGTGCCACGCCCACATTTTTTTTTGTTTTGTTTGTACTTTAATGATTTCCAAAGTTTATGGTCGATCTCTTTTAAACTTTCTCAATACGTTAAAGCTTCTTTAGGTATGACATAGGCTATATATGAACATTTTTTGGAAAAGTGGGCAGTTCCAAGCCTACGAGCTGGGTAATATTTAAATTCATTATAGCCGTTATATTCGATTTAAATTAGTTAAATTTTAATCTGTGTCCATAATTCTTAATGAATGCACCTTTTTTCGCACGGCCATCGTGATCGGCCATTATAAATTTGGCGGTTGCCCGACTTGTGCTTGTGAAAAAGGAATTTATTTTAATTAAAAAATAAAAGTAAATAGCACCTGAGTGCAACCTAAAAGAACAAAACAGTTTTAGTAAATTTAGTGGCTGAAGCCACCTTCTTATATGCTCTTGACTTGGAAACAGGACTCTATGGACTGATACGTACGTTGCGCCTTGCTGTTGAGCTAGGCAACTTTCAAAGGCGTCTGATTCGCCTTTACCTTCCGGTAATGGGATTCATTCCTAGGCATACGCACCAGTCCTTGACCTCCAGCATCAACTCTTCTCCCCCTTCGCATTTCTGCATCCTGAAGTTAAACTGCAACGTCCTTACAGGGAAAATTACCGAGACTGTGAATTCCATGAAGAATAACAACTTTGAAATAACTGCGATTCAAGAGACAAAGCTTGGTGAACGGTCTGCCCAACATCCACCGTTGTGATCGTGCGAGAGTATTTGCGGGTGGTCTGGCATTCATAACGCATCAATTATTGCAGTATGGTCTGTTTGAGCCTGACGTCGACCCGAGGGGCATTACCTTAGAACGTCAAGATACAATTGTCCGGTCAGGCGATGTCGACCGAGAAATTATCAACATCTACATACCTCCTTAAAACCTGCTGTCCCAGGGATTATCAGGGAAGAGAATCTTGTTATCTTTGGTGACTTCAACGCACACCATGACCTGTGGCACTCTAGTCTACATGCCGATGGTAGGGAGCAGGAGCTGGCTGATCAAATAGACGATTCGACGATTCCCGCTCCGTCTGACGTACGAGAAGGGGAAAAGGCGTTTCGCATGGTCTTAACTTCAGCCTCTCATCAACACATTCCGCCAGGTAGAATTAAGGAAGTGCGTCCATACTTCCCCGCAGAGGTAGGGGCCCTGTCAAATAAGGCCGACCATGTTAGACGGCTGGAACCTACGGATCCTCAAATTAAGGATATAGTAGATAACCGTGCTAAGTGGGAGGAGCACTTAAGGTCTTGTAACCTCTCCGCTGGAGTTGGCAAATTATGGTCTACGGTGAAATCTTTGTCCAATCTGACTAAACCGAATGACAAAATATCCATCGCCTTCGGCGATAAGGTTCAGTTTAAACCAAAAAGATGGGCAGGGAAATTCGTCGAGCCAAGGAAGCGCACAAACCCAAAAATAGCGAGGGGCCATTGCCGTCTCCACCACAGAGGTTCAAGAGGCAATTCGGAGACCAAAAAACACGAAATATATAGGCCCCGAAGGTATTTCCATGCTGATGCTGAAACATCTCGGTGACGAAGGGGAAAGATACCTAACACACATCTTTAACCTTTCCTTGTCCACCCTTGTCATTCCTGAAAGATGGAGATAGGAAGAGGTGGTCCCACTGCTAAAGCCTGGCAAGCCAGCTGGCGTGGGGGAGTCATATCGCCCGATATCACTCCTCTAGCCAGTAGTGAAAGTGTTGGAATCGGTCTTACTACCCTCCTATACCGCAAATCTGCGGCTCGCCGGGCATTAGCATGGTTTTCGCAAAACCACAGCACCACCACCGCTCTAAACGGCATCACCACTTAGATAGGGGACGGAAAAGCGCCCAAACCACAGGACAGTGCTGGTTGGGCTTGACTTGGCCAAAGCTTTCGACACGGTCAACCATGTGCAACTATTGAAAGACCTGGCAGATTCGTCCCTTCGCCCCTGTCTTAAACGTTGGACTTAAAACTAGCTGAGTGGCCGTCAATCGTCGGTCTATTTCAGAGGCGACATATCAAAACCTAGAATAGTTAAACAAGGGCTGCCACAGGGTGGTGTCCTATCCCTGCTTCTGTTTAACTATTATATTATTTTTTGAGTCAAGAACAACAACGCAGTGATTTACCAATTTGTTTCGCCTCTAAGGCATTTAATAAAGCTGAACAGAAAAAACCCATTATATAATTGGAACTTTTAGCTTTTTATTTCGCAATTAAGCGATTTCGACCATATGTTTACGACACTCATTTCATTGTTATGAAAGACCCTTCTTAAAAAGTTTTGAGAATCAGGTTGGAACTAGCGGAATATAATTTCACTATTGTATAAGTTAAGCCCAAAAACATTGAAGGCCACCCAAGTAAGCTAACCGTTCTTTGATGTCTACTCTGACATCATAATAGTAACAGCATCGCTCATATTTGCAATGCAAGAGTGCGCCGACTGCTGGGAGAGCGGTCCGTATGGATGGCAGCGCAAATCAGCTAACGGTCACCTTTCTTGAGTTGCTCTTATTGGAATGAGTGTAACAACATTGAAGTTTGCGGTATTCTTATTGGAACAAGTCCAACTAGAATTTACTTTGTAGTTAGTTGCAATTGGAGTGTCACGGCATGCACTATTGAGGGTCGCAATTCGTATTAGTAAAGCACATACTCATCTTTCGTTTATGTAATCTCTTACATATAATAAAATTGTAACAGGTCGATGTCTGTACATGGCAGATATCAACAAAAAATTGATTGGGGGAAGCATTATTAAACGAGTAGAATCCAAATCAACAATTTTTTTAATTTTTGTGTGTCTGTCTGTCTGTCTGTCTGTCCGTATGTTTGTGGCCGTATCACTCTGAAAGTACTGAATGGAAATGAATGAAACTTTTTTCGTTGGATTGCTAGATACTCAACTTAAAATTTAGGATATTAGTTTTTGCGATATCTCAACCGGTTTTGGAGTTATCGCCCAATATGTGGACCAGGGGTGACCAAAAATGTCTTAGTACAATATGGATGTCAAACGAAAGGTGTCAATGAGGGCTGTAATATGCGATGTGATCAATTGAAATATCCCAAATGGTTTCGGAGATATCTTGAAGTTATCGACGAATATGTATATGCAAAAAAATGTGTTAGTACAATATGGGTATCAAACGAATGGTGCCAATGGGTACTGTTATATGCGATGCGCTTAATTTAAATATCTTCAATGGTTTCAATTATATATCTTCAAAAATTTCGGACGGAAAAAGAGAAGGGTGGGTAGATGCCATGTACAGACATCGACCTGTTACAATTTTATTATATGTAGAGATATTTATGTATTTCAAATTTCGAAAACTGGCCCAAATGTATTTTTTAATTGTTGTGGTGAACTATACAATCAAGTTATAGAAAGAAAGTTGAACTTCGAAAAAGTGCGTATAGGCTATAATGATTAAAATCGGACTCAGTCTGTTATAAGTTCTGATACGCAGCGAAGCAAGCGGGCCTTACTAATCTCTACATATAATAAAATTGTAACAGGTCGATGTCCGTACATGGCAGATATCAACAAAAAATTGATTGGGGGAAGCATTATTAAACGAGTAGAATCCAAATCAACCATTTTTTTAATTTTTGTGTGTCTGTCTGTCTGTCTGTCTGTCCGTATGTTTGTGGCCGTATCACTCTGAAAGTACTGAATGGAAATGAATGAAACTTTTTTCGTTGGATGGCTAGATACTCAACTTAAAATTTAGGATATTACTTTTTTCGATATCTCAACCGGTTTTGGAGTTATCGCCCAATATGCGGACCAGGGGTGACCAAAAATGTCTTAGTACAATATGGATGTCAAACGAAAGGTGTCAATGAGTGCTGTAATATGCGATGTGATCAATTGAAATATCCCAAATGGTTTCGGAGATATTTGGAAGTTATCGACGAATATTTGCAAAAAAATGTGTTAGTACAATATGGGTATCAAACGAATGGTGCCAATGGGTGTTATATGCGATGCGCTTAATTTAAATATCTCAAATGGATTCAATTATATATCTTCAAAAATTTCGGACGGAAAAAGAGAAGGGTGGGTAGATGCCATGTACAGACATCGACCTGTTACAATTTTATTATATGTAAAGATATGTATGTATTTCAAATTTCGAAAACTGGCCCAAATGTATTTTTTAATTGTTGTTGTGAACTATACAATAAAGTTATATAAAGAAAGTCGAACTTCGAAAAAGTGCGTATAGGCTATAATGATTAAAATCGGACTCATTCTGTTATAAGTTCTGATACGCAGCGAAGCAAGCGGGCCTTACTAGTAATAAATAAAGCACATGCTGTACCGAAATTAAATCGAACGCGTTAATTATTTATTACATAATAGTTTTCTATATGTCAAAGCTATTATTGGAAACTAGCGCCCAACTAAGAACCTGCAATATTACAATCAGTTTGGACAGCCTGCAGCAAATACTTGGAGCTGTAGGCAAATCTATACATTTTTACGTAATAGCAGTAATTGTACAGTCTGCAAAAAAATCGCGAAAATTACATTTGGACAGCGTGGCATCAAATTGCTACACTATACAATTTTGCGAAAATCATATTTGGATTGTGGTGGTCAAATACATGGTATCAAATTTCTACCTTAAGCAACAGTTATGCGAAAATCATATTTAACCAGCGGCTAATACACTTATAAAATTTCTACACTAAACAACAAAATCGCGAAAATTACATTTGGACAGCGTGGCATCAAATTGCTACACTATACAATTTTGCGAAAATCATATTTGGATTGTGGTGGTCAAATACATGGTATCAAATTTCTACCTTAAGCAACAGTTATGCGAAAATCATATTTAACCAGCGGCTAATACACTTATAAAATTTCTACACTAAACAACAAAATCGCGAAAATTACATTTGGACAGCCTGGCATCAAATTTCTACACTAAACAATTTTGCGAAAATCATACTTGTGGCGGCGTAGTATCAAATTTCTTCACTAAGCAACAAATTTGCGAAAATTTAATTTGGACAAAGGCTAAACACACGGTATAAAATTTGTACACTGCGGAAAAATTGCGTTTACACAACCTACAGCGAGCACTGGTGGCAGCAAACAACGGTGCATTATACTAAACTTCATAGCAAGTGATCTGCTCAGTTTTTAATTAAAATATAGGTAACGAAAAGTAAAGGGTTTTGATATAAATTTTTCGCTGTAGTCTAGTTTTTGTTTTTGTTTTTCTTTTTCTCGCTTTTTGTGATTTCAATTGATGAGCGACTCTGAACTGGCCATCCTTTTTGGCTCATTAAATTTAACAGTTAAAACTCAAGAAAACATGCTTCCTGAGGACATGAGCGCTATTGTTGCGGCAGCAATATCGGCTGCATTGAAATGCCAGAGGGATGATTTTGACAGAAAATTAAATGACCTTACGAAAAAGTTTACTTCCACCCTGACTGCTAAAGTAGAATCTTTTGAGGAGGTACAGATTTTAGGTAACGTGCGATGCGAAGAGACTCTCGACCTCGTCAAGTCTTTGGCTGAGTTTGATGGCAAACAGGAAAATTATGTCTCGTGGAGACAAGCAGCACACACTGCTTACAAACTGTATCAAGGTTATGACGGAAGCGCAAAACACTATCAAGCGGTTGCAATAATTAGAAAAAAAGTAAGAGGTTCTGCAGATGGTCTGAAAAAACCACTTTGCGACATTCTATTCTCTGCGCGTCCAATAGGCTTACCATCAGCCTTAGCCCTTGCACAGGAGGTGGAAGCAAATCATGAACGGTATGTGTTTGCTACAAATTTTTCAAAGCATTTTGATGAAAATGATCTAAAGTTAGACGGGAATACCAATAACCAATCTGATCATTTAGGTGCTACAAAAAATCCCCACTTTCAGAATAACAGTAATAATCAGCAAAAACGTAGTAATTTTTATGGAGGAATAGGAAAGCCTGAGCCCATGGATATAGATCCATCAATATCCCGTTTACGCCGTTCAACAAAATATGAACCCCAAAATGAGTACTTTCAACATAATAAGCCTAACAATTTGCAAAGTTCCAAACAAAGGCAGCTTCCCGCAAATACCGGCAATCACATACCTCAGTTTAAACGACGTTATGAATCCGATAGGAGTACAGGACCAAAGGTTCAAAGAATAAATCATATTTCCCAAGATGCGACTGAAAAGAGCTCTTACGATAAAGTAGTGAATAATGAGGTTGATGATATTGATGAGGAAATTAATTTTTTAGGAAAGGAACCTTACTCCCCTGGGTTAGCAGAGTGATAGGAACTGAGGGAAAGGTTATAAATTGCTAATAGATACGGGATCTTCTAAAAGTTACATTAAACCATTTACAGAACTTAAGGGGTTCGTACCATTAGTGAAGCCATTTTTAGCTAGATCAATACACGGGGAAACAAAAGTGTATAAGAAGTGCAGGATAAATTTGTTTGGGGTAAACTCCGATTTTATTATATTACCTGATTTGCTAACCTTTGATGCTATTATTGGACTTGACCTACTAACGTTGGTTAATGCTATAGTAGACTTAAAAAAATGCCAAATTCTACACGACTTTGGCGCCGAAAGGCTTTTCTTTTTTAAATGTGAAAGTATTCACACTATCAAAATTAATCGGGATAACGTACCTTATTCAGTGAAAGGAGAATTTTTGAAAATGATTGAAGGAAGATTAAATGCTTTTGCTGATCCGATTGCGTGTCTACAATTTAATACGAATGTAGTTGCAACGATTCGGACAAAGCACGAAAATCCCATCTATTCTAAATTATACCCATACCCAATGGGGGTTGCAGATTTTGTTAATAAAGAAGTGAAAGAAAGGCCGTCTAGATCCCCCTACAATAACCCAATTTGGGTAGTAGATAAAAAAGGTTTCGATGAGGATGGTAACAGGAAAAAGCGGCTAGTTGTAGATTTTCGTAAACTAAACGAAGTAACCATTGATGATAAGTATCCGATACCAAACATTATGTCGATCTTATCAAACATGGGTCAGTCTCAATACTTTACAACCCTCGACCTCAAATCTGGGTTCCACCAACTTCGACTTCCATTCGGTCTAAAAAACGCTCCTAGCATTTTTCAAAGAGCTATAGACGATGTACTAAGGGAAAAAATCGGTAAGAGTTGTTATGTTTACGTAGATGACGTAATAATATATTCACAAACAGAAGAACAACACATTAAAGATATAGATTGGGTTTTGAAAAGTTTATGCGAAGCTAACATGAGGGTTTATGTTGAAAAATCACAGTTTTTTAAAAAAGAGATAGAGTACCTCGGTTTTATTGTGTCAAGGAACGGAATTAAAACATGTCCGGATAAAGGTAACGCAATGCTTACGTTTCCAGCTCCCGAAACTTTGTTTAGTCTCAGATCATTTCTAGGCTTAGCAAGCTTCTATAGGTGATTCGTCAAAGACTTTGCCAGCATAGCTAAGCCTTTGACTGATATCCTAAAAGGCGAAAATGGAACAGTAAGTGCTAATAAATGAAAGAGAGTAAATATTACCCTAAACTCAAAGCAACTCCAAGCCTTTGATGCTTTAAAACATATACTGCTGTCAGAAGATGTAATGCTTACATACCCGGACTTTAGGAAACCGTTTGACTTGACAACAGATGCGTCTAACCATGGTTTGGGTGCGGTACTATCTTAGGAGCGTAGGCCCATAACTATGATATCCAGAACTCTGAAAGATAACGAGCGTAATTTCGCAACGAATGAAAGGGAACTTTAAGCCATAGTGTGGGCGTTAAAAAGCCTTAGAAACTACCTCTATGGGGTACGTCAATTGAACATTTTCACGGACCATCAACATTTAACTTTTGCCGTTTCGGATAGAAATCCAAACGCTAAACTTAATCGTTGGAAGGCGTTCATTGACGAACATAATGCAAAATTGCATTATAAGCCTGGAAAGGAAAACCATTTTGCTGATGCTTTGTCCCGCCAACAAGTGAACGCAATGGAGGAAACTGCAAGTTCAGACTTGGCGACTATTCATAGCGAACAGTCACTAACCTACACCATAGAAACCGTTGAAAAGCCTGTAAATTGCTTTAAAAATGAAATAATTATCGAGCAGGATAAGTTTCCATCCAAACGTACTTTTATCCTTTTTGGAAACAGAAGTAGGCATATTATTAATTTCAGCAACAAAAGCACACTCTTATTAATACTCCGGGGCTTTGTGAATACCAACGAGGTAAATGCAATTCATTGCAGTTTACCCATTCTAGCACACATTCAACATGACCTAGTAAAAATGTTCCCAAATACTAAATTCAAATATGCTAAAAAACTTGTAACCAACATCTTTGACCCAAATGAGCAGCCCGAAATTATAATAACAGAGCACAATCGCGCACATCGCGCCGAACATGAAAAAAGTACAACTACAATACCCCAAATTCAAAATCAATTATCTAACCTCCACCAAAGGAATTTGAGTATCCTAAATTATAAAAATAAAATTTTACAACTAATATCGGAACTAAACAATCTACAGATAGGGCAACTAGGCGCGAGTGCATCCCCTGAACAGAAAGCACTTATCGCCAACCTAAATGAGCAATACAGTCTTACGGTCTTTAAAAATGGGCTAAACGAAAGCTCAAAACAGACGGTATTTGCAGCACTACCTAAAACTTTTGACAGCGCTGTTAACCTGGCTCTAGAGCTAGAGCAAGGAATAAAAAACAGCAGGCGAAATTCAATGTTCTTCAGAAATGAAAGACACAATTGGAACAACAATTACCAGAATACGTATAGGCAGCAAAACAATGGAAATAGAAACCATTATCAGCCTAGGTATTCCAGCAATAACAATGCTAAACAACAGAATGCTCCAAGGAATGTGCCCAATCAAACACAGAACGGCAATTCCAATAGGTATGTGAATACTTCCAGACCCAACTCGCACAACAATTTCCCAAGGCAGGGAAATAATAACCAACAAAGGCGAGAATACAACAACTACCAAAGACAGGGAAACTCCAATTACAGTAGTCGCCGAATGAACGTCGTCCAATTCCAGGGAAACGTGGACGACCCGGAGGACTACGATGGCAATCTTCCGGGGGACAGGGACATGTAGATAAAAATAAGTCCAGAAATATTTTTGTCAGCACAGAAAATCTAACAAATTACCTAATACTAAATAACTCTGAATTTAACAAGCCGATGTCCTTCCTGATTGACACAGGAGCAGACATTTCAATTTGCAAAAACCCATTTCACGATGAATTCGACATCGATACTGAAGCTAAGTGTAAACTTACGGGCATAACAAAAGAAAAAATTTACTCGATTGGTACGTCTAAGCTAAATTTCTTACTATACACTAATAAAACATGTGTACATTTCCAATTAGTAAACGAGAATTTTCCCATAGCAACAGATGGAATACTTGGTAGAGATTTCTTGATAAAATACCTATGTAAAATCGATTATGAAACATTCACTATAGCAATAAATCTAAAAGACAAAGAAATTATTTTACCAATCCACACAAGATTGCCTAAAAACAAGACTGTAACGATACCGCCAAGAACTGAAATAATTCTTCCAATCAACCTAAAGATAGAAGAGGACAGCGTAGTTTGCAATCAGGAGATACAAGACGGAGTATTTTTGGCAAATTCTATAGCACTCGCAAAAGGAACAGTACACGTAAAAATAATGAACACTAATAGTCACGCAGTCAATATAAGAACTAAGATTCATGACAGAGGGACTATCCAATTACGATATTTTAAGTAAGAAAACCGAAGAAAACTCGTACAGTCCCGAACGCTTTAACAAATTAATAAACGAACTAAAACTAGAAAAGCTAGATAAAAACACAGAAAATGAACTTAAAGACATATTTTACAAGTACCAATTTATTTTCCATTTAGAAGGAGAAAAACTTTCAATAAATAATTTCTACAAACAAAAACTTAATTTAACTGATACATTAAAAACTACAGACTCCCACAAACCCAGCAAGATGAAATTCAAGGACAAGAACTTGTCGACAATGACATCATCGAACCATCAGTCAGCCCCTACAACTCCCCACTTCTTCTGGTACCCAAAAAGAGTAACACTGAAGAAAAGAAATGACGCCTGGTAGTGAACTATAGAAAACTGAATGACAAAGTAATAAACGACAAATTTCCTTTAACAAGACTTGAGGACGTATTAGATGTCTTAGGCAGAGCCAAATACTTTACAACTTTAGACATGACAAGCTCTTTTCACCAAATACCTTTGCAAAACGACTCGAGACCACCCACAGCATTTTCGATTCAAGATGGTCACTACCAATTCAAACGTCTACCATTCGGATTAAAAATATCCTCAAATAGTTTCCAAAGAATGCTAACGATTGCACTAAGCGGTTTAAAATCCGAAGCATTCCTCTACGTAGACGACATCATCGTTTTCGGATGCTCCTTGAAGCACCATAACAGAAACCTCATAAGAGTTTTCGATAGGTTAAAATATTACAACCTCAAATTTAATGCAAGCAAATGTCAATTTCTTAAATCAGAAGTAATTTATTTAGGACTTTTAATAACAGATAAAGGCATAAAAACAGACCCAGCCAAATGCGAAGTAGTACGCAACTATCCCAAACCGACAAATCCAGACGAGACAAGACGATTCATAGCTTTCTGCAATTACTACAGGCGTTTCGCAAAAATAGTAAAATGCCTCAACTTACTATTAAAGAAAGGAAAACATTTTATTTGGTCAGAAGAATGCGAAAAAGCATTCAACAGCTTAAAAGACAAACTACTTAACCCGCCCATTTTACAGTATCCAGACTTTGACAAACCTTTTATACTAACAACAGATGCTTCTGATTTTGCATTAGGAGCCATACTATCACAAGGAGAAATTGGTCACGATTTACCAATTTCCTATGCAAGCAAATCTCTACAAAAACATGATATCAACAAGCCAATTATCGAAAAAGAACTGTTGGCAATTCATTGGGGAATAAACTATTTTAGAACATACCTGTATGGTAGAAAATTTATTGTTGTAACTGACCATTGACCCCTAGTATCACTATTCTCACACAGAAATCCGTCATCGCAAATGACAAGAATTAGGATAGATCTATCAGAATATGATTTCGAAATTGTATACAAACAAGGTAAAATTAACACAAATGCTGACGCACTATCACGAATTAAGTTAGATAGTGACGTACTTAAATCAATGATTCCCACTAGTAAAATTGAAAAAGAAGATAAGAAAATTAACGTAGTAACAAGGAGCAAGGCCGCGAATTTAAAAGAAAGTGATAATAAGGAAACCGGTAGACGCATTAAGGAAAGCACATCTCAGCACTATTCTGCATTTTCTTAGTGTGCATGTGCCAACAAAAACTGTTGTCAACAAATCGTCATCCTGCCCCTGGTACAATAATAGAGTTCGAATGGCTGTTAAGAAGCGATGCAAAGCTTACTCAAAATGGAAAAGTGCCCGAACTGAAGCGAACTGCAGTATGTTTAAAGTGATTCGAAATGAAACCACGCAAATAATAAGGCATGAAAAACAGAAATTCTTTGGTAAAAGGCTCTCTCCGTCCCTACCTAATAATGTCCTGTGGCGTAACCTGAAAACCTTACGTGTTCGTATTCGTGATAACCCCGTGTGTACGATTAACCCTGACACCTTAAATGAAGCCTTTGTTAACTGTTCCCCTTCCCCATCCCTCTGCCCCCGTGCTCCTGCGCCCAAAGTCCATTGTGATCCTACCCCACTAAGTCAGTTGTTTGAGTTTTGTGCTGTTTCAGAATTGGATATTGAGAGGCATATATACAAAATGCGATCCAATGCTATAGGAGAGGATGGCATCCCCATTAAATTTATAAAAACCATCCTGCCATATGTACTGCCCACCCTCACGCATATCATAAACCATAGCTTCACCAACTCCTGCTTCCCTGATGCATGGAAAGTCGCCACTGTGCTCCCTATAGCCAAAAACAGATCGCCTGCTAGCCCTACTGACTTTCGACCGATCAGCATTCTGCCTGCTCTGTCAAAAGTAGCTGAGTCTATTATGTCCGAGCAAATTTACCGTCATGTCAATGAGTTCAATCTCTTATCGCGTTTTCAGTCAGGATTTAGAGCCAAGCACAGCTGTTCCACAGCAATGGTTAAAATACTAGATTACGTTAGACTTGCCTTTGACAAAAAGTACTTAACATTGCTCTGCCTACTGGATTTCTCGAAGGCCTTTGATTCTGTTGACTATGACTTGCTTTGCTATAAATTGAAAACGTTTTTTGGCTTCAGTGCATCTGCAGTGCGACTGATAAAGAGTTACCTGACTGCCAGGTCCCAGCGTGTGAAGGTTGAAAACAAAGCTATGCGTCCACTGTTATGTGGTGTTCCCCAGGGTTCTATTCTAGGACCACTACTATTTAGTGTCTTAGTTAATGATGTGCTCTCCAAATGTAAATATGCTAGTATACATGCTTATGCGGATGACATTCAGTTATATTTGTCCAGTCCTCTCGATCAAAAAATCGACATGATAGCCAAGTTTAACGAGGATTTATCCTCTATCAATTCCTGGGCGGTACAAAATGGTCTAAGCCTTAACGTCGATAAGTGTTATGTGTTACCTATTTGTAAGAAGCGTTCTGACGCCGCAGCTGTCCCCCCTTTGTATATTGGAGATCGCGCTATCAAATCTGTCTCGAAGATTACCAACCTAGGTTTCGTTATAAATAGTGATCTTACGTGCGTGGACCATATAAGTTCCACTGTTGGCAAGGTATACTACAGTTTACGAAGTCTGCGAATGTCTGCCCAGTTTACTCCGGTTGGCATAAGGCGAAAGCTTGCCATACAGTTAATCCTGCCCATAATTCTCTATGCAGCGCTAGTGTATAGCAAGCTGGACTCTCTGTCTGCGCATAAACTGGATGTTGCTTTCAACCACGTCACACGCTATGTGTTCGGGTTAAATAGATTTGAGCATATCTCACCATGGAGAGCTCGGTTACTGGGTTGTGAACTCTCTGAGTACATTAAAGCCAAAAACTGCACTTTTCTCTACCACCTCATAACGGACGAACAACCTAGTTACCTCTATGAAAAACTAATATTTCCAAGGTCAGTTCGATTAAGCGACTTGATAGTGCCACAATATTACTTCCTCTCCTCTACTAGGCTATTCTTCATCAATGCTATACGTTTATGGAATTCGATTCCTGCTACGGTGCGTAAGAGCCTGAACATAGGCAATACTAAGACAGCTCTAATGAATTATTTTGGTAACACTGTGATATAATAAGTGTTTTCTCTAAGATGTGCTATCTAAAACCCAATATGTTCCTTATATTAATTTATTTTCTTATGTTTATATTATGGCCCGTAGTCATGGTCGTTAACTACACTTAAGCTTGTTTGTATTATTGTGTTTTTGGCATTTTTTTTTTTTTTGCCGTATTACTATTGTTGTACTAAAAAAGAATATACATTTCTTATTGTACTAATGCTTTAATAATAGTAATAAATAAGAAGCCTGCGCAACTTCACATTTGGGAATGCACATCCTTTAATGACGTAAAGAATATGAAGAAATTAAAATTTAATATTGAAAAAGAAAGTGGTACCACAATTGAATTAATTAATGATGAAGTGCACGTAACTTGTAGCGATTACCCTTTGAATCTAGATTCAATGTTGGAGAAACTGCATAGTTTGCTAAGGAATTCACATATAAAGGAGCTAGCCCTTTGTGAAAAAGATTATTTTGTTGTTGGTTTTTGCGGTCTTTCTTGTTTTACATATTTGTAAGTTTTGCAAGCTTGAGACCAGAGAAACAATAATTCGTAATGAATTTTAATTGTCAGTTTTTTGGGAAAAATTGATAATTGGAGAAAAATTACGTTGTTAAATCACAGCGATGGATAGGATTACATGTTTCAGAGTTTCCAAGCTCATCATCAGATCCCTTTTCGGACACTGGGATATGAACCAGTGTCTGTACCAAAGCCGCTGTTAGAAAATTCTAACATCTAAGCTATGATGCCCTGTGACGTCACAATGCATTTATCTCCACTTCAACTTATTCCCTTTGTTGTTTTGTTGTTTTGCCAACAGTGAGCACACATTGTTGTTAGACCTTCGGTCATACGGACGAATGTTTGTGCTGGACTTTTTTGTTTGTACATATTTATGTACGTAAACCCGTGCTACGGTTCTTAATATTTTGTTGTTGGTTTTTGCGGTCTTTCTTGTTTTACATATTTGTAAGTTTTGCAAGCTCGAGACCAGAGAAACAATAATTCGTAATGAATTTTAATTGTCAGTTTTTTGGGAAAATTTGATAATTGGAGAAAAATTACATTGTTAAATCACAGCGATTTCAGAGTTTCCAAGCTCATCATCAGATCCCTTTTCGGACACTGGGTTATGAACATTCGTACGTATGACCGAAGGTCTAACAACAATGTGTGCTCACTGTTGGCAAAACAACAAAACAACAAAGGGAATAAGTTGAAGTGGAGATAAATGCATTGTGACGTCACAGGGCATCATAGCTTAGATGTTAGAATTTTATAACAGCGGCTTTGGTGCAGACACTGGTTCATATCCCAGTGTCCGAAAAGGGATCTGATGATGAGCTTGGAAACTCTGAAACATGTAATCCTATCCATCGCTGTGATTTAACAATGCAATTTTTCTCCAATTATCAATTTTTCCCAAAAAAACTGACAATTAAAATTCATTACGAATTATTGTTTCTCTGGTCTCGAGCTTGCAAAACTTACAAATATGAAAAAGATTATATATAAAAATATTAATATAAATGTATTCAAGAGGAAATACAATGAGTTAGAAATGAATAAACGCGCGCCGATACAAATACTAATATACAAAGCTCCAAGGGAAATAAACAGCATGATAACAAAATACAAACTGATAGACGAATTTCACTGCTCAAATATCGCAGGCCATTTAGGAATTCGAAAAACTATTTTAAAACTAAAACAAAGATACATTTGGAAAAATATGAGACAAATGGTAAAAGAATTTGTAAACAATTGCAAAAAATGCACTCAAAACAAAATTGTTAGACACACAAAAGAGCCTCTGGTGGTGACAGACACCCCGGCATCTACATTTGACACTATCGCGATTGACACGGTCGGTCCGCTTCGCATATCAAACGGCTATAGATACATATTGACAATGCAATGTGATCTATCAAAATTCGTAATAGCACACCCCATTGAGTCAAAAGACGCAAAAACAATTGCGACCACAATAGTTGAACAACTAATTCTCAAGTACGGTTTCATAAAAACATTGAAATCAGATAGGGGTACGGAATTTGTAAATGAGTTAATGAAACATGTATGCAACATACTTAACTATGATATCCAGAACTCTGAAAGATAACGAGCGTAATTTCGCAACAAATGAAAGGGAACTTTTAGCCATAGTGTGGGCGTTAAAAAGCCTTAGAAACTACCTCTATGGGGTACGTCAATTGAACATTTTCACGGACCATCAACCTTTAACTTTTGCCGTTTCGGATAGAAATCCAAACGCTATACTTAAGCGTTGGAAGGCGTTCATTGACGAACATAATGCAAAATTGCATTATAAGCCTGGAAAGGAAAACCATGTTGCTGATGCTTTGTCCCGCCAACAAGTGAACGCAATGGAGGCAACTGCAAGTTCAAACTTGGCGACTATTCATAGCGAACCGTCACTAACCTACACCATATAAACCGTTGAAAAGCCTGTAAATTGCTTTAAAAATCAAATAATTATCGAGCAGGATAAGTTTCCATCCAAACGTACTTTTATCCTTTTTGGAAACAGAAGAAGGCATATTATTAATTTCAGCAACAAAAGCACACTCTTATTAATACTCCGGGACTTTGTGAATACCAACGTGGTAAATGCAATTCATTGCAGTTTACCCATTCTAGCACACATTCAACATGACCTAGTAAAAATGTTCCAAAATACTAAATTCAAATATGCTAAAAAACTTGTAACCGACATCTTTGACCCAAATGAGCAGACCGAAATTATAATAACAGAGCACAATCGCGCACATCACGCCGCGCAAGAAAATGTTAAACAAATTCTGAGTGATTATTTTTTCCAAAACTTGAGAAAAAAGCAAAACAAGTTGTCGGAAACTGCAAAATTTGTACAAGGGCAAAGTATAACAGACATCAACGTAAACATATAATTTAAGAAACACCAGTTCCATCATACCTTGGAGAAATCCTCCACATTGATATATGTTCTACGGACTCAAAATATTTTTTAACTTGCTTGGACAAGTTTTCAAAATTTGTGGTTGCTCAAACGATACCATCTAGAACAATTATTGACATTAAACCTCAACTCATCCAACTCCTGAATGTGTTCCCAAGGGCTAGAGTCATTTACTGTGACAACGAGAAGTTATTTAATTTAAACACCATTAGATTTCTCTTTGCCAACAGTTTTAATATCGATATTGTAAATGCTCCTCCTCTTCATAGCACATCTAACGGCCAAGTGGAAAGGTTTCATAGTACCTTGATAGATATTGCTAGATGCATGAAGCTAGAAAAAAGTATCGACGATACACTTGACTTAATTTTGCTTTCGACTATTGAATATAATAAAACGATCCATTTCGTAACAAACAAAAGACCAATCGACATATTTAGGCCGACTACGGACATAAGTATTAATGAAATACCAACGCGTATAAAACAGGCACAGCAGTTGGAATTAAAAACTGACAACAGAGCCAGAATAGAGCGTACATTCAAGGCAGGAGACAAGGTTCTAGTAAGAAGAAACACTAGACTTGGAAGCAAGTTAAAATCGACGTGAAAATTTATCACGTTTGTGTACATTTTGTTCCATACAAGTAAGACATTTGGTTAATGAACCTTATCAATTTTAGCGGTTCATTTGGTTTGTAAAGCATTTTTGTAAATAAACGAGTGTCTTTGTTGTTCAGAAGCGTTACATACATTGAAAGTCGTAATTTGATTTGTATTAATCCATTCGCTTTGACATTGAATTCAGAATTTTGTGACTGAGCATTTCACACATGTTTATTTCATTTGAAAAAATTAATATGTATTTCAAACTTAGTTTTAATAACTACAAAACCATGTTTTGCAAATTATCAATTAGCATTAAGGAAATCGAGTTAATAGTTCACGTAGAATTAAGTTCGTGCAACTTGCTCCAAATTTTAATTCTGCCATATGAGCATACTCTCGCTAAGACTGGCCAATATATTAAACTTGAAAACCGAGGACGCTTCCCATTTAGAAGGGGAGGAGTTAAGCCCAAACACATTGAAGGCCACCCAAGTAAGCTGACCGTTCTTTGATGTCTACTCTGACATCATAATAGTAACAGCATATTTGCAATGCAAGAGTGCGCAGACTGCTGGGAGAGCGGTCCGTATGGATGGCAGCGCAAATCAGCTAACGGTCACCTTTCTTGAGTTAATAAATAAAGCACATGCTGTTCCGAAATTAAAGCGAACGCGTTAATTATTTATTATATAATAGTTTTCTATATGTCAAACTATTATTGGAAACTTATATATTAAAGGTAAATCAAACGTAGGCGATGATGCACTATCTCGCATCACAATAGAAGAAATTAGAGATTCAAACAAAAAAAATTTCGCAGTACAGACAATTGCAATGACAAACGCAAAATAAAGCAAATAGAATGGCCTAAAGATGGTATATTTTTCAATCATTTTACACTACAAATTTTAAAGATCGCGGAAACAAAATATTAAAATCATTAGAAATCATTTAAACAGTTACAAACGACGGCAATTCGCCCCTTCCCCCCCGTATTAAGCGTTGGACCGCAAAATATCTGAGCGGCCGTCAATCGACGGTTAGATTCAGAGTCGCCAGATCAAAACCCAGAATAGTTAAACAAGGGGTGCCACAGGGTGGTGTCCTATCTCCGTTTCTGTTTAACTATTATATATCGAAAGTTCCCCCCAACCAGAGGGTGTCTCGATCGTCTCTTACGCCGACGATTGTACGATACTGGCAACAGGCCCCTCCGTTGAAGAGCTCTGCTCCCGCATTTTCCGAATTTTTCGCTGGGAGAAACCTGGCATTGTCACCGAATAAGTCCTCGGCCACCCTCTTCACAACGTGGACAACGCAGGTGAACATGGAATTAGACGTCTACGTTGATAGTGTCACGCTGCCAACTGTCTCACACCCAAAATCTTAGGGGTGATGTTTGATAACATATTCAAATACGGCGCTCATGTAACCGCAATTACCAATAAAGTCCAAAATCGTAACAAAATTCTCAAGTCGCTAGCTGGCAGCATTTGGGGTAAAGACAAAGAAATGTTACAAGCTACATACAAAGCAATTGGTCAGCCGGTACACCGCCTTTCGAACCGCCCTTGGGTGTCTTCTTATGTCTCCTGTAGCGCGATTCTGTAACTTTTAACACCTCGCCGAGCGTTAAGCTTGTCGCCGAATTTTGGCGTTTGCTCTTAACGAAACTGCGATTCTGTAACTTTCCTTAACACTAAAATACAGTCAATTGTTTTATGTATGTCAGTTCAAATTGAGGGGAAAACAGCACTCATCTTAAGTACAGCATTTGACAACGCCGACGTTCATGTCGCAGTAGTGCAGGTGATAAGCGTTCGGACTACAACGTGCGCGTCGCGAGTTAGGTTTTATAACTTTTAACACCACAAAATTTTTTTATTTTGTATAACTTTTAACACCACAAAATTTCGCGTTAACTAACCACTGTAAAAGGTGTTAGCTCACACTTTTCCTGTGGTTAAAAGTTGCGTTAAAGAGCACAGTGAGATGTTAACCAGGCAATTCCTGTTCAACTGCTCCAAACCACAGCATCCGAACAGACGCCTAGTCAACGAGAATCCGCCCCCCAGGAGCATAAGAAGCCATTTACGCAAACACTTCGATGAGCTCCGGCACCTGATTTCCTCGGCGTTTGATCCTAAGGTGCACCGGCAGGCGCTCACCCTCATCCACACAAATTCGGTAAATTCGTTTGTCAGCTCTCTCCCAGCGAACACCGTTCTTCAGGCAACAACACCACTCGTTGCCGAAGAGGAGCCCGAGCTGCCTAGGGTGATGCTGGCCCAACTCCGGTCTGGATATTGTAATAGGTTAAAATCTTACTTATCCAAACTGAGCCCCGACGTGCCTAATGTTTGTCCGGCATGCGGCTTGTCCCCCCATAATACTAACCACCTTTTTCTCTGTTCAACCGAGTCTACTCTTCTAACACCCATATCCCTCTGGTCCACCCCTGTCGAAGCCGCTAGGTTTCTAGGACTTCCTTTAGAAGAGTGATGATACTACTAGGTAAGATACTGACTACCCAGGTAGGGCTAAATAGCGCTACAACAACAACAATATAACGACAGCCACACTGCAAAACCCCGTAAGTCACTATTTTTCCAAAAATAAGGTTCTGAGCCTTTCCCAGAGATCGTGATATTTCGCACATTAAAATTCAGTCAAAATCGGGTTACAACTTCCCGTTTCTTTCCAGTGGTGAAATGAAATGACCGTCGCTCATATACATACGTTATAATTATTACAGTTTTTTCCCTCTCCTGAAAACTTTTTGGTTTTGAACATACAGGGTTTTGCAGTGTGGCTGTCGATAAGTTGATGATAATTTTCCACGACGACCCAATATCAGGAGACACTGTGGTATGAAAAAACTTTACGCAAAATTTAGAACAAAATTTTATTGGAAGAACATGACTCATGATATAGCTAAGTATCTAAAAAGTTAGGGGTAATAATAAATGTCTTTTGAACAAGGTAAAACCAAAAACGAATGAAACCCTTGTTATAACTCCAACACCCTGCAAACCTCTTAACCCTCTAGTGCATAATACCGCCTGTAGGCGGGTTATACAAAGTCGTTTCATTAATATACAATTTTTTAAAATAAATTGTAAGCAGAACTGTCCAGAATATCTAAGCCCTCATTTATGTGCAGTTTATTTTGCAACTCAATTGATTGATTTTAGTATATGAAGTTGTAAATGGTGCAATTTGCGTGATTTAAATTTTTTGCGCTTTTTGTGAGTTTTCAAAAAAAAAATTTAAATAGTTTACGGTGCTCTAGAGTGAAAGAAAAAATATAATACTCCTAGCAGGGTACGCGGCGTTGCTCGGGATGTAAGTAGTTAGGGGGCCTTTTAAAATCAATAATATACTTTAAGATTTCATATTTATATAATATTATTGCCTACTGAAGAATTTACCAAATTCGAATATTTTGAAAAAAGAGTATTGAAAACCGGTTTTAAAAATTTTTTACAATATTGTAGGGTAATATTAAGGGTTTTCTGCAAACGCATTTTTACCGATAACTCAGTTATAGATAAATTTATCGAAATATGTCGAAGTCCAAATGAAACCTGGGTCCATCCCCTTTCGTTTGATAACCATATTGTAAGGTAATATTAAGGTTTTTCGGCAATCGCATTTTAACCAATAACTCAGTTGTCGATAAATTTATCGAAATATATCGAAGTCCAAATGAAACCTCTGGCCATCCTATACCTATATGCGAAATATCATAAGTATAGGTCAAGTATACTCAGAATTGTATGGGGGAAAAAAAAATATCAAAAAGTAATGGTTCCTAGAAACGTCCGAACCCCCAAAATGAATAAAAAAAAATAGCCTATAACTCCTTCCAGACTATAACCTGTATGCGTTCCTAACTTCATCAAAATCCGTCTTGCCATTCTCACGTGATTGAGTAACAGAAGCAAACGTCTGGACATCCAAACATCGCTACATTCACATTTATAATATTAGTATGATTATTGCCTACTGAAGAATTTACCAAATGCGAATATTTTGAAAATTTTGAAAAAGAATATTGAGGGAGCGAGAAGTTTTTTTTTTAGTTATTATTTAATTTTTATATTATATTATTTATTTGGGGCCCTTTTCATATTTCTTTATTATTATTATTTAATTTAATTTATTTGTTCTATATAGAACTGGGAGGGTGCAGAGCACCTGTTACACCTTGTATGTATTCATTGGGGGCGAGCACTGTTGGCTCTGAGGCATTGCACGAGATTGGCTTCCTCATTTGCGTTTAGAAAAACCCCAATTGGGTTAGGCAGCCAAAAACAATATCTTCAGAATATTTCATAAGCTGGGTGAGAATTATAAAAAAGGGTTGCAAATGAAATAAACGAAAGAAATTGTTTAAGTCGCTTAAACAAAAATGTTCTTTTGAGGTATTCGTTGGTAACGTTAGGGAGCCTTTCAAGAATTCAATTTTTACAAATTGTCCCAGGATGAATTCAACTTCAAATGTTGATTTGATACAATATTGTAGGGTAATATTAAGGTTTTTCTGCAGTCGTATTTGTACCGATAACTCAGTTATAGATAAATTTATCGAAATATGTCGAAGTACAAATTAAACCTGGGGACTTCCCCTTTCGTTTGATACCCATATTGTAGGGCAAGTTTAAGGTTTTTGGGCAATCACATTTTCACCGATAACTCAGTTATCGATCAATTTATCGAAACCTATCGAACCAAATGAAACCTGGAGCTATCCCCTTTCGTTTGATACCCATATTGTAAAGTAATATAGAGGTTTTCGGGCAATCGCATTTTGACCGATAACTCAGTTATCGAGCAATTTATCGAAATATATCCAAGTACAAATGAAACCTGGGACCTTCCCCTTTCGTTTGATACCCATATTGTAGGGCAATTTTAAGGTTTTTGTGCAATAACATTTTCACCGATAACTCAGTTATCGATAAATTTATCGAAATATATCTAAGTACAAATGAAACCTGGGGCCTTCCCCTTTCGTTTGATACTCATATTGTAGGGCAAGTTTAAGGTTTTTGGGCAATCACATTTTCACCGATAACTCATCATCGATAAATTTATCGAAACCTATCGAAGTCCAAATGGGTAATGTTAAGTTTTTTGGGCAATCACCGATAACTCAGTTATCGATAAACTTATCGAAATACAAAGATCAAAGTCCAAATGAAACCTGGAGCTATCTCCTTTCGTTTGATACCCATATTGTAGGGTAATATAGAGGTTTTCGGGCAATCGATTTTTTACCGATAACTTAGTTATCGATCAATTTATCGAAATATATCGAAGCCAAAATCAAACCTGGAGCTATCCCCTTTCGTTTGATACCCATATTGTAGGGTAATATTAAGGTTTTCGGGCAATCGAATTTTGACCGATAACTTAGTTATCGATCAATGTATCGAAATATATCGAAGCCAAAATGAAATCTAAGTCCTTCCCCTTTCGTTTGATACCCATATTGTACGATCTTTCTATACCTATATGCGAAATATCATAAGTATAGGTTCAATATACCTAGAGTTATATGGAATAAAAAAATTTCGAAAAGTAAAGATCTCTAGCAGGGTCGGAACCAACAAAATTAAAAAAAAAACAGCCTATAGCTCCTTCCAGACTATAACCTGCAGGCGTGCCAAATTTCAACAAAATCCGTCTTGCCATTCTCACGTTTTTAGGGAACAAAAGCAAACGTCTGGACATCCAAACAGCCAAACATCCCTACTTTCACATTTATAATATTAGTATGATTATTGCCTACTGAAGAATTTACCAAATTCGAATATTTTGAAAAAGAATATTGAAAACTGGTTTTCAAAAATGTTCTTTTGAGGCATTCGTTAGTAACGGTGGGGGGCCTTTTAAGAATTCAATTTTTATAAATTGTGCCAGGATGAATTCAACTTCAAATGTTGATTTGATACAATACTGTAGGGTAATATTAAGGTTTTTCTGCAATCGCATTTTTACCGGTAACTCAGTTATATATAAATTTATCGAAATATGTCGAAGTACAAATGAAACTTGGGGCCTTCCCCTTTCGTTTGATACCCATATTGTAGGGCACGTTTAAGGTTTTTGGGCAATCACATTTTCACCGATAACTCAGTTATCGATCAATTTATCGAAACCTATCGAAGTCCAAATGAAGCCTGCGGCCTTCTCCTTTCGTTTTATCCCCTTATTATAGAGTAATGCTAATTTTTTTGGGCAATCACCGATACCTCAGCTATCGATAAATTTATCGAAATATATCGAAGTCCAAATTAAACCTGGAGCTATCCCCTTTCGTTTGATACCCATATTGTAGGGTAATATTAAGGTTTTCGGGCAATCGAATTTTGACCGATAACTTAGTAATCGATCAATTTATCGAAATATATCGAAGCCAAAATGAAACCTGGGGCCTTCCCCTTTCTTTTGATACCCATATTGTAGGGTAATATTAAGGTTTTCGGGCAATCGAATTTTGACCGATAACTTAGTTATCGATCAATTTATCAAAATATATCGAAGCCAAAATGAAACCTGGGGCCTTCCCCTTTCGTTTGATACCCATATTGTACGATCTTTCTATACCTACATATATGCCAAATATCATAAGTATAGGTTCAATATGCTTAGAGTTATATGGAATAAAAAAATTTCGAAAAGTAACGGTCCCTAGCAGGGTCGGAACCCCCAAAATTAAAAAATAAAATAGCCTATAGCTCCTTCCAGACTATAACCTGTAGGCGTGCCAAATTTCAACAAAATCCGTCTAGCCATTCTCACGTTTTTAGGGAACAAAAGCAAACGTCTGGACATCCAAACATCGCTACATTCACATTTATAATATTAGTAGGATTTTAAACAGTGTTCTTAGATATTCTAAGCACTTTTTGTGAAAAAAGTTACAGTAGAGAGGTAAGTAAGGCAATTAAGCCAACCCCGCCTTGAGGCGGAATCATGCAGATACGTGTATTTATATTCTTGCTTTTTACTGTAAGGGCGCAACATACTAATTCGCGATTCCTCCAACTAATTTGTATTTTACTATTACGGATGTTCCGATCCAACAAAAAAAACCTATCAGATGGTGAAATCCAAAAGTTTTTTGAACAATTACCGTCTGATAATGACTCTTCCATATGATTGTTTCCAGTACTTTGTCCCAGACGATAATTGCAATTTCTATTCATATTCCTCAATATATGTAGATTCTTTATCCAGACTGTAGCTATACAAATGAATCTTTACGCGGCCCAAAATGATATATCTACAAAGTTCAAAACCAACGAAGTGGAACTTCGGAAATTCTTAGGAATATTGTTTTTCATGTCAGTATTCCGGTATCCCAATTCTCGCGCATATTGGGGACAATATTCTTTGGAGCCTGTACGTTTGACTTGTAATCGGTTTGAGGAGCTTCGTTCAAAACTTCACTTTAATTACAATTCATTACTTTCTAAAAAAGGACAACCTGGATATGACCCTTTGTATAAAGCAAGACCTCTTATTCAACCTTTCAACGAACGTTTTGGGTCTATTCCAATGATTCAGCGGCTTTGTGAAGTAAATTTATGTAACTCTACAACAAAACAATGTTTTATCGAATTCCACACTAATAAATAAATTTAATTTGCCAAATTAATCTATAAAAGTGTTTTAAATACGGAATATATTGTAGTCCTTTTGCCAGTAAATATTTTAGCGTTACTGCATGGGTCATTTCAGGAAACCAAAAGGTCGAAATCAAAAAGTATCGATATTTTCGAGTTCAAATACATGAAAGTAATCTAGATAAATATTTTGAGGCCAAACAAAAATTCATGCACTAGAGGGTTAATGAATCAAAATATGTTAATAATTATATATGGCAAAAACAATGGCATCCGCAATTTTTGAAAGTTTCATTCTAGATTACGGCGTAATGAAAGCTATAAAATCAGATATAGGCACGGAATTTAAAAATGAACTATTTGAGAAATTAACTAAATTACTGAATATTAAACACGATTTTTCAACCTCATATCATCATAAAACAGTTGGTACGATTGAACGTAAACAGGGTTTTTAATGAATATCTGCGTGCATATTTGAATGAATCTTCCGAAGATTGGGATGTTTACTTAAAATACTTAAACTTTCTCCATAATACAACAACAAGCACAGTTTTCGACAATAAATTTACTCCTTTCGAATTAGTTTTTGGAAAAAAGGCAACTTTGCCAAACGAATTAACAAAAAAAAGCTTATCCGATCTATAACGTCGAAGATTAAATTTAGAATGCAAGACGCTTATAAAATGGCACAAAATCTAATAAATAAAAATAAATCACAAAGTAAAAACTTTTATGATAGAACGTCTCTGCCGTTAAATATTAGAATAGGGGATAAAGTTCTTTTACAAAAAGAAGCACGACACAAACATGAAAATTTTTACCAAGTTCCGTTTATTATCACACAAATAAACGAACCCAATGTAACTATTAAAGACTAAGCAAAAACAAAAGGGAAATCGAACTTGTAAATATAAAAAATATAAACAATTTATTATAAATTATCTCTGAGAAAAAAAAACAACTTATTTAATTGAGGAATTGCCTGTTTTAAACTTTTGAAGCATTGTAACTTTTTTGTTGTTGTAGTATATTGAAAAAGATATTGATATTATTGTTATCTAGTGTATTATCTTTTAACTTGGTAAAGTTACAAAAGCGACACTTCACATCGTTAGCCAAAAACGACGAAATTAATCGGTGATAAATGTGCCCTTTTTGCATATAATCAGAAAAACGAAGGATACACATTGTTTTACCTTCATAAAAACATAAGCTTATCGCTTACAATACCAAGAATTTAATTTAAATAAATACATATATACTGATGTACAAGGCATTTTGTTTGCTAAAGAACAAATTTTTTTTTATTTTATACAACATTTTTAATAATCCAAATCACTGTTACTATATTCTTCATCAGATAATTTATAAGAATCAGTGTGTATTGCTCTAGTAAATATAGTATTCTTGTACCAATCCGAATTTTTTTTTCAAATATTGCATTCAATTTTTTAGATTATTAATTTTTTCTGGATTAATTGCTGCGGAAGGTACAGACATCAAATTCATTTCTAAATTTTCTTATTTTTTCGTCTTCCAAAGGCGAGGAACAATAGCATTCATTAAAGTTTCCACCAGCTTATATTAATCCTGAAGAAGTATAATTGGTAAAGTTGTTATTCGTTTTGCGAAAAAAGCTGTTAAGCTCTTGGTCCCAACTTTTGATATATACTGCTGCTTCGATAGCTAGAAAACGTGATGGATTTTTTCGGCATTCAAATTTTAGCGAATTTTGCATACACTTTTAACAAATAATTCGCATTATTTATGGGGAAAAATGCAATAAAGTGGATGCATTTATTTCTGGTAGCGTATGAGCAACAAATTATAATTTTGAAAAAAAAAAATAACAAGTAACTACTCATATATAGCTCAGCATTTGTTGATTCTGCTAAGCCAGTTTAAAAGATATCAAATCCATATTTGGAGGGGAGGGAAAACATAGATAATTCTTTCTAATTACCCGTTATACGCAAACAGGGCACATTTCCCTTAGTGCCCTTTTTGCACGCAACTAATCAATTGTAAACCTTAAAACCAACTAGTAAGGAAGTCTAAGTTTGGGTGTAACCGAACATAAAATTCCTAGTAGTGATCTGTTTTGGTATCCCAATTTACTCAGGTCTATTTCAATACTGGAAAAGTTGTTATAAAGGCAACTGATTTTTTCGATTAAAAACACTTCTGTTGTGAGTGGTAAATTACAGGTTACATCAAAAAGTGGTTTGAAAAAGTTTTTTCAAAACCGGGTCGCCCCTCGGCAGTGGTTTGGCAAACTCTCCGAGTGAATTTCTGCCATGAAAGGCTTCTCAGTACAAATTCATCTGCTTTGTAGATGCCGTCAATTTGTAGGAAAAATTTCAAAGCGGCACACCACAAATTGGAAGAGAAGCTCGGCGCGAAAATCTCCTAGTGGGTTGATGATATAACTGTTGTATATCGCGCCATATATATATTTATATATGTATATACTACATATTATTGGAAAGCATCTCACTAACTTTCATTGATATACTTTTTTGAAAATAGCAGACCTCTTTTGCTCAAAAGTGGTCGGCACCACGCCTACTTCACCAAAATCCACAACATTTTTTTGCAGTTTAGTTTTGCTTAAAAAGCTTATTATGTGTGAAAAATCTTATTTATATAACTTATACAATTATGGAAATATCGCGATTTTAATTTTACAAAGAAATTTTTCAAAACTGTGTTCAAAGTGTGGTCGTATCCGTTAACCAATTTTGTTTATTTTAACAGCAAAGTGTAAGCTTTATATGTTAAACACTTTCTCCAAATATCGTGTCAATAAACTAATTTTTACCGGAGTTATGGCATAAAAAGTTTTTTGGAATAGTCCACCGTAAAGGGGCGGGACACGCCCATTTTTACAAAGTTTTGTGCATTCGACTTTCTTTGCCCACGAACACATTAGCGGTAAAATAGAAATGATATACAGCTAGTTTAAGCAAAGTTATTGCATATTCAATATATCTATGATCCTTTTCAAAATCTTTCGCATGATATCGGGCGTGGACCTTACCCGATTAATATATCTTGTGTGCGAAGCACTATTAGGTATAAAAAGGCAGTAGGGTGTTAACTACTTGCCCGTAAATCTTGCTTGTTTGTTCTTTGATTTGCGTAATTTTTGGCGGTACCACAAAATAACTCCCAAATGAAATAAGTCCCAAAAAAAAAATGAAATAACTCCCAAATATTTTCCATACAAATTGGGACTTATTTCATACCATTTTTTTGGGAATTATTTCATAATGAAAAAACTCCCAAATGAAATTACTCCCCACCAAATTGAGTTGTGACTGTTTTTGATTTAGGGTGCGATATATACATATATATATATACATATATATATATACATATATATATATACATATTATTGGGAAGCACATCACTAACTTCCATTGATATACTTTCTTGAAATTGCAACCAATCGCTAATTTTACAATTATTATTTTACTAATGATATTTGGTCAAGATTTATATAACTTTGAAAAGTGGACGGTGTCACGCCCACATTTTTTTGTTTTGTTTTTACTTCAATATTGTCTAAGGTTTATGGTCGATCTCTAATAAACCTTCGATATAGGATATATTAATTTTTGGAAAAACGGGCGGTGCCAGCGCGCAGGCTATATAAAATTTCAATTCGTCATAACTATGAACATATTTGGTCTAATTTAATGATTTTGGGATATGTATGTCCTTTAGTCAAAACTTATATAATTGTGGAAAAGTGGGCGGTGGGACGCCACTTTTTTTTCAACATACGTCGAAACGTATACGTGAGTTTTGTGATTGTTTTATAGAAAACAAAGCAAGTAAAAAGTTCGTGTTCACGTGGGCACACTTTCGACTATCTGTTAAGTCCCCCGCCAGTGGTAAGACTTATCCGACACAGCTCAAGGCAGGCAGTCAGTGAATTTTTTTATTTTTTTTTACAAACACATCACTGCACTGAAAATTCCTTTATTTGCCACATACAGTGGTAACTCTTTTAATACACACATCGTTTTTTTCTAATTTTCACTTGGTTGATGCTTTTTTATAGAGTTATCACAAAATTCGCGATATTGATCGCTCCACAAATCTGAATAATTACAAAGCGAGCACTCCCTTTTTTGGGTTGTTTAATACGTTGTCATATATACAAATATATATTCACTCTTGGGTGGTTTGTTTTTTATAATAATATATTTATAAATTGTATCGAAATAATATTCAATAAACAATTCACACATTTTCATATATATTTGAGAAAAAAAACCCAATTGCGTTCACATTTTTTTGGTATTGGATATCACGATATTTTGGTTTGGCTATTCAGGGAATTATATTCACGATTTATTTCCCACAGGCACATTAAATCTGTACCGAGATTTCTATCTGTGCAACTTTCACTATCACTTTTTAATTCACAATTTTAAGGACACATTAAATCGGCATCCAGATTTCTATCTGTGTCACTCGCACATACATAGCTTCACTTTAGTTTCCAAGCAATCGACTTCTGAGTCAGCAACTTCCATTCTCTGTTTCCTTAAAGAGACAAAATATTTAAATTAATTATGAAAATGGAGACATACATACGACTCTCCGACTGCATTGTTACATTCGAGCAAGACTTTGGTGATATACAGGTCGAAGAATCAGACAAATACACCCTTGCAATACAGCAAGAGGAGTTGAAGTCATTGTGGAAGAAGAGCAAGACGGCTTATGAAAGCCTTCTCAGTTCCACAGACCTGTCCAAAGAAGACTTGCAGTCTTAACGGCAAAAGAATAAAACATGTTTCGCATGTTACGCGAAATGCATGGCAGCTATTAATGCTGAGGTTGAAAGACTATCCGTACCTGCCACACCTGCCCCTACAGTCTCTGAATCTTCCAGCAGAGAAAATAATATTCGCCTCCCTCCGTGTGACACCGAGGTGTTCAAGGGTGACTACCTTTCTTGGCCAACCTTTAGGGACTTGTTCACGGCCATATATATATTAAACAAACGCCTTACGCCGGTTGAAAAGTTGTATCACCTCAACCAAAAAACTGAAGGGGAGGCAAAAGAAATTGTGGGCAGGTGTCTATTGACCAATGAAGGTTTTACAACGGCCTGGAAAAATCTGAGTGACAGGTACGAAAACAAACGAATCCTAGTCAATACTCAGTTAAAATCATTATTTAGTTTGACGGCAGTCGATAATGAATCCGGAACGTCAATTAAAAAGTTGCAGCGAGATATTAATAATTGCATCTCGTCACTACAATGCCATCAAATTGACATTTCGAATTGGGATGCAATAATAACTTACTTATGCTCCACGAAACTCCCGGAATGCACTCTGGCTCTATGGGAACAAACCCTAGAAAACAAAACAGAGATTCCAAAATGGGAGGACATGGGCAAATTCCTGTCCAATCGGTTCCAAACGTTGGAAACCGTCTCTGACCTCCTGGGTAGCAAACCATCCAAAGCACCCAGATGTCAAAATAATGCACGGGACACACAGTGACACGATGCACAAGTTCATTTAATTGCAGCTCGTGTCACGAAAGGCACAACACCTTACTCCACTTGGCAACAGCTCAGCCAAAAGCAACTAACCAGAGGTGGCGTCAAAATACGTCAGATGATAGGCCCTCAACATCACAGCAGGCGCGAGACAGTCTGGAATCTGAAAAGAGGAAAGATATTAGTAATGTCTCGTCTTGTCATGCTAATACTACACAGGGGGTATTATTAGGCACGGCCCGGGTTAAAATACACCATAATGGGGTCGACTTTTCTGCTAGAGCCCTAATTGACTCCGGTTCAGAATGCTCATTCATAACAGAAAGACTGAAGCGTAGAATTAACCTCCCATCAAAACGCTTGCACGTACAAGTTTCCGGGATAAACAACACGCTGTCAGCACAGGTGAGCGAGTCATGCTCCATTCAATTAGGCTCCTTAACCGACCCCTTAGTTAGCATCGACACAGTGGTCTTAGTCCTACCCCAATTAACGGGGGATCTTCCTACTTGCCAAGTGAGCGCAATGACACGGCAGGCATTCCCTGATCTAATTCCGGCGGATAAGAGGTTCTTCGTCGCCCTTCCGTTTAAAGAGGATTTCCCTAACAACATTTGCTTAGGGCCTTCTCTAAAGGGCGTTTGCTCCCAATTATATAGAAATGAGACGCGCCTAGCGAAGACTCCGGCCTTGCGAACCGAGTACAATCGAGTTTTAGCAGAGTATGACACGTTAGGACATATGTCAAGGGTTCCCGCTAACACACCACCCCATTCTACAGATTGCTACTTCCTACCCCATCATGCAGTTATAAAAGAAGAAAGCACTACAACAAAGGTCCGGGTGGTATTCAATGCTTCGTGTCCTACTGCTAATGGCACAAGCTTAAATGACGTACTTCATACAGGCCCAGTTCTTCAGGCCGATCTGACCATTCTACTTCTTCGATGGCGATTTTTCAAGTATGTTTTCAATAGCGACATTGAGAAAATGTACCGCCAGATTTGGGTAAAACCCAATCAGACACAATTCCAAAGAATAGTTTTTCGGCCCAACCCAGGGGACCCCATACGAGTCTATGAACTACGGACAGTTACATACTTGGCCATACGAACCCTTCATCAACTCGCTGAAGACGTTGAGTCCTCGTCACCAACGGCAGCAGATATTCTTCGGACAGGCATGTACGTCGACGACGTGCTTGCATGGGGACATAGCATAGAGTCAGCAATCCAAGCTCGCGATGAAATCTCGCACGCATTGCAATCAGCGGGATTTTCCCTCCGAAAATGGACGTCGAACTGCAGCAAAATATTGCAAGGCATACCCAAACCTCATCGTCTACATGAGGACTTCCTGGAGTTCGAGGATTCAAGTACGGTTAAAACCCTAGGGATCCGCTGGAACGCGCATTCAGACTCCTTCTACTTCACGGCAAAACCCATCAAAAATAGGGATACGATAACAAAAAGGGCAATCCTTTCAGCCATCGCCAAACTGTTCGATCAACTAGGCTGGCTGGCACCAGTAGTCATAGTAGCCAAAATTCTTATGCAAAACATATGGCTAGAGGGGACTGACTGGGACGAAAAGGTGTCTGCACAAAACCTAGGTCGGTGGCTAAGCTTCACACAGGATTACGACGAAATCAATAACATTAGAATCCCGAGATGGGTGCATTTCACACCATCCAACGAGATGGAAATACACGGGTTCTGCGATGCATCAGAAAAAGCCTACGCAGCTACAATCTTTTTACGAGCCAAGGTAAGGGATCAGAACTACGTCCATTTATTAATGGCCAAAACAAGAGTGGCTCCTGTTAAAACGATATCACTACCCCGATTAGAGTTATGCGGGGCAGTCTTACTGGCCGAAACAATAGAATCGGTTCGCGAAAACCTAAACTTAGGCAATTTCAATACGTATCTATGGACCGATTCATCGATCGTTCTGGCTTGGATCAGAAAACCACCATGCTCGTGGTCAACATTCGTGGCTCACAGAGTAACAAAGATTGTGGAAAAGGTGGGAAATCAAATCTGGCGACATGTAGACTCTGCATCAAACCCAGCAGACATGGCCAGCAGAGGACTATCCGCGAAGGATATAGTGAACAACACATTGTTGGGGCAGGGACCTTCTTGGCTACAAGAAGACAAGACAAAATGGCCAACTCAAGAAAAATATTATGGTACAAACATCGAAGAAAAGAGAGTACAAGTGCACACCACTAAGCAAATGCACAATAACGAGGACATTCTCGATAGGTTTTCTAGTTTTTCAAGGGCTTTGAGGGTTATATCATACATTTTGAGGTTCTCTCAAAGAACTAATCCCAAGACAAAATCTTCTTTCAAGGCGGAGTCATACCTCATTTCGCCCGACGAAATTAAGGCTACGACTCGACGTCTTATCAAATTATATCAACAGAAACATTATTCTGCAGAGCTAAGGGATTTAAAAACCGGTAAACCCATTGGGACAAAAAGTGAAGTCCTTTCACCCACTGCGAGTGGGCGGTCGTCTGTCTGCGTCCCTTGATCTCGCCTTCAATGAACGCCATCCAGTAATCCTCCCGTACGACTGTCAGTTCACGCGTCTCCGCTCAGAGGTCCAAGCATTTCTGTCGGACGCTCGCAATCAAACCCTGTCCAAATACCAGCATCAGATCCTGACCTGGCACTTCATACCAGCAGGCGCTCCTCATATGGGGGGACTGTGGGAAGCAGGGGTAAAAAGTTTCAAAACCCACTTCAAAAAGATCGAATCAGATCATAAACTTACCCTGGAAGAGTTTAGTACCCTACTGTGTCACATTGAGTCTTGCCTCAACTCTCGACCACTTAGTCCATCGTCCAACGAGTCATCGAACTTGGAGCCCCTCACGCCCGGACATTTCCTCGTTGGAGGACATCTATTAGCCCCACCGGAGCTTGACGTTATCGAGAATCGCGCCTCACTCGTCAACCGATGGGAAAAGCTGAAGGCCCTGCATCGGACGTTTTGCAAACGCTGGAAAACAGAATACCTCACAGAACTGCAAAAGGCCTTTAAGTGGAAACACCCCCAATCGAATATGAAACAAGGGGACCTAGTCGTTCTAAAGGAGGACAACCTGCCTCCCAACGAATGGATGCTAGGACGAATCGCTCAGTTACATTATGGACCAGATAACCGAGTCCGAGTCGTTGTACTTGATACCGCGAGGGGGCAGACTACCAGACCAATCACGAAATTGGTCCTACTACCATCCGGAAACGATGGCGAAAACTAGTCCTATTCCACTTCTCAATCTCCCTAATTCCACTTCTAATTACTTAACGAACTAGGGAGGTCATAATTTAGTCGAAGCGACTTAACAAAAAGTCAGTCCGACATTTCACAATAAAATCAATGCACTCGCTCAGACGGAACGAGGCCAACAGAAAACCTATCGCAGACGGACGAACCGATCTGACACAGAAGTTGATAATTTTGCGGAAATTAGCCGCAAATCACCAAAACACCGCATTCATAACCATTTGCACACCACAAGACCACAAGACACGCCCAAGAGTCATAAAGGAGCAATAAACGAAAACCCTTTTTTTCTCATCTTCATCAACAGGCTGAGGTACTGGAGAGACTTACAAAATTCAACAAAATGAAAAATTTTGGCTCTTAAATAACCGTGTTATTCACTTAAGAGTCTTACAAAATTCAACAAAATGAAAAATTTTGGCTCCTGAAATACGCTGCGCGACTTCGAAATCGAAGATTTTTAAATAAGCTTTGTTTAGCAATTTCTTGAAGTTATGTATTAAAGGTGAAGGAATAATGAAAATTCTGATTAATTAAATTATTGCCCTGGCTCTGTGCTGGTGATATCAATCCAACGCAGCAGAAATAATTCTATTCACAGATCCATGTAATTGAGAAGATTCCCTTGATTGGGTTTTTTGGTACATGAAGAATATACGCAATATTAAATTGTCTTTCAATATTTTGAACAACCTTTTACCTAGCAATGTCTCTTCAAGTCCTCATTGAGTTGTTCAAAACTTATGTCATAGACGTGCCTCAATTTTGTTTACTTACAAAATGTGGTTATGCATAAAAAGATCCATATACTTAAGTGGATATAGATACATATGGGCAAGAAAGGATCGCAACTGGGGAACTTACACCCACATTACTATTTCTAAGAGCTCTACTATTGTATAAACCAGAATTAACAGACAGAAATTAAGTCGGAGGAACTTTCGAGTGAAAACCACAGGTAAAAGCTATCATATGTATTTGTGGGGGTCCATTTCTTTGATGAAATGGCTAAAACTTAGGGATCAGGACATGATTTTTTTTCTCTAAGCCCCGGCACTTAGGATAACCATATTTCCTCGAAACAAACCATTTTCTTAAATTAATTTGGCAATCAAACTCCAAAAAAAAATAGCAAAATTTAAAGTACCCAAGGTGATAATAATCAGGGTAAGGAAGATGCAAAATCGGTCGATACTATTACAACCACTATTAATAGCACTACAAATCTACCATATAAAAAATACTCACACAACTCACCCGCAATTTATTTTATTGGATTTACGTTGGAATTCTTGTGAACGTGGTGAACAACATTACTTGCAGATTCACCAGCACCATTGGAGAGTTTGGCGTGTTTCTGGGGATGGTTACTCTGTTCGGCAACAGATGTCGGATTGCGTCGTTTCACTTGCTTGTAGTATTCCGTTGTGTGGTGTGGAATCTGTTGGATTTCTACTCGCCACCGTTGACGTATATTTGCCGGTGAATTGTGGGAATCCCGTCGCTACAGCCACATTTGTTGACGCAGTTGCATTCGACGCAGTTGAGTTGCTTAACGTCCCACCATAACCATGATCCAGCAGATGCGTTGCTGTGGACGTTAAGGCAGCGCTACTAATCTCTTGCGTCTACTGCAACATCGAACTACGAGAACTTTATACCCCCGGCGCATTAAAAAATTGTACCACCCGCCCATGCGCCATGCCACAATAGGGCATTAATGTGCGTCACACATTTGTGTGCCATGCACCGTTGGGGCATAAAGAATGCTGCCCATTGATGGAGCATATGTTTGGCTGCTCATTGGTGGGGCATATAGAAAGCGGCCCATTGATGGAGCATATGTTTGGCTGCTCATTGATGGGGCATAGAGAAAGCTGCCCATAAAACCTGAAAAGACAGAGAATTAGAATTGAATATACAAATGATTTTCATGTTTGTATCCATCGCTGGGCGCCAGAAACCACAGCGAGTGATACACACACGTACAGACATGGTTTCAACGCTGCCGAAACGATACAGGATTTCGGCAGCATAAACTCATACTTACCTCGAAATCCGCCATGTATCCACTGCTCCGTTCCCCAATCCACCTGCCACCTGAAAAATGAAAGAATTACAAATTAACTTAAGAAAAATTATCAACAACAAATTTTACGACTTACCTCGTGTGTATTTTCCAGCAATGACATTTCATTCAGTAATGTATGCAGTGCTGAATGAATTAGCGAAGCCACTTCGTGTAACGATCGGTACCCACACATGATCTTAACGGGTATGTACTCGTTACAAAAATCCACCAATTTTTGTGGCGTACCCATGGCATAGTAACATAGGTAAAATCACCCGCACAGCTGATAAAATTTTTTTTCTACACTAGAATCTTAACTATCAAACTTTGTTTATATTGGGTTGGTTTACATTGGCTTTGTTTGTTGTTTTTTTCTTTTTTTTTTTACGGCTGGCTGTTGATTCTTAGCCGAAGAAAAAATTTGATTTTTCAAGGTATGCCATGGATTTTTCATAAAAATTTAATTCAATTGAGTTGTCAATATCAGTTTTATTTGACAATAAAGTTTCTTCAAGCAACAACAAAATGTATAGCAGGGTTGCATTTCTCCTCCTGCTTCTATCTATTGGATATGCCTTGGGCGTACTATATTGAGCGGGTGAATTTATTTCGAATGGGGTGAGGTGAAATCTGGGTAACGACAAAAGTGTACCCATATACATTTCTTTTCGTTGCAAAATGTGGTGGAGAGGAATATGTCTGCCAGGACCTTATTAATTTAACAGAAATTAAATATGCTGTGACATAACCACTTATACCACGTACTTAGAATACCTCCGTTTCCACGGTTTTTTTTCTCTATTTCTATTTCACACTTGCGATTTCACTTTCACAGAAAAATGGAAAATCTCAATTCTCGAGCAAAATTTAGCAATAACAATTTTGTTTTAAACCGAAATAAAGGAAATGCGCGTCAATTATGTATTCAAGCCATCCAACCGTCCAAAACCCAATTCAACCACCCTAATAACGGGTTTATATTTTAGAATGACCCGTTTTAATGCCACACTCGCAAAAACCGAGGAGCGGTCCACCAAATTCTTCGTACCATGTCGGCTATGCAGCAACAACCATGGCATACGTTTTTGCCCACAGTACCGCGGTATGTCGGCCGAGGAACGACTACGAGTGGTACTTATACACAAGTACTGCCCCAATTGCTTGTCCCCTTTCCACCGACCGGAAATATGTCCAAGTAAGGACCGCTGTTACCGCTGCCACGAGCCCCACCATACGTCCCTCCACATCGACGACAACAACAACGACCGTACTCGAAAGCCGGCACACATCCTCGAAGACGACGGCGACTTATCGGATGATGCCCTTTCCATCGCCGTCACGGAAAATACGAAGTTGTGGGCGGAACAGGTAGCAGAGGAGGAGGAAGAATTGGAAGACATGAGGGCAGCGGCAACTTCGACGCCACGGCTCTGCGGCTCGGAAACACGTCCTTTCCGACCGCTACTACGACACGAGCAACGGAGGCTGCGCGAACCCGCTACGGCTCGACGTTCAAACAAAGCCACCAAACCACGTCAGGATGGCGCGGATACACGTCCTTTCCGCCCATCCCCGCGGGCGGCTAAGGTGAAGTACGGGGTGACCAGAAGGGTCACCACCTTGGCTACGGTCCAGGCACGCCACCATCGTCTGAGCCCGGCCGAGTACCTTGACGCGACGATAGCTGTACCTTTCCAGCTTATGAGGTTGGCAGATCCCGAATTTTCCGGGCCTCTCCAGTGCGTCTTACCATAGGCGCCGACGTTAACGCCAGCCCGATGCTCAGCGCCACTCCACCGTCCACCATCAATGGGCTGCTGGCACAGGCCACCATCTTCGGTCTGGTAATTTCGGGGGCCCATCAACAATGAAAAACCCTACACTTATTTCAACACGCTATTGATCAGTAAAGAAAAAACTCAATAATAAGGTGCATTGAACTAGGTAGAACCACGTCCATATACTAACCGTTCTTTTTCATCCACAACAGGGATCAAGCAGCCGACGGCAGAACCAAGGAGATGGCCGAAGGTTCTCCAGAAATTTTATCTTAGAAAAATTTGTTTTAAATATACATACACATGTAAAGTGCGCTAATCTCGGATTGGCTGCCGGTGGCTACCCGCGCGTTGATCTCACTATTCAAGGTTGCTCGCCGCAAGGGGGCCGGCATGTTTAGTGCACTTAGGTTCGTACCGATAACTGCGCGCGCTCCTTTCGAACCTAACGAAAGTAAGCATTCGCCGGGGGTACGAGCCGAAAACCAAAATATAAGCCTTTCTCTTTTGCATCAACCGTCAACCAAGTCACCAGCAGCCAAACCAGGTAAATACACTGTCCATCCATTTTCCACTGTTCACTTTTATTTATTCATTTTTATTCATACGAATTACAATTCCAATAAACCAACTTGTAATTAATTAATTTGAAAACTCGGTGTTTACCTTTTGTACTAACTCGCCACATACTTCTTTTTCTTCTTCTTCCATCGACACTTATTCCGTGCGAGCGCGCCCTCCATTGCGACTTCTCCGCCCGTAAGACCTATACTAGTATATCCCGTGTCCGCAAATCGACCACCTTAAATTAGTATAACTTATTAAATCCTATGTTGTTGTTGTTGTTGTTGTTAGCAGTGCTTCGCCCTGCCAAAAGGGCCAGTACACTCCTAGTTGTCATCGGGCTCTTCTAACGGAAGTCCAATGAAACGCGCTGTTTCAACAGGGTTGGAAGAACACGAAAAGAGATGTTGCGTGTCATGGGGGGCCATACCGCATGCAGGGCATGTGTTCGGTATGGTGGGGTTCAGTCTGGACAAGTAGGAGTTCATCGTATTGCAATATCCAGACCGAAGATGAGCCAGCATGACTCTAGTCTCCCTCGGAAGGACACGTTCTTCCTCAGCAAGAACGGGTGGTTGGGCACCAATAACGGGGTTCACAGGCCGGGATCTGAGGGATCTGCCCACCGACTCAGTGTGGAGGTCCTTTAGTGCCCGCCTATGGTCCCGCAGATCAAACGGCAACGAGATGTGATGCCGGATCTCATCATAATGCTTTCGGAGATGTTTCCTCATGTCTCTGGGGGGCGGAGTTTCATCCAATAGCTGTCCATTTGGATGACTGGGTCTATGACACCAACTGCCTACTTAAAAGTTCCGATTGCTCGCGAACGTTGAGCATTTTAGCCTCTTGGTGAAGGTGAGACTCAGGAGACATAAGCAAACAGCCCGTCGTGGTTCTGATTGCGGTGTTTTGGCAGACCTGCAATTTCCTCCAGTTGGTGTCGTGAAGGTTTGGCGACCATATGGGCGCAGCATAATCAATAACCGGTCGGCCAATAGCCTTATAGGTGACCAGCAACGTATCTTTGTCTTTGCCCCAAGTACTGCCGGCCAGTGACTTGAGGGTGTTGTTGCGGCTTTGTAACTTTGAGGCTATTGCGGTGGCATGATTAGCGAAGGTGAGGCTATTGTCGAATGTGACCCCTAGAATTTTGGGGTGGTTGACTGTAGGTAGTGGAACACCATCTACGTGGACATTCAACTCCTGCCCCATCTGCGCGTTCCACGTTGTGAACAGGGTCGTCGTAGATTTAGTCGGGGACAGGGTCAGGTTACGCTCTGTGAAGGAGCTGGAAAGATCGTGAAGGTAGTCGCTCAGTCGCGTACACAGTTCGTCCGTGGAAGGTCCTTTGCCCGTGGCCATCACAGTGCAGTCGTCAGCGTACGAAACGATGGAGACCCCCTCTGGTGGGGGAGGGAGGCTCGAGATGTAGAAGTTAAACAGAAGGGGTGAAAGGACACCACCCTGCGGTACCCCTTGTCTAATTCTTCTAGGTCTACATCTCTCGTTTCGAAACTGCACTGACGCCAGCCGACCGTTTAGATAGTTGGCAGTCCATCGTTTTAGGCCGGCAGGGAGCGGTGTCTCCTCCAGGTCTTTAAGGAGGGTGGCGTGGTTGACTGTGTCAAAGGCTTTCGAGAGGTTGAGCGCCACGAGAACCGTCCTGTGGTTTGGTTGGTGTTGGTTCAAACCGAAGTTAATGTGCGTCGTGATGGCGTTCAAAGCCGATGTTGTGCTGTGATTTTTACTCCCAATATTTGGCAGTTATTTCACAATAAAACCACAAGTCCCCAAAAAAATGAAATAACTCCCAAATGAAATAAGTCCCAAAAAAATGAAATAACTCCCAAATGAAATAAGTCCCAAAAAATGAAATAAATCCCAAATCAAATTTGGAAATGGTATATTTTTACAATATAATCAGTTACAATGAAATTTGAAAAATACAGGATGTTAATATGTACATAGATATGTGAATGTAACAATTACACGAAAGCCTGAATAGTGTTGTCGACCTTTTGACGGCAAATCGGACAGTTAAAGTTTTCTAGTCCTTCAGAAATACTCTTAGCTTGCAGCATTGGAACACAAGCGTTGCATATTTTTAAATGTTTGCACGGCATCAATAGTATAGTGGGATCAACCTCCAAACAAATTACGCACCCAAAAAGGGGAATTAATGTCAGTGACATTAAGACGCATGACCAAAAACGAATTAAAGTCAGTGCCATTAATTCGTATAATCTTTTGACTTTAGTTCGCTTTGGACATGCGAATTAATGTCATTGAGGCATTTGGGTTTGAGATTCGAAGAAGTAGCGCCGCAGGCGAAAATTTGACTTAGGTCATATCCTCAATTCGGGGCGTGATCCATGGTATTTATGTGCAGAACTCTTTTCCCACTTTTTCACTTTTTTGGCTCAGCGTAATGTGCCATTACAACAACCACATGAAAATGACAGAAAATTGTGAACTTTAACTGCAAATAACTTTTGAACGGTTGAAAAAAATCTCATTTCAGATTCTAAATCTAGACATGGGTAATCGTTTGGTGCAGTGAAATAACTCCCAAATGAAATAACTCCCATGAAATAACTCCCAATGAAATAAGTTCCAATAAAAATGAAATAATTCCCAACTTTAATAAATGAAATAACTCCCAAAGAAGGAAATGAAATAACTCCCAATATTTGGCAGTTATTTCACAATGAAACCACAAGTACCCAAAAAAATGAAATAAGTCCCAAAAAAATGAAATAACTCCCAAATGAAATAAGTCCCAAAAAAATGAAATAAATCCCAAATCAAAATTTGAAATGGTATATTTTTACAATATAATCAGTTACAATGAAATTTGAAAAATACAGGAAATTAATATGTACATAGATACATATGTGAATGTACATATGTAACAATTACATGAAAACCTGAATAGTGTTGTCGACCTTTTGACGGCAAATCGGACAGTTAAAGTTTTCTAGTCCTTCAGAAATACTCTTAGCTTGCAGCATTAGAACACAAGCGTTGCATATTTTTAAATGTTTGCACGGCATCAATAGTACATTGGGCTCAACCTCCAAACAAATTACGCACCCAGTGTCAGTGACATTAAGACGCATGACCAAAAACGAAATAAAGTCAGTGCCGTTAATTCGTATAATATTTTGACATGCGAATTAATGTCATTGAGGCATTTGGGTTTGAGATTCGACAAAGTAGCGCCGCAGGCGAAAATTTGACTTAGGTCAGATCCCCAATTCGGGGCGTGATCCATGGTATTTATGTGCAGAACTTCTTTCCGCATTGGCGGCCTTCGGCCGCGCTTCAAAAAATAACCCTGGGCTACGCCATTCCAACTCCGGGTGTGTGCCATAGCCGTGGCTACCGCCACGGTGATGTCCTTCCGCGTGCCACGTTTCCCACACTTTTTCACTTTTTTGGCTCAGCCTAATGTGCCATTACAACAACCACATGAAAATAACAGAAAATTGTGAACTTTAACTGCAAATAACTTTTGAACTTGAATGAAACTTTTGAATGAAAAAAATCTCATTTCAGATTCTAAATCTAGACATGGGTAATCGTTTACGTGGGGTACCGAGCGCTAATACACAACCAAAAATGTTGAGATATGTATCAGGAGACGCGCTTTGGTCCCAGGAGCATGAATATAACTCCGCTGAACCAATATGTTTAGTAGTTTGCGAGATATTTGCAGTTAAAGTCATTTTCATGTGGTTGTTGTAATCAGATTACCCTGTGAGAAAAGAGTGGCACGCGGAAGGACATCACCGTGGCGGTAGCCACGGCTATGGCACACACCCGGAGTTGGAATGGCGTAGCCCAGGGTTATTTTTTGAAGCGCGGCCGAAGGCCGCCAATGCGGAAAGGAGTTCTGCACATAAATACCATTGATCACGCCCCGAATTGGGGATGTGACCTAAGCCAATCTCAGATTCATTTTTTAAATCCCAGATTCATGATATAATGATCATAAGTCGAAGGTGATAATGAAAAATGAAAATTTGGAATATAAAAAAATGTACTGACTTTAGTTCGCTTTCTTAATGCGAAGTAATGTCAATGACGTTAGTTCGCTAAAAATATTCCCAACAAAAATGAAATAACTCCCAATGCCTGGATTACAAGCAATGAAGTAAGTCCCAAAAAATGAAATAACTCCCAATTTCCAAAAATTATGAAATAACTCCCAAAGATATTTTATTGGGGACTATTTCATTTGGGAGTTATTTCATTATGAAATAATTCCCAGTTAAAATTATGAAATAAGTCCCAATGAATTGGGAGTTATTTCATAATGAAATAAGTCCCAACTTGCATGGAAAATATTTGGGAGTTATTTCATTTTTTTGTTGGGAGTTATTTCATTTGGGAGTTATTTCACTGCACCTAATCGTTTACGTGGGGTACCGAGCTCTAATACACAACCAAAAATGTTGAGATATGTATCAGGAGACGCGCTTTGGTCCCAGGAGCATGAATATAACTCCGCTGAACGAATATTTTTAGTAGTTTGCGAGATATTTGCAGTTAAAGTCATTTTCATGTGGTTGTTGTAATCACATTACCCTGTGAGAAAAGAGTGGCACGCGGAGGGACATCACCGTGGCGGTAGCCACTGCTATGGCAACCACCCGGAGTTGGAATGGCGTAGCCCAGGGTTATTTTTTGAAGCGCGGCCGAAGGCCTCCAATGCAGAAAGGAGTTCTGCACATAAATACCATTGACAACGCCCCGAATTGGGGATCTGACCTAAGCCAATCTCAGATTCATTTTTTAAATCCCAGATTCATGATATATAAAAAAAATGTACTGACTTTAGTTCGCTTTCTTAATGCGAATTAATGTCAATGACGTTAGTTCGCTAAAAATATTCCCCAACCAAAAATGAAATAACTCCCATTAAAAATGAAATAACTCCCAATGCCTGGATTACAAGCAATGAAGTAAGTCCCAAAAAATGAAATAACTCCCAATTTCCAAAAATTATGAAATAACTCCCAAAGATATTTTATTGGGGATTATTTCATTTGGGAGTTATTTCATCATGAAATAATTCCCAGTTAAAATTATGAAATAAGTCCCAATGAATTGGGAGCTATTTCATAATGAAATAAGTCCCAACGTGCATGGTAAATATTTGGGCGTTATATCATTTTTTTGTTGGGAGTTATTTCATTTGGGAGTTATTTCACTGCACCGATATCGGACGATAAGAATCTCCTTGGTTCGCCGGCTTCCCAGGTTTTAGGAGGGGGACCACAGTCGCGTTTTTCCAGATATCTGGTATGACGAAAGTGGTCAGTGAGAGCTTGAATAGAGCCGCCAGGTACTTGTGCCCCTCGTGGCCGAGGTGTTTCAGCATCTTGGATGGATTCGCCTTCCTTATAGCTTCCTTGACCTCTGCGACGCCCGGAGGCTGAATCGATGACTTTGCGAAACTCTTTCGCGCCTTTGCATACGTCCGTCGGTGTGGGTAGGTCAGCGAAGGAGTGCTCTGTAAAGTCCGTGAAGCGGTCCCAGTCCGCTTTACTAAAGTTAATGTACGTTAGTTTTTCTGTCGTTATGAAGTCGGACGGTCGTTTGATGTTTAGTAGGATGGGTAGGTGGTCTGATGGCAGTGTAAGCATAGGTTGCCAGTTAACGTGGTTGATAAGGCCCGCACTTGAAATGGAGATGTCTGGCGAGCTGTGGCAGTTACCTGCCACCCTAGAGGGGGCATCTCCATTCAATGTACAGAATGCCGAGTTGTCTATTTGCTCTGCGAGTGCGTACCCTCTGTTATCTGCTGGCAAGTTGGAGTGCCAGAGATCGTAATGTGCGTTGAAATCACCTAGGATGAGGCAGTTATCGCCCCTTGGCAACGCACTAATATCAGGGCGATAGTCGCGGGGACAGCACGTAACAGGGGGAATGTATATATTTATCGCTCGCAGGTCGACGTCGCCTGTCCGGACTGCTATGCCCTGGCATTCAAGGGTAGAGTCCCTGGGGTCAACATCCGGGGCAAATAGGTTATACTGTACAGTATGGTGTGTGATGAAAGCAAGGCCGCCCCCATGACCGCTGGGACGGTCTTTCCTATGCACGTTGTACCCATCTCGAGTACGTAAGTCCGAGTTAGCGTTCAGTTTGGTCTCCTGAATGGCGGCCAGTTTAATGTTGTTCGACTTCATAAAGTCTGTTATCTCCGCGATCTTTCCAGCTAATCCGTTGCAGTTCAGCTGTAGGATTTTGAAGTGTGTCGGGAGGGAGGGTGAAAGCATGCTGGGGGTAAGGGACGGATGCGGTTGCCTAGATGGAGGTAGGCTTAGTCCTAAGCTGTGACGCAGTCTAGGGTTTAGCGTGCCTTGGCCGATGTTGTGTGGCGTGGAGGGTGGCTGAGTACTGCAGCAAGCGGCTATAAATGCATCCGTCCAAAGGTTCCTGTTTGCAAGCCCAGAGCACATATGGATGTGGCACAGGCCAAGGCAGTTATTGCACTTAACCGATGCCGCAGGCGTATATAATCTTTGCCGACAAACAGTGCACGTGGTGAAAGGTACGAGGAAGTTATGTTCCAGACCCACGTGCATGCCGGAAGTAGGGGGGGGGGACGAGAGTGAGGACTGAGGTGAGGCGGGAGCAGCAAGGCTGCTGGTCGTGGAGACCGGGCCACCGTTGTGGCCATTTGCTGATTATAAGTGCGGTGTGTGTACGCCGGAGCGACGAGAACCGAGCGACGCACTTGCGCGCGAACAACATGGTGCCTCAAAAGTACTGAAAAAAGTACGGGTTCTGGGGATGGCAGGGTTAAGCACTGAGCATCCAGATCTATGGAACCATCTCTTGCATTTACTGCATTGAACGGAATGTGAACGTTTGACATATATTTTCTTCCAGCACACAGCAGATCCAGTCTCTTGGTCCGGGGTTGGATTCGATACCAGCCCGTAACAAGAGACATTGGAGCAACCCTGCTGCAAGGGATTGCTCCGAGGATGACAATTTAGGAGTGGGACTGGACAAATTGGACAGGGTACACTGAAATAACAGCCCTTGGCCGGGTAAAACCCCGGTCATTCCGGTACGTAGAACCGGCTGTTGTGGGAATGTATTATTAAATCCTATATTCACCACTACCACCAGCGACATCTAAAACCCAGTAGGTAAAGTTCTCTGATTCACAATGGCGTTGCAGTACAAATTGATTTTTTTGTGCATTCACAATGGTTTATTTAAACAAATTAATTTTTATAAAATATACTTGCACAAAAGCACTGCTGTAATTCATATATAGTTTCGCATGTAGAGGTAACCCACACCTTTAAAAAGATACCTTGCTTATTAATATTGGTTGGAAATGAGAGCAGAAAATTAGGAGCAAACACAAAAAGACCTTACAGAAATAATATATATGATTTTTAACTTTTTTTTTAAATTTATTTATGTTTATACTATATTCTAACAATCTCTATCTTAATCTGATTTTACTATGTAAAATAATTATATTGTTGTTGTTGCTGATGTAGCGCTACTTAGCCCTACCTAGGTAGTCAGTGTCTTACCCAGTATTGTCATCAAACTCTTCTAACGGAAGTCCTAGAAACCTAGCGGCTTCGACAGTGGTGGACCAGAGGGATATGGGTGTTAGAAGAGTAGAAAAAAGATAATTTGTATTATAGGGGGACAAGCCGAATGCCGGACAAACATTAGGCAAGTCGGGGTTCAGTCTGGATAGGTAAGAGTTTACCCTATTACAATATCCAGACCGGAGTTGAGCCAGCATCACCCTAGTCTCCCTAGGCAGCTCGCGCTCCTCTTCGGCAACGGGTGGTGTTGTTGCCTGAAGAACGGCGTTCGCTGGGAGAGAGCTGACAAACGAATTTACCGAGTTTGTGTGGATGAGGGTGAGGGCCTGCCGGTGCACCTTAGGATCAAACGGCGAGGAAATCAGGTGCCGGATCTCATCGAAGTGTTTGCGTAGATGGCACCTTATGCTCCTGGGGGCAGATTCTCGTTGACCTGGCGTCCGTTCGGATGCTGCGGTTTGCAACAGTTGAACAGGAATTGCCTGGTCAACATCTCGCTATGCTCTTTAACGGCGAGCATTTTCGCTTCATTATGAAGGTGATGCTCAGGAGACATAAGAAGACACCCAGTGGCGGTTCGAAGGGCGGTGTTCTGGCAGACCTGAAGCCTCGTTCAGTGTATGTCAGCTAGCCCCGGCGACCATATTGGCGTCGCGTAGCTCAGTACCGGCTGACCAATTGCTTTATATGTAGCTAGTAACGTTTCTTTGTCTTTAGCCCAAGTGCTGCCAGCTAGCGACTTGAGGATTTTGTTACGACTTTGGACTTTATTGAACATGTTATCAGACGTCATCCCTAAGATTTTGGGGTGTGAGACAGTTGGTAGCTTGACACTATCAACGTAGACGTCTAATTCCATGTTCACTTGCGTTGTCCACGTCGTGAATAGGGTGGCCGAGGACTTATTCGGTGACAATGCCAGGTTTCTCCCGGCGAAGAATTCGGACACGGCTGGGAGGTATGAAGTGATGCGAGAGCAGAGTTCTTCAACGGAGGGGACTGTTGCCAGAATCGTGCAATCGTCGGCGTAAGAGACGATCGAGACACCCTCTGGTGGGGGGGAAGTTTCGATACATAATAGTTAAACAGAAACGGGGATAGGACACCACCCTGTGGCACCCCTTGTTTAACTATTCTGGGTTTTGACAGTCCCACGTTTAAGACATGGGGGAAGGGACGAATCTTCAAGGTCTTTCATTAGTTGTGCATGGTTGACCATGTCAAAAGCTTTGGCCAGGTCAAGCGCAACTAGCACTGTCCTGTGGTTTGGACGCGTTTGGTTTAATCCGTCCCCTATCTGAGTGGTTATGGCGTGAGCGCGGTGGTGGTGCTGTGGTTTTTGCGAAATCCATGCTGATGTTCGGCGAGCCGCAGGTTTGCGGTGAAATACGGTAACAAGATAGATTCCAACACCTTCACAACTGTCGAGAGGAGTGATATCGGGCGATATGACTCCCCTACGGCGGCTGGCTTGCCAGGCTTTAGTAGTGGGACCACCTTTGCCTGTCTCCATCTTTCAGGGATGACAAAGGTGAACAGGGAAAGGTTGAAAATGTGTGTAAGGTATCTTATGCCTTCGTCGCCGAGGTGTTTTAGCATCAGCATGGAAATGCCATCGGGGCCAATAAACTTTGTCTTCTCTTTGTTCAACGGAGGATGCATTACAAATGGTCGGCATAAGGCGCTCGCGCATCTTTTAGCCTCCGATTGAACCTTATCACCGAAGGCGATGGATATTTTGTCGTTAGGTTTAGTCGGGTTGGACAAAGATTTCACCGTCGACCATAATTTTCCAACTCCAGCCGAGCAACACCTTACGTTCTCTTCCCACTTAGCGCGTTTGTGTTTATCTACTAAGTGTCTGATTTCCGCATTAAGATCCTTTATTTGAGGATCCGTAGGGTCCAGGCCGCTGCCTCTGCGGGGAAGAATGGACGCACTTCCTTTATTCTACCTGACGGAATTTGTTGATGGGAGGCTGAAATTAGGGCCATACGAAACGCCTTTTTCCCTTCTCGTACGTTAGACGTGGTGGGGAGAGCAGCGAAGGCGCACTCTGTGGTGGTTAGAAAACCCCCCAGTCCTCTTTATTGAAGTTGGTGTACGTGCGATTCTCAGCGGTGACAAAGTCGGTGGGGCGATCGATAGGTAGCAGTATGGGTAGGTGGTCTGAAGCAAGCGTCAGCATCGGTCGCCATTCAATGCAGTTTATAAGGCCTGCGCTGACTATGGTGATGTCTGGCGACCTAGAGCAGTTTACCGCCACTCTAGTGGGGGCATCCCCATTTACCGTGCAGAACGTCGAATCATCTATTTGGTCAGCCAGCTCCTGTCCCCTACCATCGGCCTGCAAGCTGGAGTGCCAAAGGTCATGGTGTGCGTTGAAGTCACCAAGGATGACACGATTCTCGCCCCTGAGTAACGCACGAAAGTTGGGGTGGTAATCCCTGGGACAGCAGGTGACAGGAGGTATGTAAATGTTTATGATATCAAGGTCGACATCGCCTGACCGGACAACTATACCTTGACGTTCTAAGGTGGTGTCCCTCGGGTCGATGTCAGGCTCAAAAGGGCGATACTGCACAGATTGATTCGTGATGAATGCCATACCACCCCCAAACCCTCTCGCACGGTCACAACGGTGTACATTGTACCCGTTGCAGGTCTGAAAAGTCGACCTTCCACCGAGCTTTGTCTCCTGAATCGCCGCGATCTTGATGTTGTATCGCCTCATTAAGTGTATCACTTCAACAATTTTACCGGTTTGGCCGTTGCAATGAAATTGCAGGATACCGAAATGCGAAGGGGGAGCAGAGTTGATGTTGGGGTTCAAGGACTGATGCATATTCCTAGGTGGTAATAGGCTGGGTCGCGCACTACGGCGCATTCTTGAAGTCGAAGGAATCGCGTTACCAGAAGGCATGGCGCAACGTACGTATCAGTCCATAGGTTCCTGTTCGCGAGTCCAGAGCATATAAGCAGGTGACGCAGGTCAAGGCAGTTATTGCACTTGACTGATGCCAAATGCGTGTATAATCTTAACCGACAAACAGTGCACTTAGTATAAGGGACCAGGAGCTGATGGTTGTGGCTTATACTCGTGCTGATGCTGGAAGAAGAGGGGCTGACCGAAGGGGTGGGGGAGAGCGGACGCTCAGCATTGCTCAAATCCACTTGGGAAGTGCTACGTAGGGAGTAGCTGTGAGCTGCTGTGTGAGATGTTGACGCCTGGGGCGTGAGCCGCCGCTCGGAAGTTCTATTTGCTGATGCGCATTATATGTGGCGGAGCGATACTTGATCGACGACGGCCACAGGACGTCGTAGGATGTGAACAGCAGGGGGCCACAAAAGTTCTATAAAAACTAGCGGGTCTATGAGTAGAGGGATTTAGTCCGGAGCAACTAGTCAGATGCAACCATCTATTACAATTACAGAATTGTACTGAATGTGAACGTTTCACATAGATTTTCTTTCAGCATATACAGCAGATTCATTCTCTTGGTCTCGGGTTGGATTCAATACCATCCCGGAGTAGGAGAGTCTTGAGCAGTTCAGCTGCAAGGAGCCGGTCGGAGGATGACATGATTGGGGGAGGAAGTAACTGACGGTTTAGGCAGGGGGTAGCGAAATAACAGCCCTTGGTCGGGAAAACCCCGAGTCATTCCGGTACGTAGAACCGGCTGTCGTGGGAATGACAGGAAATAATTATGTGTTCTACTTTGACGCTTATTCTTTTTAGGATCGATTTCTCTTATGAGAAACCTGCAGTAATCGCCCATCATTACGACGTCCCAGAATCCTTGATATCGTTTCTCAATTAATTTCATTTTGCTGGTGAAACCTTTCGCCCTGCTCGTCACTTTCGTCGCCAATATTTGATGCTCCAAGCTCAAATGTGAGTGCAGAAAATGAACTTTTAAAGACATATTTACGCCTGGAAACAAGTTTAAACAAGTTATAAAATTTTGGGAAATTAATTTTAATAAGCATTTAGTGCTTACCCATTTTCGCATAATTATTGAATTCAGTACAACTTGATTCCCCGCTCTCAGATATTACTGTTGACAATGGAACTGGATCCGCAACTGCCGTTCAATGTAGTACTGGTAATGTCACTGTAGGTACGCTGGCATGGGTTACTCTTCTTGATCTTCCAACGCCAAGTACTTTTGTTTGACAAATATAACACTCTATTGAATGGCAAGTAGGTTCTCCATATCATTGGTGTATCAAATTTTATTTGTTGTCCTGATTCCGACTGAATCAATTCTACTCGACACGATGTACACAAAGTGTTCGGTGTCCATGGTTTTTCAGCATTTTTAGGCTCAATGCCAAAATACTTGGAGTATAAAGTTTTGAAATGATCTGAGAACACTCGTCGTCGCCTTATGATAGTATATTGGCCACACATGAAACAGAACATATCTGGATCGTTATTACACTCAAATTTTCGCGTCCTTTTACTCATTTTACTTTTTTTAATAAATCACGGTTTTGAAATTGAACTTATGAACTGTACTTTCTCCGGCGAGCCTTGCATATGTTATGAAGTTTCAAAGCGCATTAACTCATATTTATACTCGGAACAAGAATAAAATTGAAAAAATTAAAACCTTCCTAGGCAGAAAGGTCCCTTTTTATACGAAGGCGGGAAAAGAAAATACTACCTGCTTTAGATAATTTTGAAAATCTACCTGTATACTTACCCATATGTGACGGAAATACATATTTATAACTACTTGCCTTCAGCAGGTCTCGAACCCAACCACTCTTACTATAAAACAATTCGAGTATTAAAAGTACTATTTCATTTATTCAAAGAAAAAGTATTATCATTGCTATGGTGTTATTCGTTTATCCGGATAATATCCCTTTATACCTTTAATATACATATACATACATAGAAGTTGCGCAACCTGGGTATTTTTATTTGATCGTTTATAACTTACGTAGTTTTGCATCGATTTTCTTCGATGATAGCTTATCTGTTTTCTTATTAAACAGAGCTTTACGTAAAGAAAAAATATCTGCAAAAAAATTTTGGTTTTGGAATGCTGCCCTCGCAAAGAGTAATTTTTTTCATATTTTTTCATAAAAAAAACAAAAATCTGAAATGATAAGCTAATATTACGAAAACTATCTGGTTGAGCAAAAAACAATGTATAACGCATTTATACCGAATTTCATTGTGATTCTGTAAACTTTTTTATAATTGCTTGACCCGTTCGTGAGATATACCTACGTAATTAAAGGGAGCCGTCTTTTTGTTTTTCGAATAACGGTAAATTGCAAATATCTCGAAAACGGTACCATAGAATCAAAAGTGAACTCGATTTTCGGAATCGGGGGGTGGTTTTACATACGAATTTCATAACGGCGTCTTTGGTAAATTTTGGGCGTCGGCCAGTGGTATTATTGTTCACTGGTCTCGAGCTTGCAAAATTTACAAATATATTAACAGAAAAATATTTGACAATTTATTTCTAGGGAACTGTCTGCTCAGCAAAACAAAATCTGCCGGGTCTGCTAGTATTGTTTAATAGGAATATCAATATAATAAAAATTATATTTTATTTTTCGATTACAACCTCCAATTATGTGTTGTTTACGTACCGACACATGAATTCGCTGTTAAGGTAAAATGTCGATTGCGAATTCTACTGTGGGAGTTAGTGAAATTCGCCACATGCCGCAAATAGCTGCCGTTACGTTTGGTTTTATTTATTACAGGTTATTATTTTTATCGTGTATGGTTGATTTTGTTTTCGTGTTTTAATAATCTCTATTACATTTAGTATTGATTATAGACATAATTTTCACACCAGCCGATACGCAAAACACGTTTTCCCAACGAAATTACACAAAATCACAACGGACGGTTAAATAGGTAATTTGTCAGTATTCACTGAGTTATCGGTGATTGTCCAAAAACCTGAAATTAAGGAAAAGGCCGCAGGTTTCATTTGGACTTCGATAGGTTTCGATAAATTTATCGATGATGAGTTATCGGTGAAAATGTGATTGCCCAAAAACCTTAAACTTGCCCTACAATATGGGTATCAAACGAAAGGGGAAGGCCCCAGCTTTCATTTGTACTTCGACATATTTCGATAAATTTATATATAACTGAGTTATCGGTAAAAATGCGATTGCAGAAAAACCTTAATATTACCCTACAATATGGTATCAAATCAGCATTTGAATTTGCATTCATCCTGGCACAATTTGTCAAAATTGAATTCTTGAAAGGCCCCCTAACGTTAGCAACGAATACCTCAAAAGGACATTTTTGAAAACCTATTTTCAATATTCTTTTTCAAAATTTTCAAAATATTCGAATTTGGTAAATTCTTCAGTAGGTAATAATCAGACTAACATTATAAATGTGAATGTAGCGATGTTTGGATGTCCAGACGTTTGCTTCTGTTACTCAATCACGTGAGAATGGCAAGACGGATTTTGATGAGCTTTGGAACGCATACAGGTTATAGTCTGGAAGGAGTTATAGGCTATTTTTATTCCCAGCGTACTAGTACTAGTACAAGGGTATTATAACTTTGTTGGGATAACGGTTGGTTGTACAGGTATAATAGAATCGGGAAAGATATAGACTTCCATAGTTCAATATCATCAGGATCGAAAAAAAATTTGATTGAGCCATGTTCGTCTGTCCGTCCGTCCGTCCGTTCGTTAACACGATAACTTGAGCAAATAATGAGATATCTTCACCAAATTCGGCATGCGTACTTATTTGGGTTAAGATGTCAAAATACTTGGAGTATAAAGTTTTGAAATGATCTGAGAACACTCGTCGTCGCCTTGTGATAGTCTATTGGCCACACATGAAACAGAACATATGTATCTGGATTGTTATTACACTCAAATTTTCGCGTCCTTTTACTCATTTTATTTTTGAAGTTAACTTCTTAGGCGGCGATATGAAGTTTTTATTGAGAGTAAAATTGAGAAAATTGTATTGTAATAGATGATATAACGGGAACTATGCAACGGAAATAGAATATTGGTTGTTGTGTTTGAAATCCTCACTACTGCTGCGTAGATGGCACTAGAAACGCCAAACTTGAAAAGGACGCTAGATGGTGCACACCAACACACACACACACTGTACATAATTCCCTGCCACCCATGATCGGATAAAAATCTGGATAATCATTGAGTCGCGCTTACCAAAAAAGAGGATAAAAAAGTAGGTAATTTTGTTCAGAGAGGTTCACTTTTTACCCATGTTGAAAAGATTTTTGCGTGTAAGTGTGAGAGCATACTTTTAGGCACTTGTCGTTTTCCATACAAATTCTAAAAATATGCGTTGGTGTTAGTAAAAATTTGTGAATTTTTGGAATCAGAGTTTCACCATGGTTAGCCATGGTTGGTAGGGTTGCCTTTGGTGCTGGTTAGATTAGTACAGTAATTATGTACATAGTTGATTTTTGTTGCTGCAATTGTCAACTCATTTGTTATTGTCATGCTTGTTGAGTATAATATGTTGAGTAAATAGCTATATTAAATAGACCTAAGGTGGCTTTATGTACATATGCGTCCAAACCACAACTGCATATAACATCTAAAAATCAATTAGTTTGGCCTAGGGTGTTCATCACCATCTTTTATAGTTTTAAATAATTCTTCGGATTTTGTAAGAATTTAATTCAAGTACATTAGAACTGGAATGTCCCCCAAAATCAATAAAATTCAATCCTCAGACTCGGACGGCTTGATTTTATACCGGCGCATAAATTCGTTCTACCAGGCACGCAGAAAAAATGCGTGCGCGGATGCTATTTGACAAAAATTTCTATTCGCCCCCTTGAGATTGAGACATGCCTTAGGTCGAATTACATATTCCGTGAACGGATGAAATTGGTTCCATTCCATGGAATAAATCGAAATTAGGTAGGTAAGTTTGATAAAGTCGATAGAACTGATACCAATTATGCCCGTTCTTCAAATCCTTATACGAGTGGTTTCATAATCCTCATATAACTCTGTTGAATTTTAGCGGCCTAGCATGAATACTTCCAGAGATATGCAACATGAAAAATCCCATTTGTATGTCAGGTGCCCGCACCTTTTCCCCTATCCCTCTTAATTCATCTATGGTTTTCAGTTTCTGTTCTAAAGTTGGTTATGATCGGTCAATCCGTTTAGAACGCAACTTAAGTTATGCATAAATACACACATACAATATTTCAATCTTATACATTATATATGTAGTAGAGGCAGACGTCCTGTCTAAATGCGAGCTCACTGTCCCCCCTTTTACAACTCTCCTTCCAATCTTTCTTCGCCTTCACTCTATCTCCCCCCTTTTTCTCTTCATTACCCACTTTCCTTTTACCCCGCCCCTCTTCCTCTATATCCCATTCGTATTGGCCCCTGTTAATTTAGGCATAATTCTACCCACTTACCAAATTTGAAGCAAAACGCACAATGCATAAGATATTTTTGAATGGATCGGTTCCCTGGTCCACTTCCCGGAAGTAAGAAATTGTGAATCTAAACAATTCTCGAATACACCTTATTCATATTTCGTTATTTCTGAATTTAAGAAGTTAACTTCTTTCACGTGTACTGGCTACACGCGGTTTTTTTTTTTTTTAATAAATCACGGTTTTGAAATTGAACTTATGAACTGAACTTACTCTTATTATGAAACAATTCGAGTATTAAAAGTACTATTTGATTTATTTAAAGAAAAAGTATTATCATTGCTATGGTGTTATTCGTTTATCCGGATAATATCCCTTTATACCTTTAATATACATATATGTATGTATACATACTACATAGAAGTTGCGCAAGCTGTGTATTTTTATTTGATCGTTTATAACTTACGTAGTTTTGCATCGATTTTCTTCGATGATAGCTTATCTGTTTTCTTATTACGTAAAGAAAAAATATCTGGAAAAAAGTTGTGCTTTTGGAATGCTGCCCTCGCAAAGAGCAATTTTTTTCATATTTTTTCATAAAAAAAAAAACAAAAATCTGAAATGATAACCTAATATTACGAAAACTATCTGGTTGAGCTAAAAACAATGTAGGTATAACGCATTTATACCAAATTTCATTGTGATTCTGTAAACTTTTTTATAATTGCTTGACCCGTTCGTGAGATATACGTAATTAAAGGGAGCCGTCTTTTTGTTTTTCGAATAACGGTAAATTGCAAATATCTCGAAAACGGTACCATAGAATCAAAAGTGAACTCGATTTTCGAAATCAGGGGGTGGTTTTACATACGAATTTCATAACGGCGTCTTTGGTAAATTTTGGGCGTCGGCCAGTGGTATTATTGTTCACTGGTCTCGAGCTTGCAAAATTTACAAATATATTAACAGAAAAATATTTGACAATTTATTTCTAGGGAAGTGTCTGGTCAGCAAAACAAAATCTGCCGCGTCTGCTAGTATTGTTTAATAGGAATATCAATATAATAAAAATTATATTTTATTTTTCGATTACAACCTCCAATTATGTGTTGTTTACGTACCGACACATGAATTCGCTGCTAAGGTAAAATGTCGATTGCGAATTCTACTGTGGGAGTAAGTGAAATTCGCCACAGGCCTCAAATAGCTGCCGTTACGTTTGGTTTTATTTATTACAGGTTATTATTTTTATCGTGTATGGTTGATTTTGTTTTCGTGTTTTAATAATCTCTATTACATTTAGTATTGATTATAGACATAATTTTCACACCAGCCGATACGCAAAACACGTTTTCCCAACGAAATTACACAAAATCACAACGGACGGTTAAATAGGTAATTTGTCAGTATTCACTGAGTTATCGGTGATTGTCCAAAAACTTAACATTAAGGAGAAGGCCGCAGGTTTCATTTGGACTTCGATAGGTTTCGATAAATTTATCGATGATGAGTTATCGGTGAAAATGTGATTGCCCAAAAACCTTAAACTTGCCCTACAATATGGGTATCAAACGAAAGGGGAAGGCCCCAGGTTTCATTTGTACTCCCATATATTTCGATAAATGGATCGATAACTGAGTTATCGGTCAAAATGCAATTGCCCGAAAACCTCTGTATTACATTACAATATGGGTATCAAACGAAAGAGGATAGCTCCAGGCTTTATTTGGACTTCGATATATGTATTTCGATAAATTTATCGATAACTGAATTATCGGTGATTGCCCAAAAAACTTAACATTACTCTATAATATGGGTATAAAACGAAAGAAGAACGCCGCAGGTTTTATTTGGACTTCGATAGGTTGCGATAAATGAGGTTTCGAAAGATGAGTTATCGGTGAAAATGTGATTGCCCAAAAACCTTAAACTTGCCCTACAATATGGGTATCAAACGAAAGGGGAAGGCCCCAGCTTTCATTTGTACTTCGACATATTTCGATAAATTTATCGATAACTGAGTTATCGGTAAAAATGCGATTGCAGAAAAACCTTAATATTACCCTACAATATGGTATCAAATCAGCATTTGAATTTGCATTCATAATGGCACAATTTGTCAAAATTGAATTCTTGAAAGGCCCCCTAACGTTACCAACGAATACCTCAAAACGACATTTTTGAAAACCAGTTTTCAATATTCTTTTTCAAAATTTTCAAAATATTCGAATTTGGTAAATTCTTCAGTGGGCAATAATCATACTAACATTATAAATGTGAATGTAGCGATGTTTGGATGTCCAGACGTTTGCTTCTGTTACTCAATCACGTGAGAATGGCAAGACGGATTTTGATGAACTTTGGAACGCATACAGGTTATAGTCTGGAAGGAGTTATAGGCTATTTTTATACCCAGCGTACTAGTACTAGTACAAGGGTATTATATGTAACTTTGTTGGGATAACGGTTGGTTGTACAGGTATAAAGGAATCGAGATAGATATAGACTTCCATATATCAATATCATCAGGATCGAAAAAAAATTTGATAGAGCCATGTCCGTGCGTCCGTCCGTTAACACGATAGCTTGAGCAAATAATGAGATATCTTCACCAAATTCGGCATGCGTACTTATTTGGGTTCAGAATAGATTGGTATTGAAAATGGGTAAAATCGGACCATAACCCCGCCCCTTTTTCGATATCGAAAATTTCGAAAAACTTATAAAACGGGTTAATTCAATATTAGAAACAGATACAATGATATAATTTGCTATATGTATTGATTTCGATGTTCTAAGGCCGATTTTATCAAATTTTTTGAAAAGGGGCGTCAATAACTTCAGAACAGTTTGTGTTAGTATAACGAAATTTTGTAGAGGGCATACTATTGCTGTGTTAAATTCAGCTATAGAAAATAAACGAAATCGCCTCGAGACCACGCCTACTTTTTCATAAAAGTTATATTGAAAGGAGGTGGAAATATTGAAAATAATCTTACTAATATATAAAAACGTAAGTTTGTGAGTGACTGCGGATATTTGTGGTTCTTTATCGTCTGAACAAATGGCCCGATCATTACGAAATTTTGCAGACAGCTTCTTAGGAGTGTAGAATAGGTGACAGGCATCATAAAATTTGAAGTATTCGCACAAAATTGGTATCAATCGAAAGGGAAGACCACAGTTTTCATTTGGGCTTTGGTTCAATTCGATATATTTATCGGTAACTAAGTTATCGGTCAAAAGGGGAAGACCACAGCTTTCATTTGGACTTTGGTTCAATTCGATATATTTATCGATAACAGAGCTATCGGTCAAAATGTGGTTTCGGGTAAACTTTGGAATATTCGCACAAAATTTGTATCAAACGAAAGGGGAAGACACCAGCTTAGAATATGCCCGCGGTAGGCATACCGGTCGTAAGAGGCGACCAATATGCACAAAGGTAATGATGTGCAACTCGATGGTTGATCTACGGATATGATGCCTCCCACCTCTCATTACCCATCTTCTCTTTCCTTTCGGAAGGAGGGATGACATGACCTAGAAGGTTGCCCTGGTCATACCAAATCGCCCCACGACAGTCGGGTAGTACCGCAAGGGAGTACCGGAGCGTACCGGATTCATATCCGGCCAAGGACTGTTATTTCGACAACACTCCCCAAAATCTTCGGGGAGTGATTTTGTTGTTAAAACAACAACAACAACAACAACCACAGCTTTCATTTGGACTTTGGTTCAATTCGATATATTTATCGATAACAAAGTTATCGATCAAAATGTCTTTTCGGGTAAACTTTGGAATATTCGCACAAAATTTGTATCAATCGAAAGGGGAAGACCACAGTTTTCATTTGGGCTTTGGTTCAATTCGATATATTTATCGATAACTAAGTTATCGGTCAAAATGTGGTTTCGGGTAAACTTTGGAATATTCGCACAAAATTGGTATCAATCGAAAGGGGAAGACCACAGCTTTCATTTGGACTTTGGTTCATTTCGATATATTTATCGATAACAGAGTTATCGGTCAAAATGTGGTTTCGGGTAAACTTTGGAATATTCGCACAAAATTGGTATCAAACGAAAGGGGAAGACCACAGCTTTCATTTGGACTTTGGTTCAATTCGATATATTTATCGATAACAAAGTTATCGATCAAAATGTCGTTTCGGGTAAACTTTGGAATATTCGCACAAAATTGGTATCAAACGAAAGGGGAAGACCACAGCTTTCATTTGGACTTTGGTTCAATTCGATATATTTATCGATAACAGGGTTATCCGTCAAAATGTGGTTTCGGGTAAACTTTGGAATATTCGCACAAAATTTGTATCAAACGAAAGGGGAAGACCACAGCTTTCATTTGGACTTTGGTTCACTTCGATATATTTATCGATAACAGAGTTATCGGTCAAAATGTGGTTTCGGGTAAACTTTGGAATATTCGCACAAAATTGGTATCAAACGAAAGGCGAAGACCACAGCTTTCATTTGGACTTTGGTTCAATTCGGTATATTTATCGATAACAAAGTTATCGATCAAAATGTGGTTTCGGGTAAACTTTGGAATATTCGCACAAAATTTGTATCAAACGAAAGGGGAAGACCACAGCTTTCATTTGGACTTTGCGTCAATTCGATATATTTATCGATAACAGAGTTATCGGTCAAAATGTGGTTTCGGGTAAACTTTGGAATATTAGCACAAAATTGGTATAAAAAGAAAGGGGAAGGCCACAGGTTTCATTTGGACTTTGCTTCATTTATGGAAACATCTATTTTGAGAACGGCTGGACCTAATACACATAACTAAATTTGGAAGGTAAATTTTGTATCCGCTTGAGATGGTTATACGCTAAAAAAATAAAGGCATTTGGAAAGGTTTTGGAGATTTCCATAAAAATGTTGACCAGGATAACCTTATAAAGTGTTCTTCAATTTGAGCCCGTTTTCGAGATATTGGTCAAAATGTCAACCAGGAAGGGCCCTCGATGGTATTGGTATGATATGGGTATCAAATGAAAGGTGTTGACAAATGATTTAACATGTTTTAACTATTTTCCAATATAAAACGAAGGTTTTTATATATTAACCAAAACGTAGATCAAAATTGGAGGTAGAAGGTTTTTGTGAAAAAATGGGTCTGAAATGAAAGGTCTTGATGCGATTTTTAAAATGGAGTCATTTTAAATCCTTTTGGGATTGTAATTGAGAAAGGGATAGGTATATGGATAACAATTAAAAAGCAATATGAAAAGACAAAAGCATATGAAGAGGATGGACGGAGAGAAGGATGTGGAGCTGAAATTAGGAGGGCGACTCACATATTTTAAATGCAAACAAGTTAGTGTTTGGGCAGGACAACGTCTGCCGGGTTTGCTAGTATAATATAATTTGGTACATACATAAATTTTCATATTCTTAACATTATTTTTGCAAAATTTTGGAAAGTGGGCGTGGCACCGCCCACTTATGAGTCAAGCAATTTTCAAATTCGACTGCTAATAACTTCAGAACGGTGTGAGATAGGTTTACGAAACTAGGTACCAGGCATGTTATGTTTATGTAGAGTACTACCACAGAAAATAAGAAAAATCGGTGAACGACCACGCCCCTTTTTGGACTAAAGTTCTCTAAACGAGAGTTAGGAAACCGGAATATGCAATATCTGTTTAACTGATAAAGATATAATGCTAAAATTTAGTACACTCATTAGCCTGATGATGTTATTAGTGATGTTTAAAGGTTTTTGGGTAATATTTTGGAAAATGGGCGTGGCACCGCCCAAAAGTGAATAAACAAAATATCAACATTTCACTATTAACAAGCCACTGTGAAAGTATAAAGATCGGCAATGAAAACTGATCATCAAATAGGGACAAACAACATAATAAAATCCGTGGGCGTGCCACCAGCCACTTTTTTAAAATTAGGTAAATATTGATTAATGAACACATATAACCGTATATCAAAAAATTTCACAAAATACGTAAAAAGCTATGGGAATGGCACGCCTTCTTTTCCAAAGTTATATATAGGACATGGTACAACCCTTGTAAAGATCGATTCAGTACTTTTGGCTCATGTAAGCGGTTAAAGCTTTATAAGCAAGGAGCGTGGCTGCCCCACCAAATTCGCTATTGTTTAGGCTCGGAATAGATTGGTTTTTAAAATCGGCGAAATCGGATGAAAACTGCGCCCCCTTTTTCTGAAAACTAACGCTGGGTATTTAATGTTCGGTTCACCCGAACTTAGACTTCCTTACTTGTTTTAATTTGAGTTTAAAGTTTTAACCCTATGTATAGGGGTTAAGTGAGTAAGCTTGACAAAATGAGGCAATTGGTTACAAATTAGTGGCTAAATTAATGTTTTTCGGGGCAGGGAATTCATTTTTGATGTTTATTTTTACTTAAAACTTACGATAGATGACTCTGTGGTACAATTTTTCAAATTTTTTACCAATTTTTCATGGAAAAATAGTTTTTAAGTAGAAATAGTAATGTTTTTAGTGTCGAGCAACTAATTTTTTTAATATTTTAATAAATCTTACGATAGGTGGTGCTGCGGTACAATTTTTCTTATATTTTCATTGTAAAATTACTAAAATCTTGCAGTGCAGTGTTATCGCTACTCTTGTGAGTTTCGTGCTAGCTTCCACGCATATAACGGTAAAATAAATTCTTAAAATTGTGCTTGTGCAAAAATTAAATTAACTAAATTTGATAACTCTTTAAACGAAAAAGAGCTTAATGCATGGAATTCTATAAGAGATGTGATAACTGTTGTTCTCGGTAAACATCGTGGCAGAGATATCAGAGAAAAAGTAGAAAATCTCATGAGAGCGTTTGATGAGCTCGGTGTGCACATGAGTTTGAAGATCCATTTTCTTCATCACCATATGGATTGCTTTGAGCACCAGCTTTCAACCGAATAAGACGAACAAGGAGAACGTTTTCACCAAGTGGCTTTCACAATGGAGACAAGGTATAAAGGGAAAAAAACTACAACGCATGTTAGCAGATCTATGCTGGTGGTTACAGATAACGAATGAAGATGATGATACTAATGACGAATATGATCCAGAATATGATAGAGAGGGATATAGCGGTGATGAGTTAAACTTATCGGCTTCTAAAAAATTTAAGTTATAGTTTTAAGCTTCATTTTTATTACAAAACATTGTACACTAATACTTTTTATTAAGACCGAACTGTCTTCTTTTTTTTTCAAACTGTACAATCTTCGTTTTAGTGTCATCAGCGATTACTTCTAATATAAAACAGAATAAAACATTACTATTTCTACTTAGAAACTGTTAAAATACTCTTTTTTCATAGAAAAAGTTAAAAAAAATTTTAAATTGTACCGCAGCACCACCTATCGAGAGATTTATTAAAATATTAATGTCAAAAATGAGTTGCTCGACACTAAAAACATTACTTTAACACACGTTTCGTAAGCAATTGCTACTATTTCTACGTAAAAACTATTAAAATACTATTTTTCCATGAAAAATTGTTAAAAAATTTGAAAAATTCTACCACAGCGTCATCTATCGTAAGTTTTATGTAAAAATAAACATCAAAAATGAATTCCCTGCCCCGAAAAACATTAATTTAGCCACTAATATGTAACCAATTGCCTCATTTTATCAAGTTTCCCTCACTTAACCCCTATACATAGGGTTAAAACTTTAAACTCAAATAAAAAAAAATTCAGACCTATAGGCCCAAAACCTGGTGTGAGGTTTTGATACGAGAGGGATAGGGCTTCAGATTTTGTTGGTTTCATCAATTACTAAAAATCTTGTTGTACAGTGTAATCATTAGTTTCACCGTTCAGGGCAACCACCCGTAGTTAGAATGGCGTAGCCCAGGCTTATATATAATAAGCGCGGCCGAAGGCCGCCTACGCGGAATGGTGTACTACGTAGAAGGACTTGGCATAATGTAGCCCAGGGTTGTTTTTATACCCAGCGTACTAGTACTAGTACAAGGGTATATTAATTTTGTCCACATAACGGTACTATGTAACGGCGCAAAATAATCGAGTTAGATATGGGGTTCCATATATGAAAGTTCTTAGGTTGAAAAGAGGAATTGATTAAGGCATGTCCGTCCGTCCGTCTGTCCGTCCGTATACACGATAACTTGAGTAAAAATTGAGATATTTGCATGAAATTTTGCATACAGGTTACTTTCTGGCCAAGGTAGGTTGCTATTGAAAATGGGCGAAATCGGATGATAACCACGCCCCCTTTTTCGATATCGAAAATTTCGAAAAACGTATAAAACGGGCTAATTCCATATCAGAAGCAGCTACAATGATAAAATTTGCAATATGTATTGATTTATATGTTCTAATTTATCAAATTTTTTGAAAAGGGGCGTGGCACCGCCCACATATATTTGAAGAAATTTTAAAATTTTGACTGTTAATAACTTGAGAACAGTTTATGCTAGTATAACGAAATTTTGTAGAGCGCATACTATTGTTGTGTTAAATTCAGATATAGAAAATAAACGAAATCGCTTTCCGACCACGCCTACTTTTTTATAAAAGTTATATTGAAAGGAGGTGGAAATATTGAAAAGTCCATATCTAATTAACTGATACCACTATAATAATATAATTTGGTACATACATAAATTTTCATATTCTTAACATTATTTTTGCAAAATTTTGGAAAGTGGACGTGGCACCGCCCACTTATGAGTCAAGCAATTTCCAAATTCGACTGCTAATAACTTCAGAACGGTGTGAGATAGGTTTACGAAACTAGGTACCAGGCATGTTATGTTTATGTAGAGTACTACCACGGAAAATAAGTAAAATCGGTGAACGACCACGCCCCTTTTTGGACTAAAGTTCTCTAAACGAGAGTTAGGAAACCGGAATATGCAATATCTGTATAACTGATAAAGATATAATGCTAAAATTTAGTACACTCATTAACCTGATGATGTTATTAGTGATGTTTAAAGGTTTTTTGGTAATATTTTGGAAAATGGGCGTGGCACCGCCCACAAGTGAATAAACAAAATATCAACATTTCACTATTAACAAGCCACTGTGAAAGTATCATAAAGACCGGCAATGAAAACTGATCATCAAATAGGGACAAACAACATAATAAAATCCGTGGGCGGGCCACCACCCACTTTTTTAAAATTATGTAAATATTGATTAATGAACACATATATCCGTATATCAAAAAATTTCACAAAATACGTTAAAAGTTATGGGAATGGCACACCTTCTTTTCCAAAGTTATATATAGGACATGGTACAGCCCTTGTAAAGATCGATTCAGTACTTTCGGCTCATGTAAGCGGTTAGAGCTTTATAAGCAAGGAGCGTGGCTGCCCCACCAAATTCGCTATTGTTTAGGCTCGGAATAGATTGGTTTTTAAATGTTCGGGTATTTAATGTTCGGTTCACCCGAACTTAGACTTCCTTACTTGTTTAAATTAAATTTAAATTTTTGCACATACGCGATTTTGCACCCGCAACAGTGGTACCTCAAAAGAAAGGTAGCATTATTACCTATCCAACACATAATTTGAATTTATTTCACACATAAAATGGGGATTTCGTGTTGGGAATTTTGATTTGGGGGTTTTGATTCGGGGATTTTGATTTTGGGGATAATGTGGTGGACCCCAATCACTAATAGTGCACATTTCGTAAAAGGAGTAACCATAATTTTTTAAATAATCATGTAATAAAAATCCGTATCTTACAACACTGCGCTGCGCAGACAACCGCTGCCTAAAATAGCAATAGTGTCAATTGACACTATTTCCATTTCCAAAAGCGCAATAGTGTCAATTGACACTATTTCCAGGGTAACTTACCAGTGACACTATTACCTGTCATTCACTTAAGAGTCTTACAAAATTCAACAAAATGGAAAATTTTGGCTCCTGAAATACGCTTCGCGGCTTCGAAATCGAAGATTTCTTAATAAACCTTGAAAAACTAGGCACACACTTACAAAACATAAGTTGAACCACAGCAGAGTAGGCTGCATCCCACGTTTGCATAACCTTTCAGAATAAATAGTAACTTTACTTAGTTAGTTATTTAGTTATTTAACTGAAACGGAATGATGATAAACACTGACTAGTGTAAGGAGACAAGGAGCTTCAAAGAACGCCTTTTTACGTTACTTCCATACCTTTTCGGTTTTCAAATAAATAAGTCGTACTTATACACCGAATGAATGGGAAAAGGTACAAAGAGAAACGAAAGAACCAGAATTTGAATTTGCTGGCTTTAACCATACAATTGACATACAGTGGCTCACAGCTTATTTTATGCAGCGCATATCTCCAACTTTAAGGTGATATAACTAAGCGACTACTGGGAATTAAAACAAAATACTAGTATCATTAAAAATATTAAATAATGTAGTTAAACAACAACGAATCAAATATTTATAAACTTATTTTTAACATAGCTTAAAGCTTAGAAAACGAAAATTAGTGCATAAATCCTAGTCACAGCTTATTTTATGCACGAACTTCTGTGCGTAACGGTACAGCAGCGCTGCGCATTTTAACAGTAATTTCTCTTTCTTTCATCTTTTGTTTGTTTCTGAAATGTGGTGAAGCTTAGTTTTAGTTTGATTTTGCTACTGTAATTGTCGCCAGCTGTGATTATTAAAATGGGTTCGCGCATGACGGTGGAGCAACGAGAATTGGTTATTCATCATTTCAAAAATGGCCACACGCAACGAAAAATTGCTGAAATGACAAATATTAAGGCCAGCACAGTACAGAAAATCATCGAGCGATTTGTTCATGAGAATCGTGTACTCAGTAAAGGTAGAGATGCACCGAACAAAATATTCAATGACGCTGACGAGCGATATATTGTCCGTAAAATAAAGGAAAATCCGAGGCTGTCCGCTTCGAAATTGGCATCTGATGTTAAGGATAACCTCGGAAAACAATGTAGTGCGGAAAGTGTTCGTCGTGTCCTGCGTCAACATAACCTTCATGGCCGAGTTTCGCGCAAGAAGCCATTTATCAGCCCCAAAAACAGACAATGCAGACTAAGCTTCGCCCGGGAACATATTTCCAAGACACCAGAGTTCTGGAATACAGTTATATTTTCGGACGAATCAAAATTTAACATCTTTGGCTCGGATGGAATGTCCTATGTTTGGCGAAAACCAAATACGGAGCTCAATAAAGAAAACTTAAGAGCAACGGTGAAACATGGAGGTGGTAGCGTCATGGTTTGGGGCTGCATGTCGGCCGCTGGTACCGGGAGACTGGTTTTCATAGACACAACAATGAACAAATTTTCTTACCTACAGATTTTGAAAGATAACTTGTTGCAGAGTGCCGAGGATCTGGGCATAAGGTCAAACTTTCGATTTTATCAGGATAATGACCCGAAACACAAATCAGGTATTGTACAAACCTATTTGATATATAACTGTCCGCACCTGATGGCACCGCCTGCACAGTCGCCAGACATAAATGTTATTGAAAATTTATGGTCCATATTGGAGAAAAGTATCCGAAAGCATAAAATTTCTAACAAAAACGACCTCAAACAGGCTCTGAAGACGGAATGGGAGAAAATTTCGCCGGATATAACGAAAAAACTTGTAGCATCAGTTCCGAATCGTCTTAAAGCCGTTGTAGATAATAAAGGTTATCATACAAAATATTAAAAGAACTGAAAAATATAGTTTAGCATATAAGTTTGAAATGTTTAAGTTCCTGCATAAATTAAGCTGTGACTAGAATATATGTACTATTTTCAGTATTCTATTTTTAAGCAATGTAAAAATGAATTTTTAAAATAAATGAAGTCTTTTTGTTAAACTTGTTTTTTTCATCTTTTTAAAGATACTAGTATTTTTTCTTAACTTCCAGTAGTCGCTTAGTTATATCATCTCAAAGTTTGAGATATGCTCTGCATAAAATAAGCTGTGAGCCACTGTAGGTTAAACATGCAATTTCACTAGAAAGAGAATTGCAGAACCTGCCTGAATGTCCAAAAGACAAGTCAGAAAGCAGACATGAAACATCACACATCAATTAGCTTATGTATAGGGTAACATATGTACAAATTGTATACTATGTGAGAAAGAAGAAAAGTCATTTTATGTCCTCATATAAATAATTAAATGCAGGTGCTTGCTTAAATCTTCGGAGGCATGGCTTAATAGCATAGCCCAATAGAATGTTTTGAAACCAAAACACCGGTTTAAAAACAAGATACTTCTGACGGGTAGTAAAGAGAAAATTTCCTGAATTAATTAAGTTTATTTATGCAGGAGGCAAACCCTGCACTGTACATACAATGAATCCTATATGAAACCCCCAGTACTTACAATTATACATACTTAAAAATCGAATTGCTTACCAAGAATTTGTGGCGCTTCCGTGCAGGCATGCCACATGCGCAGCACCTCGTCACGTTTTGTGGTGATTCTGCAGACTATTCCATCATTTGTGCCTAAAAATATACGAAGAAACACATTAGAGACATTGTAATTAGGTCTTAATAAGTAAAATCCATTGTTGACACTCGGCGGCATTCTTCAGGATATCAAGCATATTCTTCTGTTGAATTGGTTTAACAACCGTTTCTCTAAGCCATATTACGTCCTCATCGATTGCGCTGGTAACCTACTTTACTGAAGTAGTCATACAACCGAATGGTAATTTTCTTAAAGAAGTCATAATAAAGGCCCATGTTCGGTCATTCTCTAGTCATAAATAATAAAAACACAAACGTACCCATGCCATGTGTTTGAATTGGTATAACAGACGGATCTATATTCCTCTTATATACTATTGGTGTCTTCAGTACTAAACCCGGCCTACGTTGCGATGAACGATGGTGCCCAGATCCACCCACACCGATGCCTCTTGACGAGGTCGACGCATTTACGTGGTGTAAAGTGATGGATGTGGAAGCAGGCACCAATAAATCATCGCCACTGACGTTCATTAGTTTATGGGTACTATCCAAAGGCACCAATACACCCTTCTCATACATGCCATGCGAATGTGCGATATCAACACCTCCACTACTTCCATCTTGCATATCTCTCTCATCAGCCATAAATTCTGTGCCATCACACGAATTCGAATCGGTCATCATAGCAAAATCATCGATGTTCATAATTTCTTCTTTTGGTGCTAAACCATCATCATCATCAATAACTTCTGTATAATTTTGAAAAACAGCTGCTGCCGATTGTTGTAGCAATTGCTGATGCAAACCACCAACTTGTGCCAATCCATAAATATCTCTAGAGTTAGCCCCTGTCAATGCTGTTGGTTGTACACCTAGTGCAGCTACTGCCGCCTGACCACTAAAATCCCCCCCAACATTAAAAAATTGTACCACCCGCCCATGCGCTATGCTACAATGGGGCCTTAATATTTGCGTCACACATTTGTGTGGCATGCACCGTTGGGGCATATAGAATGCTGCCCATTTATGGAGCATATGTTTGGCTGCTCATTGATGGGGCATAGAGAAAGCTGCCCATAAAACCTGAAAAGACAAAGAATTAGAATTGAATATATCAACACAAATTTTACGACTTACCTAGTGTATATTTTCCAACAGTGACATTTCATTCAGTAATGTATGCAGTGCTGAATGAATTAGCGTAGCCACTTCGCGTAACGATCGGTACCCACACTTGATCGTAACGGATATGTACTCGTTACAAAATTCCACCAATTTGTGTGGCGTACCGTATTGAGCGGGTGAATTTATTTCGCATGGGGTGATATGAAATCTGGGTAACGACAAAAGTGTACCCATATACATATATTTCTTTTCGTTGCAAAAAATGTGGTGGAGAGGAATATGTCTGCCAGCACGTTATTAATTTAACAGAAATTAAATATGCTGTGACATAACCACTTACATTACGTACTTAGAATATCTCAGTTTCCACGGTTTTTTTTTTTTACTGAATCCGCCCACACATGCTATTTCATTTGCACAGCAGAATGTAAAATCTACCTTCTCGGGCGGAAGGAAAGTGTCAAAACGTGACAAAGCTGCCATAGGGGAAAATTTACGCAACAACGAGGCGTACTAGTCTCCGAGTCGTTCAAAATTTAGCAATAACGATTTTGTTTTAAATTTGAATATGCCAAACCGAAATAAAGGAAATGCGAGTAAATTATGTATTCAAGCCACCCAACCGTCCAAAACCCAATTCAACCACGCTAATAACGGGTTTATATTTTAGAATGACCCGTTTTACTGCGACACGCGCAAAAACCGAGGAGCGGTCCAACAACTTCCCTGTACCATGTCGACTATGCAATAACAACCATGGCATAGGTTTTTGTCCACAGTACCGCGGTATGGCTCAATCAATTTCGGGCGGACATGGCTCAATCAATTTCTCTTTTCCTCCTGAACATTTTGATATGGTTAAGTCAATATCTATCTCGATTCGTTTATGCTTACATACTACCGTTAGGCGAATGAAGTTAATATACCTTGTGTGCGAAGCACTACTAGATATAAAAATTGTTGCAGATTTTGGTGAAGCAGGCGTGGCGCCGCCCACTTTTCAGTAAAAAAACGTTAGCTATTTTCAAAAGCGATTGCTTGAAATTTCAAGAAGGTATTTGAATGAAAGTTAGTGAGATGCTTTCCAATATTATATAGTATACTCCTGCCAAAAATTACGCAAATCGGATAGCAAACACGCAAAATATACGGAAAAGTAGGTAACACCCTCCTGCCTCTTTTTTTAATTTTTTTTTTAATTACATACCTTTCATGAACATGGGGAAAGCTATTTATATTTTGTTATTTAGTGATAGTTTAATTTACCACTTACAATAGAAATGTTTTTATCGAAAACAATCAGTTGTCTTTATAACAAATTTTTAGGTATGTATTAAAATAGACCTGAGTAAATTAGGATACCAAAACAGAGCACTACTAGGTAAATATTTAATGTTCGGTTACACCCGAACTTAGACTTCCTTACTAGTTATATCTCTCATTGTAAGATTGTAGTCTTGCCGAATTTTTAAAGTATTTTTACATTTCTGCAATGTATCAGCAGTAAACATGTTCACATTTTGCTTTTTTACTTTGCAAAAAACACAAATTCTTTTCACTGGCGCCATGATATTTTTAAAATATTGCTTACGTTCACTATGTTAGTATATCGCTTTTTAACTGACTATGGGAAACGAGAAAACTCTTTTATATATCGCAGTTCTTTTGTAAATTTTGCGACAGGTCAATTTTGTGTTTTTCAATATATATTTAATATTTCACTATTCACGCTGTCAATCTAACTAAATTCTTGCGGTTACATGTGTGCAAACAATGTGTGGCGCTTGCATAAAGTGATAATTGCTACCTAACTACTTAAAGGGCGTGCATTCTTTGTAGTTTCCATAGAGGTTACTGTATGACCGCCACCGCATACCTACACATTGACACACAGGCAGTCCCCTGCAAAAAATTGTGCGATTAATCTCTAAAGAGAGTTGTCCTCGATTAATCCCTTTCGGGTACAACTGGTCTACAATTGAGCCCAACACATGCCTTAGGGGTACAGTTGGAGATTACTCAGAAAAAAATTCCCAATTGTGTCGTTTAGAACAAATTGGTTTACAATTATGCCTCCTAGGGATTTCATTTCTACCGGATTTGAGAGGTTATAGCCCATATCATCTTAAAGACACCATGGTGTCAACCATATCTTCGCATGCGTTACAAATATGAGCGTACGCGGATGCACACATTTTAGCATTTACACCTTCATAATAAATTAATAAGAATTCTACTAAGATTTTGTTTTCGTTTTCTGGTTTATTAACAAACCAGCAATACGGTACAATACCTTTAACCTTTTCCTGCGGCTCTACATTCTGCACTTGATCCATTCCAACATAACATATAAGTAAATTGGTTAAATCAAGTGGTTATTCTATACGACAGCACATAACTGCTAAAATATGTCCAAAAATTTCGGGAACTGCATCAAAACCAAGGGTTATTTCTTTAAAGCGTGACCGAACACCATGAAGGTATATGTTCACGACCGCCACCGAGTATAAAACCAAGGGTTATTTCTTTAAAGCGTGACCGAATACCATGATGATACATGTTCACGACCGCCATCGAGTACAAAAACAAGTTCAGAAATGTCGAGAGTGCTGTCAGGACACGTATCGGTATCCAGGAATCATATTCCGGATGCGAAGAATAATTATTTTAGTAGTTTGCCCACTTTTCTTTTATTTAAAACGCGTATTTTGATATGTTTCCCGATATTTTTGGACGTAAGGTGCTGTCGAATAGAATTATCAATCAATTAAATACCTTCGAAACCTAAAAATTTGGTACGTGCTATTGAGACTGACTGGGTTCCTTATTTGATTCCCCAAAGATTATCCTTTAAACGTGGCACGTACTCAACCAGGTATGAGGCATCAGTACCAGAAGCAGATGTTGGATACTGTAGAATATCTACACGAAATTCAAAGAACGATTATGTACGTTTATAACACAGCAGCCACTTAAAAAATTGCAAAGTAGCTTTATGCTACGTTGTTTTGCTCAAAACATAACTTTTTGCTTTCAATTAACAAAATTATTGTAAACAATTTCAATTTCGGCGCTTTGTTTACAAAAATTTACTACGTTCTGTTTGAAACCAGTTTTATACCAGGGGCGCCCAAAAACTGATTTGGGCTGTTCATTTCGGTAGGTCTTGGGCTGAAGCAAGCAAAATGCAGAATGGCTGTCATTTAGAAAGGGATCCACAGAATTTTGCAATAAAAGTGGTATCAAATGAAAGAGGTAGATCTCCTGATCGCAAATATATATATCCTAGGGTGCGAAAATGTATAGTTTTGGAGTTATTTCATGTTAAAGGTTGAAAATTGAAATCAATATTTTGTTTCAGTGAAAAGTTATTAGTGAAAAATTGTGAACTTAAATTGTGAACTTTAACTGCGAATATATCTTAACCGATATATAATATCGGATTTCCCCCTCCGGATTATTGTTACGGTGGTCAAAACGCGTCTTTTGATACCTCTTTGATACTGAAATTCAGGTGTTATATATGTATATAAAATTAATAGTCAATATAGTCCATAGAGGCGTGGGGTGAAACCCGCGGGTATAAGGTAGTGATAAATATTATCATATGTTGCATGGTGAACGCATAAAAAGTGATGGCTGCTGTTTAAAATTCTGTACCTTCCATTTTGCGTACAAATTTCTATTGCGATATTTGTTCATGTGAATAACTATTGACAAGTATTTTACGGGCAGATATAGTGGTGAATTACCTGCCAGCGATTTAACAGCCTACACACGTAAGTAATTACAATTCAACCGGACAGTGAATGATCATTCTTCTTAGTGCGAACATAAAGTGTTCCATTCCGGGCGAAATTTTTGGGCTGTTTCGAATTGAAAAGGAACGGACTTACGAGTTTCAAAGACAACCCTGCAAAAACTTTTTAAAAATTTTACGTGCGTGCCATTTATGTTTCGCTAAAAAGAAAAATCAAGATAAAATATATAAATAAAAAAATATATATATAAAAATTAGTTTTCTCAGAAGCGGATTCCGAACTGCCGAACTGCAAAATGAATAAAGTAAGTAAACGTCATGTTAGAAGGTTAGTAAGTAGGGAGAGATCTAAGAACCGCGAAAAGTTGAGGTTAGGTAGAAATGGACCTGGGCGTAGTGCGCCAGTTATGAGAATCGCGGAAAGCCAAGGAGAAGTGCCTTCAAATGATGACAATCTCCCATTAAAAGTACCCTTTCGAGAGGGCTTGAAAATGTGGACGATTCGAAATAAAGAAACTCATAAGAGTATAAACGAGCTTCTGGCACTTCTTAGAGAGGAAGGTATGGACGTACCTAAAAGTGCAGCAACTCTTTTGAATAAAGAAAACAGAAGTTTTCTAATGCAAAATATGAGTCCCGGATATTTTTGCACGTTTGGAATAAAAACAATATATTTTAATCACTTTTTTGTTAATAATGTATATAAAATTATTTCTTTTTGAGCTTCTTTTGAGAAAATACGAAGGAAGAAGCCCCACCACCTCGTCAGCATCCGTTGCAGCAAAAAAACCAAAATGTAAGTAACATTAACATATTCGTGTAACCTTTCTAAATCTATCAAATATTTTAGATTCGAAAAACCTGATTTTATCAAGTCAAAGCGTAATCAAATCTTCCAATGATGCGGGTTTTACAAGCCTATCTCGCAGAATCAGCATAGAAGCCACTGTAGAAACTCATGAATCTCAAAGCGTATACGAAGTCGTATGCTGCAAGCACTGCTCCATGTTTGAAAATAAATTTGAACTACTTGAGAGGGCCGTAAATGCAACAATATAAAAAACATAACATTAGTGCTTGAGACGCAAGTCATTAATAAAGTAAATGTAAATGGCATACATGGCAAAGTTGGCTTAAAATCATACCCAAACTTTTTTTGTATTCTCACAGGTATGCATTATTTTTTTCAGCATCATACATATATTTGGTTTTAAATATTTTCTCACAAAATTTTATGTTCATTTTCAGGAGCTGTTTCAAAATTGCCATTGAAAGGCTTGACTCCTGAAGACGTTATAAGGAAGGCTTTGCAGTTCCAAAAAGCCAAACAGTATAAGAGAAAATATCGAAACAAGGGAAAAATTAACTAAAATTGAAGCTTATTTTTGTACATATTAACGTTTTTTGCTAAAATTTTTTCTTTAACGTTATCTTTTAGTTGACTCGGAATGCATTAACTGTCGCAATTGAATTCAAATCAATAAGATTTATCTAAAATGAAACTATGTAGATATTAAAATCCATAACATTTAACGTTTTTTGCTAAAATTTGTTCATTAACGTTATCTGTTAGTTTTTAACTTAAAACATAATTCGAATTACTTGAAATGCATTAATTGTTGTCACAACTGAATTCAAATCAATGCCATATTTATAAAATGAAGCTATATTTATCTTTGTCGTGTTACATTGATAACATAATTACATACATGATTTACATAATTAAAGCTAAAGAGTTGTTTTTTCCAAAGTACAGAGACTTCTTTTTCTTTAGTTAACTGGAAATAGGGGATGGGGAGGGAGGGAGTATATGAGGACTAGGTTTGTTTCATTGCTTTTGGGTATAGTAAAGGACCACTCTACATGTATTCGCATTTGGATATAAAGGCGAGTAGTATACATTTATACCCGTTTTGGTATAAAAGGGTTACAATTGGTCTCCCCATAGGACATGCTCGAACAAATGCGATCAATTTATTCCATATAAAGAGACTAAAAAAAGTATTAGTCCCACCATCCTCTGCGATTGATCCCGGATGCATCCCGGACTAATCGCATTTTTTGCAGGGTCGCTAGACAAGGACACGCTTTCACAAAATCGCGATGGTATAAAACCGCAAATTTTGAAGTGGGCAGTAGGTACTTCCTTTTTCCCAGGAAAAGAATCATTGGGATTTTCCAGCGATTAAAGAGACGCGATCTATGTGACCTTAAGCATAAAGATAATAACTATGCCGTTAAGCCCATGTTTAGTGCACATCAAAACTTTGCAAAATAAAAGACGTGCATAGAGCCAATCGAACCATTAAAAACATTTTGCTCGAAAAGGTCCACTGTTCATAAAACGAGAATACTAAATATTAACAAAAGCAAAGGGCTAAAAATGTACCAAACTTCAAGCAAATCGCGTACAAGATTTTAAAAATATATGTACATATGTACCTAACTTGGCTTAAACATAAGAAGCTCATTTGAAACCTGTAATATAGTTTCAACTAATACAGATATGATAACAACCATCAACTGATTTCTATTGGAGAAAAGTCTTCAATCAGCCAAAAGAAAATCCCGCGAATTGCATAATTACATGAGTGCGCTCATACGTTTTTGTCAAGTTCAGGTGCCTGACTGACGTATAATACACCTCCCGCGGAATGACTGACGGTTGTTTTTAGTATCTTAATAACATATATTTTATATATACATAAGCTCAGCCTTTATAAAATTGCTTCAGAAAGTGCTTTTTTTCACGACTTCCGCAGCCTCCCACCAGCGTACCCACCGATGGTATTGTGACTGACGGTCGGTTTCGTTATTGAGGACGTGACTACAACACACAGTTTTAAACTCAGCCTTTATAAAATTGGTTGAAAAAAAGCCGCAGCATCTTGGGCTATACATACAAAACATAAATGCACGCTCATAGTACTATTCGAATAAACGAATAATGCTCTTCGAATAAACGAATAAAAAAATTCTAATAAATACTCTGCGAATTTTTTGCAAGGAATATTTTTATTCGTTTATTCGAAAAAAATCCACCCTTGTTCCGACTGACTATTGGACATAGGATAATCAGGACTGGAACAAAGATGTTGAATACCGCGTTCTCGCATGAAATTTTCAAACTCTGCGCTTTTAAATTGTGTTTCGTTTAAAATGTTGATGGTTTGGTGAGTAGAGATCGACTTGGTCATCATTATTTCTGGACACTTAGAGTAGGAGTCCACCAGAACTAAGAAATAGTATCCATTGATGGGGCCTGCGTAGTCGACATGTACACGTTGCCATGGCCCATTTGATGTAGGCCACGGGCATAGCGTTGTTTTTGTTGTAAATTTTGCAGCCGCTGCGCATTGATGACGATCGTTAATAAAGTTAATGATATCTTTATCTATTGTGGGCCAATATACATATGTAGCTACGAGCGATTGCCTTTGTTCGTTGTATTCGTTGGTAATAGAATCTTTGCGGGCAATATACCCGGAGTTTCTGTGGTCATCCCATTTCATCTTTGAAGACGTTTCGCTTGGTGAGCACTGATTGCCTTTTGTGTACCTTCTGGATACTCGTGCATGATACAAGCTTTAAGTCCGTAATTTGACGCGTCTGCTGCCACAATGATCTTTTGATGCGCGAGCAATAAATCGGATGACAGTATATCTTTAAGATGTGTGAAACATTTACAGTGTTGATTATTCCAACGCCATGTAGTATTTATTTTCAGCAGCTCATCAAGTGGTCCTCGGTACACTCGCAGTTTGTCCACAAATTTTCCATAAAAGTTTATAGCCCCTAAAAATAAGCGAAGTTCAGAAATGTGTGTTGGTTCCGGCATTTCTCGGATCGCCGCGATTCTTTCAGCATTCGGTTTCAAACCCTCTGAGTTGATATTATATAGCCAAGATATTTTATTTCACGAAGTGAAAACTTACATTTTTCAAGTTTAAGCTTGGATCTATGTTCTTGTATACGGCGGTGCACTTTTTCGAAATTGTAATGCATTTATTGTCTAGCACCGGAAACAAATATGTCGTAGATGTATGAAGTGACGCCTTCCAAACCGGCAAGCATAATTTGTTGAAAAATTGATGGAAATATTTTTACTCCTTTAACAATCCCAGATGTGTATTTATTGTGAGTAAATGTTTGGATTCATCATCTACAGCAATTTGTAAGAAAACATCTGCTAAGTCAATATGGCTAAAAATTTCGCGTTCGATAATTTTGATAAAATCTTCCGGCAAAGCAAGTGGATAGTTGTGTGTCTCCAATGCATCATTCAAACCTGTTGAAAAGTCTGCGCAGATGGGAGCCGCCCAATCGCTATAATCCACCGGTGAGATTATTTCATCTCCTACAAGACGATTTATTTCGTTTTCTACGGATTGTTTAACGGCATGGCCTGCAGTCTTTCTTGATGTACAAGTGCGCTGTAGATTTGTTGTACAACCCCATTTTACATTCTTTTCTTTTCTCTTACATTAGTTTCGTTAGTTCTGGGTCTTGGATAATTTGCTGTTGTAATCGCCATATAAATGTCGTTGATCGACATGTTATCTAGCTGAAGTGCTTTTAGCCAGTCGAGCCCCATAACATTGAGACCTTTTACTGACGTTACGTAGCATGTAGAAGTAGGCTTCCGGTTTTGAAATTCAATGTTACACTCAAATTGAGCTATGAGTGGCAGCTCGCCTGTTCCGCTGGGTGCTTGTCGCATCACTTCATCTACTTTATTGATTGAAAGCTTTTGCAAAGCCTCTTTGGTTATGATAGTGATGTCCGATCCAGGTTCGAATTGTAGGTTTACTTCGATTTTGTTAATACTAACCATTATAAACTTTCTGCTGCTTATGTTGTTGACTGAAAATATGGTTTTTGTATCAGCGTTTTATTTTTTCTTACTGTGAGTACCCTTCTTTGCATGGGGCATCACCTACAGTATCCGTCTTAGTGTTCGACTTCATTGCATTTTTTATACCCTACTATACTAGTACTAGTACAAGGGTGTTATAACTTTGTTGGGATAACGGTTGGTTGTACAGGTATAAAGGAATCGTGATAGATATAGACTTCCATACATCAATATGATCAGGATCGAAAAAAAATTTGATTGAGCCATGCCCGTCCGTCTGTCCGTTAACACAATAACTTGAGCAAATAATGAGATATCTTCAGCAAATTCGGCATGCGTACTTATTTGGGTTCAGAATAGATTGATATTGAAAATGGGTAAAATCGGACCATAACCACGCCCCTTTTTCAATATCGTAAATTTCGAAAAACGTATAAAACGGGTTAATTCAATATTAGAAGCAGAAGTAGATAATTTGCAATATGTACTGATTTCGATGTTCTAAGACCAATTTTATCAAATTTTTTGCAAAGGGGCGTGGCACCGCCCACATATATTTGAAGAAATTTTCAAATTTTGACTCTCAATACCTTCAGAACAGTTTGTGTTAGTATAACGAAATTTTGTAGAGGGCATACTATTGTTGTGTTAAATTCAACTATAGAAAATAAACGAAGTCGCTTGGCGGCCACGCCTACTTTTTCATAAAAGTTATATTGAAAGGAGGTGGAGATATTGAAAAGTCCATATCTAATTAACTGATACCGCTATAATAATATAATTTGGTACATACATCCATTTCCATATTCTTTACATTATTTTTGCAAAATTTTGGAAAGTGGGCGTGGCACCGCCCACCTATGAGTCACGCAATTTTCAAATTCGACTGCTAATAACTTCAGAACGGTGTGAGATAGATTTACGAAACTAGGTACCAGGCATGTTATGTTTATGTAGAGTACTACCACAGAAAATAAGAAAAATTGGTGAACGACCACGCCCACTTTTGGACTAAAGTTCTCTAAACGAGAGTTAGGAAACCGGAATATGCAATATCTTTTTAACTGATAAAGATATAATGTTAAAATTTAGTACACTCATTCACCTGATGATGTTATTAGTGATGTTTAAAGGTTTTTTGGTAATATTTTGGAAAATGGGCCCACAAGTGAATAAACAAAATATCAACATTTCACTATTAACAAGCCAATGTGAAAGTATCATAAAGATCTGCAATGAAAACTGACAAACAACATAATGAAATCCGTGGGCGTGCCACCACCCACTTTTTTTAAATTATATAAATATGTATTGATTAATGCCACCACCCACCTTTTAAAAATTATGTACATATATCGGTATAACAAAAATTTCACAAAATACGTGAAAAGTTATGGGCATGGCACGCCTTCTTTTCCGAAGTTATATATAGGACATGGTATAACCCTTGAAAAGATCGATTGAGTACTTTTGGCTCATGTAAGCGGTTAATGCTTTATAAGCAAATTCGCTATTGTTTAGGCTGGGAATAGATTGGTTTTTAAAATAGGCGAATTCGGATGAAAACCACGACCCCTTTTTCTGGAAACAGACGCCGGGTATTTAATGTTCGGTTCACCCGAACTTATACTTCCTTACCTGTTTTTTTTTTGGAAAACATCAAAATGTGCTGTTTTTTTCCTAGTGTCCCTCATTTATTTATTTTGGAGCATATTCTTGATAAAAGCTGATTTTAAGTTAGTTAAAATCCATATTTAATTTTGGCTATGAATATTTCTTCTTTTGTTTAAAATCTGTTTTATATGAAAAGGTTGAGGTGGCAGCCCCTTTTCTAATCAGAATTTAAGTAGTTATCGATAATAACTACTATCCTCATTGACAATATTATTGTTGTTGGAATGTAATTTTTGTGGCTGCTGTGTGGCCAAATAATTTGAAAGAAATTGGTAAATCGTATTAAAATTGATTTGTGGACATTAAATTAAGTTAACAAATTCTTTTTTATCGTAGCATTATGCCTCCTCATAGAAAATACACCTTCAACAACAATCTAAAAGAAATGTACGAATTTATAGTGAAAGCATCACATGAAAGTGAAGTGAAGTGCTTGAAATGTAATGCTATTTTTTCAATTGCCAATAGTGGAAAGGGGATATTGAACGCCATTTACGGGTCGATTCTAGAGTGGTAACAACATTCATTTTACCGGCAAACAAATAACTTGGAAACTTTTACACCCTTTTGGTATTCTGCTGGCTTAAGTTGCAGTTCAATTTCGTAACCACCGAAAGAGGTGGTAACGTCTCGTAACCACGAAAAATTGCACGTGTTTTGTAAATATTTTTGTGGACAGAAAATACCAAAAATTTTGTACACATACTAGTTCACAAAAATTAATAAACAATATGAGCACTTTTTTACGCGAAGTTTCGTGCGCGTTTGCCTTTTATTCTCTTTTGCGCATTGTTTGTTTTTGACAGCGTTGCCATGCGCGGTAGAATCGTGGGTACATGGACCGGTTACGATTTTTGGTTAGATAATCTTCTGGGTACAAAGTTTCCGGTTACGCTCAGAATCGACACGTTAACGTCGAAAGAGCATCGACAGGCTAATATTGATACGGCAACAAATAAATCACTTGTAAATTTTGTGAAATTCCAGATGAAAGTGAGGACTATTAAATTGATACTGACAACAAAATTTAAATATGATCTCACTTGTCTTGAATTTAAGGACTATTTACAAAGCCAAAAAGAATTGGTAAAGAAAATTAATAATTCTGTAAAATATCAATAACTTTAATAAACATCTACTTACAATAATGGCTAAAAATATAGTTTCATAGTCAATAAATTTCATTTCAAATAAAATATGATCCCTTTTTGAAAGGGAAATAACGCCCGCGGGCCTAATTTCCGTTTTGAAAAATAATTTTACAGCGCCGGAGCAAGTTATGGGCACAGCAAAGCTAACATTTTCAGTTTGCACATTATAACTATGTTTAGGAAGGACATCACCGTGGCGGTAGCCACGGCTATGGCACACACCCGGAGTTGGAATGGCGTAGCCCAGGGTTATTTTTTGAAGCGCGGCCGAAGGCCGCCTACGCGGAAAGGTGTTCTGCACAGAAAAAACATGGATCGGGCGGGGCATTGAAATAACGCCCGGGGAAATAACGCCCACGGGCGTTATTTCTTTTTGTCGACGGGCGCTTATCGACGGGCGTTATTTCACTGCACCGTATTAAACTTACAAATTTGTTTATTTTTGTTAAAACAAAAAGTCTGAAGAGAATGTGAATTACATACATATGTTTGTAAGCCTATTATTTCATGAATAAATATTTTTTACGATTTCAAGTTTCATAAATATATGTTCGTACTTATATCATTTGAAATATTGTACCTCATTTTCGATTCATATTTATGGTCAGCCTAATCATAGTAAATATCTAAATGACATTCTTCACAAACACCCACGTGAGTTTTTATTTGCCATCACTGTGCAGAAACTAACCCAATTTTTTGGTAGTCAAACATCAATTTTCAACAGGGCCGCCGAGAGGAAATACGGGCCCAGGGTAAAAAGGGTGGGGCCCCTATTCTACATAAGAGTTTCGAATACTGCATCAATTTTTAAACTTTAAAAATATTTTTCCACGATTTCTGATAATATATACTAAACAAATGTTGTTATAGTGCCCGAAAATTTCTTTGCATTTAATATTCGCGACTGCCGGTGCGATTTTCAAACCGAAACTATAACACTTTGAATTTGACAGGTTACCTTCGTAGGGTTGCGTAATCGACTAGTCAGCGATGTAATTATTCGGACATAAGTAAGTGTAGCTGGTTATTGAATGTGTCGCCGCTTTTAGCATCTACAGTCGACTCGGTAATTTTATCCTTCATTAATGTTATAAGAAATATTCTGTTTATCGATATTTTTTGCTCTTATTACATTGCTTTGCCAGTTTTTGCAAATGTACCTAACTTATTTTTGTACACGCACTCATGAAAGTGCTTTATCGGTTATTACAACTTTCAAATAAATGTTTAAATTAATCGACTTTCATAAGAATTCTAATTTAACTATTCACTTAATTTCTTGAAAAATACGGGCCCCTTCGAAAACTCCGTGCCCGGGGGAAAAACCACACCTTCACTACACCAACTGGAGTAAATTGCAGGTCTGCCAAAACCATAAGAACTGGCGCAGGCTGTTTGCTTATGTCGTCTGAGTCTCACCTCCACCAGGAGGCCAAAATGCTCAACGTTCGAGAGCATGCGGAACTTTTAGGTAGGCAGTTCCGTCTGAACTGTCGTAGACCTAGTCATCCAAACCGACAACTATTGGATGAAACAGAGACATTAGGAAACATCTCCGAAAGCACTATGGTGCGATCCGGCATCACATCTCCTTGCCGTTTGATCTGCGGGACCACAGGCGGGACATATCCAACCACCTCGGACTCCCGTTAGAAGAGCTTGGTGACAATTTAGAGTGATCTGGCCATTTTGGTCACGGCGGCAACAACAACAACAAAAGAAAAATTTCGAAGTGCAACAAAATAAAAACATCTACAAATACGCAAAACAAAAATTACAAACGAAACAAGAAAGGAAGTATAAGTTCGGGTGAACCGAACATTAAACACCCAGCGTTAGTTTCTAGAAAAAGGGGGCGTGGTTTTCATGCGATTTCGCCTATTTTAAAAACCAATCTATTGCCAGCCTAAACAATAGCGAATTTGGTGGGCGCGGCCACGCCCCTTGCTTATAAAGCATTAACTGCTTACATGAGCCAAAAGTACTCTATCGATCTTTTCAAGGGTTATACCATGTCCTATATATAACTTCGGAAAAGAAGGCGTGCCATGCCCATAACTTTTCACGTATTTTGTGAAATTTTTTATATACCGATATATGTACACAATTTTTAAAAGGTGGGTGGTGGCACGCCCACGGATTTTATTATGTTGTTTGTCCCTATTTGAAGGTCAGTTTTCATTGCAGATCTTTATGATACTTTCACATTGGCTTGTTAATAGTGAAGTGTTGTTTATTCACTTGTGGACGGTGCCATGCCCATTTTCCAAAATATTACCAAAAAACCTTTAAACATCACTAATGACATCATCAGGTGAATGAGTGTACTAAATTTTAGCATTATATCTTTATCAGTTAAAAAGATATTGCATATTCCGGTTTCCTAACTCTCGTTTAGAGAACTTTAGTCCAAAAGTGGGCGTGGTCCTTCACCGATTTTTCTTATTTTCTGTGGTAGTACTCTACATAAACATAACATGCCTGGTACCTAGTTTCGTAAATCTATCTCACACCGTTCTGAAGTTATTAGCATTGAATTATTAGAATTTGAAAATTGCGTGACTCATAAGTGGGCGGTGCCACGCCCACTTTCCAAAATTTTGCAAAAATAATGTAAAGAACATGGAAATTGATGTATGTACCAAATTATATTATTATAGCGGTATCAGTTAATTAGATATGGACTTTTCAATATTTCCACCTCCTTTCAATATAACTTTTATGAAAAAGTAGGTGTCGTCGCCAAGCGACTTCGTTTATTTTCTATAGCTGAATTTAACACAACAATAGTATGCCCTCTACAAAATTTCGTTATACTAACAAAAACTGTTCTGAAGTTATTGAGAGTCAAAATTTGAAAATTTCTCCAAATATATGTGGGCGGTGCCACGCCCCTTTTCAAAAAATTTGATAAAATCGGCCTTAAAACATCGAAATCAATACATATTGCAAATTTTATCATTGTATCTGCTTCTAATATTGAATTAACCCGTTTTATACGTTTTTCGAAATTTTCGATATCGAAAAAGGGGCGTGGTAATGGTCCTATTGTACCCATTTTCAATATCAATCTATTCTGAACCCAAATAAGTACGCATGCCGAATTTGCTGAAGATATCTCATTATTTGCTCAAGTTATCGTGTTAACGGACAGACGGACAGACGGACGGACATGGCTCAATCAAACTTTTTTTCGATCCTGATCATATTGATATATGGAAGTCTGTATCTATCTCGATTCCTTTATAGCTGTACAACCAACCGTTATCCCAACAAAGTTATAATACCCTTGTACTAGTACTAGTACGCTGAGTATAAAAATACAAGGGACATAGGTCTGAAAAACAGAACGGTCCCTCAAAAAACAGAACGGATGGTCAGCCTATCTATGATAAACTTTGGGCCTTTATCTGAATTGGATGTTTACTTTCGAGTTGTGACTCTTTGGAAAGTAATTTTTCCATCAGCATGTCCTCGTGTTGTTGCTTCTGCTGAATTTGCATTTGCTTAAGCACTGCCTGCATTGCGCCTTCCATTGGAATCGCTAGTCCTCGTCGCCGCTGTTACGTTTTGGTACTTTTAAACGTTTATATATAATTTTATTTATAATTAAAAATAGTCCCAAAAAGTAAAGTGAAAGACTTATACAATAAATTAGATATCAAATTTCCCACGTGTGTATTCTTGCTATTGAAAATCTTAAGTGCCGGTATGTATATCGAAACGTCAAAATGTAATTCAGTGTTGCCAAATGATGGCAATAATGTTTTTCATCCCAACAAATATAAATATTAAAAAATACTTGCACAACCAAGATCGAAAAATTACATCGGCACCTGCGAAAATACAAAATTACGTATATCCATATCAGCTGTACAACTATGTAGATATGCGATACTTTAAAGAGTTTATTGTTATTGATGGTCGAAGAGCTTGCGCCGATTATTGATGATTTCAGATTGCTGCTTCATACCGAACACGCCGTTAACGAATGTACCCCAGCGCCGTAGCTACCCCGGACTACCCTACAGATTTTTTGCCGCCTCCGAACGGCATCTACAAAGAATCTACCTTTTCACAAGACTCGGGCCTTCGATGTGGTAGGGCCGCAACACTACCACCACACTACAGCGGCCGCCATTGGACACAAAACTGCTTGCTAATAAAACTCCAAAACATTCTTGAGCTAACGATTTGGTTTTATTTTGTTAACATGTCTTTATTTTCATGATTTTTGCTAAACCTATAAAAATATTTGGAATGAAACAAACGACCAAGAAATATATTAAATTATGTAAATAAATTCCATACTATGGACCTTTGTATTTTGTTACCATCTATACTGTTAACTGCTATTGTGTACATATTTATGTGTGCTAAATTTACTAATTTTATACATTTTCATATGTAATCCTTAACGGTAGGCTTGTCTTCAATGGGAAAATTCAGATTTATTTCGCAATCGTAAACACCATATAACCCCACCACCTCAAAAACGCATAAAAAGCGCAGATTTGTTCCGGGCTCAACATGGAATCAGCTCCGGTCGTGATATATCTGAAAAGGAATTTTCTACGCTGGTTCAACAATCCTTACCTCGAGACAGAAAAGAAGTAGAAGAGGATGAAATTAACGTTGGACATATAAAGGCACAAAAACTCCCGTCGCAAAATCAAGTAAGGTTTCGATGTTATTAATTTTTGTATAATTCTTCACTTCTACATTATAGCATTTAGATATTGAATCAATGCAGGAGGAAAGCTCCGACGAAGAGTCCAACACCAGCAACGATGGTACTTATGATCGCGATGATAAGCGCCAACGTATGAACGATAGCATGCATCAGAAGAGAACCGCAATGAATAATATACTATTAGGAGTTCCAAAGCCTTCAGAAGAACCCTCTGTTTTAAACTTGAATGACTTCGGTATGTTTATCCTTTGATATCTGTCCATATATAACATAACAGAATTAAGCTTTCATCTCACTAAAAAAAACGTATAAAACGCAGAAATCTATCTAACTATGTCAAACTTTTTAACATCCAAAGAACGTACCCACTGTCTATCTGTCATACTTTTGACGAGGCGAACTCTTGTCCACTACCGACAGATAGAGTTGCACGATGAAGCCAATATAGTATGTAGGATATAAAAAGTATATGCTTTAGATATCACACTTAACATGGTAACAGTGAATTCATTCGCTCTAAGCAATCATAGTTTTTCTGAAGTCAGTATTTAAAATTTTTTCCATCGTTGAAGAATTAAGCTTCAATCAAGACAAATTGATTGTTATGGTAATGGCAGGGCGAATTCGGCAATATTCGCCTCTATTCGCTTCAAGTTTTTGTAACCTAGAATGTCATAGTAATAACAAATTGAAACGACAACCACCTATTGTTTTTTTATATTTCATAAAAATTAAATTGAACTAATGGTATCTGGAACAATAAATACGTGTTTGGACAACTCATGCGTGCATAAAATTTAGTTAAAACCATCGTCATAGTATCCTTTTGGTAAGTTGCGATGATTTTTTGAAAATAAATACCAAATACAATATTCAAAGTCAACCGTCAAATCTTCCTTTTTATGACATTCTACATTTTACGGCGGGTTAAAAACGTGAAGAAGAGGAAGTCAGCTGTTCACTTGACATTACCATAAGAATGAATTTGCCTTGGCTTCAATCATGGCCCAATTATACTGGTCGTCTCGTTAGGCCAACAACAACTATCCCATGTATTTTGTTAGTATTTTTTGGTACTTGTTTGTAATATTTTACTGCCAAAATCATTATTCGCTGTATTCGCCTTGCCAGGCGCAGATCCAGAAAATATTTTAGGGGGGTCGAAATTTTTTCCATTTTGGGTGTAAACTTGAAATTACAAAATTGCAGTTTCATTTGTCTCCGGTGGGGACGAAAAATAGATTTATCAAAACCTAAGAAAAAATACCAAAAATAAGGACTTTTTCTTTTGAAGGGACACCACGTTTTTTTATGCCAATAATAGTGAGAACTTAAATAGTGATAAAAGAAAAATGATTTAGGTTTATTTCATTTATTATTATTCAATAAAGAAAAAAAATGTTTATCACATACAGACCAAGTTCAAATAAACGACCCCGGGCCGTCCCCCCTGTATTCGCGCCTTGCACACAATCTTAATTCGCCAGCAAACGTTACAACCCAACAAGCATTTATGTAAATGTTTTAAAAATTTTAAAGTAAACCATGGTACAAGAAAATCAAGGTATTTTCACTGTGACATAAACTGTGTTTGCCGTCATTTAAATCATTTGTCATTTGTCTTACAAAAAAAAATTTCATTTGGTTATTTTTATAATATTGAAGACAATTTTTGGAATATAATAAACAAAGTAAAATATTTACAAAATCAGACCAATACTATTTGTATTTCGCTTAAACTTAAAACAAGGAGCAACGATTTATAATTTTTTTCATCGCGATATTTAGGTATATATTATTGAAAACTATAGATCCCGATAACTGACAAGAATAAAAAAAGGAAAATCCCACTAATTGCATTCGTTATTTAGATCAAATTGTTTTGAATTTTAACAATTAACAGTTACGAAATCTGGCACAATATTGCATAACTGCAATAACTAAACAATTTATTTAATCGCAATTAGTTTCCAAATCAATTAAAAATTTAATAGATTAACATAATCTGCCCTGTCACCTGGTACGGTGTCGCGATTGGGAACGTCGGTTACGAAGCTTAAAGTCTTCAGTGAAAAAGTGGTCTTAACATTCAAACTGCTTATAAAGCACGACGAAAATATAAAAACTAAAAAATATGAATTAACAAAAATTAGTTCGTTTTTGGTTTATGTTAAGTTGTCACAATGGCGGTGAAGAAGGAGTAGTATATATTTGTACCATAATGTAAACTTGCTACAATAAGCGATATGTTGGCTGCATCTTAACCAATTTTTGCAATGTGCAATTTACATATTTTGTTTTATAAATGAAAAATCGGAATTTTGTAAGCTTAATATTTTGGAAAGTTTTTAAATCATTTAATATACGGTTACTTTGCTGTTGGGTATATTTTTTGACATGTAATTTTTAGTTGACAAATAATTTTTAAAAACTAGTAAGGAAGTCTAAGTTCGGTTGTAACCCAATATTAAATACCTAGTAGTGATCTGTTTTGGTATCCCAATTTACTCAGTTCTATTTTAATACCCGAAAAGTAGTTATAAAGGCGACTAATTGTTTTCGACTAAAAACACTTTTGTTGTGAGAGGTAAATTAAATTATCATTAAATAACAAAATATAAATAGCTTTCCCCATGTCCATAAAAGGTATGAAAATAAAACAAATTAAAAAAAAAAAATGGCAATAGGGTGTTAACTACTTTCCCGTAAATCTTGCTTGTTTGTTATTCGATTTGCGTAATTTTTGGCAGCAGTATACTATATACATTGGGAAGCATCTCACAAACTTTCATTGAAATGCCTTCTTGAAATTTCAAGCAATCGCTTTTGAAAATAGCAGACCTTTTTTGCTGAAAAGTGGGCGGCGCCACGCCCACTCTAACAAAATCTACAAATTTTTTTTACAGTTTTCTTAAACAGCTTATTATGTGTGCAAAATCTTATTTATGTAACTTATGCAATTATGGAAATATCGCGATTTTAATTTTACAAAGAAACTTTTCAGAACTGTGTTCAAAAAGGGGGCGGGTCCGTTGACAAATTTTGTTTATTTTTACAGCAAAGAGTAAGCTTTATATGTCTTCAAATATCGTTTCAATAAATTATAGTTATGGCTTGAAAAGTTTTGTGGAATAATCCACCATTGAAAGGCGGGGCCACTCCCATTTTCGAAAATTTTGTGCATTCGACTTTCCTTGCTCACGAACACTTTAGAGGTGAAATAGAAATGATATACAGCTGGTTTAAGCAAAGTTATTGCATGTTCAATATATCTATGATCCTTTTTAAAACCTTTCGTATAAAATTGGGCGTGGGCCTAACCCGATTTCTGGCATTTTTGTTCGGACATCGCCGGTATTAATATAAATATGTGTGCTGAATTTTATTTTGATATTTTGAGCGGTTTTTGATTTATGATTAATAATATTTCCAAATTTGACTTAATCAAAAGTGGGCGGTAAAATGCCCCTTTTTAAAAATTCCTTCAAAAATGTATTTGTTGCCTTAACGCTAACGTTCACACCAAATATTATCCTTATAGATGTATTATGTACTGAATAATCACTCTTTTTGTATATTCGAATATATTATATGTATAGAAAGTGGGAGTGGATTTTAACCGATTTTGCCTATTTTCAGTAGCGCTCCGAGATAAGTGAACAGGAACCTGCATACCAAATTTTATTGAGATATCTTAAGATTCTTAAGAATGAAGTTAATATGCCTTGTGTGCGAAGCACTACTAGGTATAATAAATCATTTGACAAACCGGTTCCGTTGCGGCGAAAAAAAATACAAATCAGGTGATGGCTCGATATCACCATAGTAATTACGCCAAGGCTTCAATTTTTTAATTCAGCAATAATGTACAGAAATCACGAATGATTCATTATCATATACAATCAAATATAGTTCTAAATCAGACTGCCGAAAAAAAGTTTTGAAATCGGAATGCGCAATCAGCTGACTGCGCACTTAAAAAAAAAATTTAAAACCAATTTTATTTAAATCAGAAAAATAAGATTAGTTAAAACAACTCGTTCTCATTTAGGATATAGGGTCAACAATTTGCGAAAATTCAAGTTATATAGTAAAAAGGTATGACTATGGTTGGTTTAACATCTCTGTGATTATATTTATGATACAATAAGCACACCAGTAGGAACAGTGAGAGCGTAGCTCATACATAGGAAAAATTAATTTAACTATGTATGTACAAATGAATACCAAATATTAGTACCAATACTTTATATCAGACTCTGCCTATAGGTTTTGAAGTTGTCAAATATAAAAAATGTTGAGTAAAATGTAACTTACACCATAATTGCCTTTGCTTTATGTTTGCAATGGTACATATCATAGTTATTGTATTTTGTGAGATGATTTAAAATTACCTAAGATGCCGATAGTCGATCAGTCAAAATACCAAAATTCCAAATTAGAGCAGGGGTAGGTACTAAGGATAAAGATTACATTTTGATTACTTATGATTACGATTACTGTAAGAACTGAAGCTGTTTTTGTTGTAACACTACGTTGCCCTGCCTAGGTAGTCAGTATCAACCTTACCCAATATTGTCATCGAACTCTTCTAACGGAAGTCCTAGAAACCTAGCGGCTTCAACAGGGGAGGACCAGAGGGATATGGGTGTTAGAAGAGTAGGCTCGGATGAGCAGACAAAAAGATGGTTAGTAGTATGGGGGGACAAGCCGCATGCCGGACAAACATTAGGCAAGTCGGGGTTCAGTCTGGATAGGTAAGAGTTTAACCTATTACAATATCCAGACCGGAGTTGGGCCAGCATCACCCTAGTCTCCCTAGGCAGATCGCGCTCCTCTTCGGCAACGGGTGGTGTTGTTGCCTGAAGAACGGCGTTCACCGGGAGAGAGCCAACATAGGAATTTACCGAATTCGTGTGGATGAGGGTGAGGGCCTGCCGGTGCACCTTAGGATCAAACGGCGTGGAAATCAGGTGCCGGATCTCATCGTAGTGTTTGCGTAGATGGCACCTTATGCTCCTGGGGGGCGGATCCTCGTTGATCAGGCGTCCGTTCGGATGCTGCGGTTTGCAACAGTTGAACAGGAATTGCCTGGTCAACATCTCGCTATGCTCTTTAACGGCGAGCATTTTCGCTTCATTGTATAAGTGATGCTCAGGAGACATAAGAAGACACCCAGTGGCGGTACGAAGGGCGGTGTTTTGGCAGACCTGTAGCCTCGTCCAGTGTGTGTCAGCTAGCCCCGGCGACCATATAGGCGTCGCGTAGCTCAGTACCGGCTAGCCAATTGCTTTATATGTAGCTGGTAACGTTTCTTTGTCTTTACCCCAAGTGCTGCCAGCTACCCAGCAAACACAGCCTCTAACGTTAGTGAAATACTGTAGTTTTACATTAGAATTCTAATGTAGTTCTCTAATGTATCTCTAATCGAAAATCACGTTAGATAACTAGGCTAGAGGACGATCAGAGAACGATTAGAGAAACACTCGAATAACGAAGATGCGTGTATTGTCAAGTATTGTATTTATAAACTAATTTATAAAAACTTTGAATTTTATTCCCATTAGATATTTAAGCTTAAAACATGTCAAACATATTTAAAGCAATAAATTTACCGAAATAGAATTAAACAAGAACAATTAGATTTCATTTCATTTCAGTTAGAAATTTCTCATTAGAATCCCATTAGAATTTCACGTTAGAATTCGAATCGATAACTAACCTTTTTCTCGATATCGAGAACTAAGTCCCCTTTTTGTAGAGAATTCTATATTCTATGCTATAATTCGCGACAGTTTCACAAATCGTTCTCTAACCATCTACCTTAGAGAATAACATTAGAATTCGAGTCGTTTTCTAATCGTCCTCTAACCTTAATGTTTGCTGGGTAGGGACTTGAGGATTTTGTTACGGCTTTGGACTTTATTGGCAATTGCGGTTACATGAGCGCCGTATTTGAACATGTTATCAAACGTCACCCCTAAGATTTTAGGGTGTGAGACAGTTGGTAGCTTGACACTATCAACGTAGACGTCTAATTCCATGTCTAATTCCCACGACAGCCGGTTCTACGTACCGGAATGACTCGGGGTTTCCCCGACCAGGGGCTGTTATTTCACTACCCCCCCTGCCTAAGAACTGAAGCTAATCACATTAAACTCAGCTGCATTGAATCAAAATAAATGAAGCAAATGTTTTGGTTAAAATACAAATCTTTAAAATGATATATGACAGTCTCGAATTTCATTACTATTTTGACAGCTTCAAATCAATCCCAGGCATGTTAAACACATTAAGTACGCATATATCAACCCTGAATGTATAAATTTCAATAGTACTGATTGCAAAAGTGATTTAAATCACCAAACTTTGCAACCATCTGTGATTGCGAGTGCTTTCGATACAATCGCAATCAAAATGAGTTATTTTCTCGCATTCATGCAATCATTCGATTAATTATAGAGTTGAATGGCTGAAATCGCAACTCAAATTGAATTTGATATTTAAAATTAAGCAATCATATTTGAAAAAAGAATTTCTTCTAGTTTATAACTCTATTGATTGACTCATTTCACCGTCCTGCAATGAACGTACCTCTTTATAAAATGAAAGAAAAAAATTTAAATTGCTACTCTCAATATTCTTTTCAAATTTATAAAACTTTTGCCATGACGTAGAAATGGGAGGCATGTTTATTGTTATAAGGCAGTTATACGGTTGCGATATTTCATCGACTGATTTTGTTTTAGCACACTGGCGTAAAAATTGTCAAAAGGGCTTGCACCTCACCAAAAACTAATGTAAATATGGCGTATTACTCTGTAATAATTACTTAGCTAACGGGTTTTTGTGCTTATAATAACGACTGTGCTGTTCACTAATTTAGTACGCGAAAATAAATCCTGTGGATAGCGAAACGCCGAAATAATGTACATACTCGAATAGGATTTATTTTTATCATAAAAGTATTAATATAATAAAAATATTCTTGTAATTTTTTTGAACACATTCAATTTATTTGTTTTTTTGTTAGTAACACAACAAGTCGTCAATAAACGAATATCGATCAAGAGTTTGATAAATGTCGAAATATTAAATTGAATGTCGATTGCGAATATCGTAACAAAATGTATTGAATGCCACTTCAAAGCTCTTTCTCTTTCATTCGCTACCACCAGCTAATTAATTTTTACACTCAATCTGGTAGGAAATCCGGCGATCCAAGGATAATTATATAACATAGCTTCTGGAAGACAGACAGTACACATCTGATTTAAGCCATAACATTGCAGATAAGCGTTCCCACGACAGCCGGTTCTACGTACTGGAATGACTCGGGTTTTTCCCGACCAAGGGCTGTTATTTCGCTACCCCCTGCCTAAACCGTCAGTTACTTCCCCCCCCCCCCCCAGGAAGTATGAACAGAGGACTATCAGAAGAAGGTTGTGCGATAGTACGAATCCGCTTAAATTGCCACAATCGTTGTAAGTTGTTTCACTCAGTTTTCTTTCTATATTTAATCTGCTTTGTGCCCTTTGCAGATTTAAAAAGTATTATATAAATAAGCCCGCATTTCGATACTTATTGGACCTTGGCATCATGGTTATAAGCATTTCTATTTGTTGTTTATTTGTACTTTTCGACCTGAAATAAAGAGTATTGTAGTAAACGATGAATGTAATTTAGTAGATATGAACAAACACAAATAGTTTTCCGTTTGAAATACATTTACTTACATTTTTAAATAAATATAATAAATTGCACTAAATCTCCCTTTCACTCACATTCGTAATAGCTACTTTTCTCTCATAACCGGTTTTCCCATTTTCGAACATTATTCAGAATAGGAGGAAAGGGAGAAGTGAAAAAATTCCCGAGGAATCTTTATTCAGATCAGTGCAGTATCGCCTGTTTGAGCCTGACGTCGACCCGAGGGGCTACTACTTAATCTCGATTGCCAAAAATCTCTAAATGCATTTTGGAGACTTTTGTGATTTCAGTGAATGACAATTTCCTAAAATATCCATTTTCTGGTTTATTTCGATTTATTTTTTTAGCGATGAACACAGATAAAAGAAAAAACTTCATCAGCTGTTTTTGGTGACTAATTTAAGGGGCGTGATCCAAGGTATTTATTTATTTCCAGAGAGTATTTTTGCTCAGGCGGCCTTCGTTCGCGCTTGTAAAAAATAACCTTCAGTCGGTTTAATACAGAATCTGCAGAAAACTCTTGTACTTTTCGGACGACAACCAAAGCCGTATTTCTGTGTCTACAAACCAGACATTCAAAAGTTCTCTTCCACTCTGCCAACTTCCGAGTGACGACATAGTTGAGATCACTAGCTTTGAGAAAATGTTTAAAATATAACTGAGAGAAATAATCGTAGGATGCATCCAAAGCAGGCCCAGGCATTTAGTGCAGGCATCGGCAGCCCATAGCTCACTGAGCTGGGCAAGAGCGTAAGTGTTTCACACGTACATGCGAGCGCAGTAGCGAGAGCTAGCAACACAAGTCCTAAAATATGATCAGTTCCTATCCAACTTTCATGCAAGCAAGAACGTTGTCGTTTATGCGCATCGATTTTTCTTGCTTACGTGGGTGCCTACATATGTTTGATATATCCCTGTATGTTTACGAACGCAATTATGGCAAAATTTAATTTAGAGTGGGAAATGCGATTTTTCTTTGCAGAAAATTTAGACGGGGAAGCTGTCTGCTTTGTATGTAAAAGGCGAATGGGCATTAAGTCGTTTAACCCTTTCGCTACTGATGTCCACTACAGTGGACATGCCTTCGCAGCTGCGTTTTTTTTTTCATTTGAAGTGTTCGTGAAAAAAATTTTGTTGTAACGGACGTAGCGGTAAATTGCGAGTATAAAAAAGCAATTTCTATAAATTTACTTAAATTTTTGTCAGTAGTGCACCGATTTTTGCAAGAGAAGGTTGAAAAATACCATTCAGTGAGTTTTTACTTCAAAAATAAATTGGAAAAAAGTGTATATATATGTATATATTTGTGTAAGCGACGGTGTTTTATGTACCTTTTATTCTTTAATCGTTTGAAAGTGGATTAAGGTTGCAGTGAAGGTAAGAGTTTTAGGAACAGAAAACCTCATGTCCCTTGTAATGGACATGAGTAGTCAAGGGTTGCGTTTCATATGAGTATGTTATGACTTTGCAGAAATAAAGTACCATGGCTAGGCGCAAAGTGTTGACTGAAACCGAGCTGTTTGAACTCTTAAATGATTTCTCTGATTTCGACGATGAATCGGATAATGACGAAATTGATTCAGGCGAACTGGAAGAGGTGAGGATGGAACGAATTGGTGGAGATAAGGATTCGATTCGAGCACAGAAGAAATGGAAGATATGGCTCCAGGAAGTTCAAATAAACCAGCTGATCGTGCACATATTGCACGTATTTCAACTGCATCCTCGAAAATGAGCGAAGAAAATGTTTCAGAAAATGAATATTTTTCGGTGAGAGTTTTACGTTCAGTAGCTACTAGCAAAGTAAGTACACGAGAGATAGAAGCAGAAAGAGAAATCTATGATTGGAAAAATATCACTGAAAAAAGTGACATTCAATGGAGACATTCCCGCAGTACTGACAGAATCGCAGATTTTTTATTCACTTCACCTGAACAGTTTCCTACAGCCGTCAAAAGTGAATACGAATACTTTCAAAAATATTTGTCACCTAAATTTTTTGAAGATGTATCCAACTTCACTAATTTATATAGTGTTCAAAAAGAGTCGAACATTAGACCAACTAGTCCTGGGGAAATTCGAAAGTTGTTCGCCCTACATATTATGATGGGTATATTGAAGTTTCCACGCATAGCAATGTTTTGGGAGAAAGGTACGGCACTACCAATATTTACTGACAGTATGCCACGCAATCGTTTCTATGAACTATGAACACATTTGCATTTAGTAGATAGTACTCTTCCCCCACAAAACAATGATAAGTTATATCGCGTGAGACCAATAACGGATGCTATTCGAAAACGACTATCAGAACACCAGTTGGAAGAGGTTCTTTGCGTTGACGAACAGATTATTCCATTCAAAGGGCGCCTGGGAATAAAGCAGTATATACGTGGAAAGCCTTGTCCGTGGGGTATAAAGCTATATTTCCTCTGCGGAAAAAGTGGAATGCCCTACGATTTTATTGCCTATCAGGGGTCCTCCACTGAAATCGATCCAAATATTCTAAACAAGCTTGGTTTCGGTGCTTCCGTTGTATTAGAGCCTCTAAGAAGAGTTCCCCAGGAGTCAGTTGGTCACCAATTATATACAGATAATTTCTTCACCACGTATTCTCTACTGGAACTTTTAGAGAAAAGGAAAATTCTTGCCGCTGGTACGATTCGTGTCAATCGTTTTCGAAACCCACCATTGTCCACGGATGCTGATATGCGAAAGAAAGGTCGCGGATATGCTGAGCAAGTTACCAGTCGAGATGGAAAGGTTATCGTAACAAAATGGTACGACAACAAAGGCATTTATCTAGCTTCCAACTTTGTGGGAATCGGCGAAAAAGATAAAGTGCAGCGATATGATAAAAAAGCAAAACAGTTTACAGAAGTTGAACGACCTGAGGTTGTTCAGCTGTACAATAATGGAATGGGTGGCGTGGATCTTTTAGATCAAATGCTGCAGTACTACCGTATTTTTATCAAATCTAACAAGTGGACTCTTCGAGTAATCATGCATTTTTTGGATATAGCAGTAGTAGCAAGTTGGATGGAATATAGGGCTGATGCAGATAAAGATGATATACCCCGAAATAAGCAAATGGACTTGCTTAGCTTCAAAAAAGGACTGGCTAACACTCTTGTAAAAATATGCCCAGAAAATCCTCAGTCTCTTGGAAATGTTACGAGACGGCGTTGTATCTCAAGTACTTCGAACGACGACGAAGAACCAGCTCCTAAACGATTGAACTATTTCCAACCACCTCCAGTTGATTCGCGTTATGATGGAGGTAATCACTTACCAAAGTTTGATACTTCACAAAATAATGCGGTTCGCTGTAAAAACGAAGGATGTAAGCAAAAAACCTTCTTATACTGTACGAAGTGTAACGCACACCTATGTATCCGTCGAAACTCTGACTGTTTTTATACATATCACTCTAAATAATTCATTACAAATGAAATATGAAGTTCTAAGCCCCTGGCTATGATAATATATTCTTAAATAAAACTGAATTCAATAACAAAACTACTCCACTTTTGTATCTTTTATCGAAATTTTAGTAAGCTCCCTGCATTCTATTTTGACTCCCTTGACTACCCATGGCCACTCAGGTGGACATGAAATTTCTACCACGCCCATATAAGTAGGCGACTTATGTTTTCACTAAGGTGCTTCCTAAACTCCTTACAGTAAAAAGCATTACTTGGAAATAAATTTGTAATACGTAGAAGCTGCCGGTAGTGAAAGGGTTAATTTAGAAAGGCATTATAGATCCTGTCACAAGGATTTAGAAAGCTATTCGGGAAAGGACAGGGAAAACTATTTAATTAAACTAAAAAAATCATTTTATGAGGAAATGGCAAATGATTTGCAAAAGCTTTCTTCATTGGAAAAAGCTCAATCACTAAGCGGACAGCTTTTTTACATTTTAACGTTTAAAAAAAAACTAAAAAAAATTAAAAAAAAACACAAATTAAAAAAAAAAACATTTAAAAAAAACTAAAAAAAACCCAAAAAAAATTAAAAAAAAAACACAAAAATAAAAAAAAAATTTATTGTTTTTAGTTGCTAAGATGAACTAGGTACGGTCTTTTTTATTTATTGCAGTTGTTCGAGATGTGCGCTATATTTCTCAGAATATATTAAAATTGTCATGCAAAACCTTAGTAATCAATTGAGCAGCCATTATTTGATAGTCACCCACGTAAAAATATATATATGCGTAAAGCCGAACTATGAGCAAATTTGTGTAATTATGCTCGCCTATATGTGTGACACACACATTCACGAAATGAATTGTTTGCATGTATGAGAATGCCGATGCCTGATTTAGTGGGACAATTGTCCGCATAATTGAGAACCAAATTCACACAGATTATTACGCTCTTTGCTTGCTTCGCTTGTGTGAGCGCACTGATAAACGAAGTGCTGTTGTTTATTTCTGTTCAGTGTCTTACTATCAAGCAACAAAGCAACAGCTTATGCGGAAGTATTTCACTAAATCAGTGATGCTCAAACGCACACTACCTAATTCTGCGCTTGTGTTGAAATATGAGAGAACTTGCTGATACACCCAAAAAAATGTCCAAAAAACGCGACAAAAAAAAATTGTGTATGAAACAAAAAAAATCGAAAGGGAATTAGTAAAGTAACAAAGAAATAAAAGGAGAATAAAGGAAAGGTACGAAAAGGAAAATGGCACAATGGAAACCGTAGAATAATATAAAATAAAATAAAACTGATTTTTATTATAAACTAAAAATTAATATTTTCATGGTTTTGAACCAAATAATCTTAAAAATTTCATTATTAAATTTTTTATCAATTACAAAAATAAAGACAATTCAAGTGTCAAAAATAAATTAAATTTCAAAAAATTTTCAATATTGAATTGAACCTTCAAACAACTAAAAATTAATATAATAATATAATAATTGCAAACTAAACACTCCGCATTACCGAAAAAGTTTTCGGAAAATAAAAACATCTATTCCCACTCAATATTAAACATGCCAAAGCTGTCAATCAGCGCGTAAATAGAAATTGCATGTGTAGCAGTCAACAGTCGTTGATCAAGTGATTGGCAAACCCACTCTAATTTTCCACAATGTATAGAGAGCGCTTGCATTGTACGTGTGAGCGAATCTATGAGAGAGCAATAAAGTCGGCCGCCCGCGGGCTAGGCAAAAATCGTCACTGCACTAAATGAATGAATGTAATTATTTCATGATAACAAATGCGTACATCAAATGAAAAAACATAAAAGTTTGCTTTTGCTAAAAGCATTGATCAACATACATGAAATAATTATATTCATACACATTGTGTAATAATATTTATTTCTTGCGCGATAACAAAAATGATGCGCACCACCTTGCTTCTTTCTTAGCTAGCGACGCACTGAACACAAACAAACGACAGCATTTCAGTGGTGCGCTCTCACTAACACTACCTCAATTGCAAAATAGCCTAGGCCTGATACAAAGTCAAATGATGATATAGGGTATAAGTGCGGTATAGGGATGACTAAAAAAACCTCATAAATGCCGAAAAAGCTAAGATACTGCTGGGGACCACCTTAAGATGCAATAATTGGTATATCGGAGACACATTTTAGAATCCTATAGGTGTTCTGACAATTCATTATGGGATCAATTCTTCCCACACCACAGTGCAAGCGCACACATTGAAGTCGACTCATATGACGTGCTGCGGACATATTAGGGCCAAAACCTCAATCTATTATTTTAACCGATCAACGGAATGGCGACACGATTTATATCTTATATATAGAAATTTAGGGACATTCGTTACTTCTGCCGCTGAAAAACAGTAATTGAAATTGTATAGTTTAGAAAATTTACTTGATAATCAGAAAATTACAAGTCATATTTAGAAAGTTACAATTCATATTTAGAAAGTTACAATTCATGTACAGAATTTCCACTTCATATTCAGAAAGTAACAATTGATATTCAGAATTTCCAATCCATATTTAGAAAGTTACAAGTAATATTCAGAAACTTACAATTGATATTCAGAATTTCCATTTCATATTCTGAAAACTACAATTCATATTCAGAAACTTACAATTCACATTCAGAATCTTACAATTCATATTCAGAATTTGCATATCATATTCCGAAAACTACACTTAATATTCAGAAAGCTGCAATTATTTCATTTCATTTGATTTATTTGCAGTCAATGGAACAAATCCTTACGGACTAAAAGATATTGAGTAGTACTTAATACTACACCTTTTTCAGTTCATATTCAGAAAATTACAATTCATATTTAGAAAGTTACAATTGATATTCAGAATTTCCACTTCATATTCAGAAAGTAACAATTGATATTCAGAATTTCCATTCCATATTTAGAAAGTAACAATTAATATTCAGAAACTTACAATTGATATTCAGAATTTCCATTTCATATTCAAAAAAACTACAATTCACATTCAGAAACTTACAATTCACTTTTATTTCATTTCATTTCTCTCTCTTCCTCCTGCGTAGTGACAGAAAGTACTATGCATTTTCTCCAATTCCACGTCTAAAGCAACACCTTTTCATGGTCTCAATAATATTGAATAATGTTGTCCAAAAATGCCTGCAATGCACTTAACTTGTTCAGGACTTACTGAATATGAATTTAAACTTTCTGAATATAAATTGTAATTTTCTGAATATCAGTTGTAACTTTCCGTATATTAATTGTAATTTTCTGAATATCAATTGTAATTTTATGAATGCGAAGTGGAAATTCTGAATGTGAATTGTTACTTTCTGAACACAATAATCAACTCTCTGTTAATCTTATATAATCTATATATAGGCGCATTTTGATCACAACAAGCGTGAAGAAAATGCTCAACTCGGATAAAATTTCCCTGCATGCATTTAACAACACTAGAAACATTGCAGCTGTCAAAATCATCTGTTGATTGTTATTAATATTTATTTGTTTATTAGAGCGCGAAAGTTAATAAATTTGATTAAAATATATATATTTGTTGAGGTTTTAACTTCTTTTTGCGCGCTTGAAAAAATAACATAATTTTGCTGTTTATTCAATATTTTCTATACGTTTTTGAAGGAAAAGAACATCGTAGAACAAGGAAAATGAGTGATTCAGAAAATTTTGTGGTAAATTATTAATAAACCAAACATGTTAAGTAAGAAATTATGTGTTACGTTCATTTTCGCAGTTAGGATCTCTTCTTTCTAAAGACCGTAGTGAGCTGCGAACTCGTATGGTGGATGCTGTTTTCGCAAGTTCCAGCTCTTCTGATAGTTCGGACACCGAAAACGAAGACCATCATAAGTGTGAAAATTTCGAATGGACTCTTGACGCTATGAGCCATAAACATTTTAAGGCGCACATGAGAGTAAAACGCGAAACGGTGGATTACCTTATTGGTAATATCCAAGAAATTATTTCATACATACGTATGAGAATTTGAATTATTTTTACTTTCAGTAAGATACGCTCAATCCGATAATGCCCCTGACCCATCTAGTGGCGGAAGACTAACGATAACGGCCAAAAAATCTGTGTACATGTATATTTGGTACGTCAGCAACACAGTGACTTTTAGGCAACTGGGAAATTTGTTTGGGGTGGCTGAGTCTACATCATGGTCCGTAGTGCAAAGGGTTACAGCGTTTTTAATGTCTATAAGCGATGAGCATATAAAGTGGCCGCAAGGATCTGATTTGGATGAAAACGCAGAAAACTTTAGACAAAAGAAACGTATACCTGGTGTGATTGGGGCAATTGATTGCACACACATTGGTATTAAGGGACCAAAAAACTCAAAAGAAATGTACTTTAATAGGAAGAAAACATATAGCATAGTGCTGCAATCCGTAGTCGATGCTAACAAAAAATTTATTGACATTGCTTGCGGTGAGCCAGGGTCGCTGCAAGATTATAGGGTGCAAAGACGATCTAAACTCTTTGAAGATGCGGAAAGTCATTATGAGGCAATGTTTCCGAATGCACATTTCATTATCGGAGACTCCGCTTATCCTTCAATAAATGATGTTTACAGAGCAAACTGATTTGAAGATGATAACGAATATAGTAGTCAGCGTATGTGTTTTGCATAATATATGTATTTCTTTTGACTACTTGTATGACATCAACGAACAACCGACACAAACCCAGTTCACTACTGACGAGTTAGTTAAACAATCATTTCACTAAGCAATCAGTTAATTCAAAAGCTCTCTTCTCATTTTATTTCGTATGTATGATTTTGTAATACAAACGTATACTACTACTATACTAGTACTACACCTTTTCCACCTGTATTTCAGAAAAGAAGAAATGTATTTCAGATGTTCCAAATGTTTTTCAGAAAACCTTAGTTTCAATTCAGAAAAGCTCAAATGTCTTATTTTAGTGATATGATATGCCAGGGTAACTTTTCATCAATTACTTTTAACATTTTCTGAAAAACATCTGATCTTATCTGAAATACTTTTGAGGCTTTCTGAAATACAATTGGAATATCTGAAATACTATTGGTGTTTTCTGAAATACATTTGCTATTTTCTAAAATTAATTTCACATTTTCTGAAACATATTTATTATTTTCTGAAATACCTTTGGTGTTTTCCGAAATACAGTTGGAAAAGGAGTAGTAGTATTAAGTATATTAACTTGCTTGGTCCCTTTTAGCTATTTTCTCCAGCAAAGCTATTTTACGTTCTTCCAGCGGAATCTCCTTCTCAAAGTTTTCTTTTACTACCTCCTTAAATTGCTGAATGACTTCACTTTTAGCCTTTTTCTTCTCCGCTGCTTCTTGCATTTTCAGTTCAATTTTTTTTTTCGTAATATAGCTCACAAGCACAACGTCTTTTCTTTCCTACTGAAGCTGATGAAGAATTAGTTGCTGATTAGCATTTGAACACGAAGGAGATGGAGATGCCGGTGACTGCGGCGAAGCGGATAATTGTGATGGCGATGGTGAAGGAAGGGAGGGTGAAGCTGCTGATGACGATGGAGTTGGTGACGACACATCCACAAACAATTTCTGAAATGGCCTGTGGCCAACGCATACGGTATTGTCAGTGGCGTACCCAGGGCGGGGCGGGGAGGGCGGCTGCCCCGGACGCAATGATTTGGGGGCGGCAACACGAGATCCGCTGTTCCTCAAATGAAAAATGAAGCTCAAACATTTTTTTCTACGAATTTTTTTTTTTTACATTCAATGTTTTGTATCTATGAAAAATAATACTTCGAACCTTAGTACCAAACTTTTTCTTCATACTAATGAAAAACCTTAAAAGTTAACTTTTCTCGATTTAATTGCTGCAAATTCTCGTATTATATCCTCGTAATCTAACATTGCAGCAGTTTCACTTTCGATTGAAAGAATTGCAAGGTTTGATAATCTACTTTGATTCATGGTTGACCTCAAGTAAGATTTGATCAACTTAAGTTTGCTGAACGACCTTTCACAGGATGCAACTGTAACCGGTATAGTTAGTAGTATTTGCAAAGCTGTCGATAGTGCCTTGTAAGCTTCTCGTCCCATTGAAGAAATTTATACAGAAGTTGTTCAGGCGAAAATCCAATTTCCTCTTCGTTTTTCTTCGCTCTTTTTAATAAGAGTAGCACGTCTTGAATATCGTTGAACAAGTCTTCGTTGTCCAAGTCATCTGGATAAAACTCGGCAAGTTTCTTGCAGTTTTCTTCTATTTTAAAAAGCTCCTCTTTATAAAAATCTTTGGGAAGTTGTATAATTTTTTCAAAGTTACAAAGGAAACCAAAACGATTATCGAGCTTCTTCAAATTTGTGAAACGTGTGGATATTTCCATTGAAAGTTTATCCAAAACTTCAATCAGAGATCGTCGCAATTCTTCTTCAAGTTCAGTCCAGAATCTTCAGAGGTTTCTCCTGGCATATTTCGCTTTTTTCGTATTCTTTTGACCATGCTCACACCCAACTCATTACATTTATCTTTAGCTTTACAAATAGCACGGTCGCACAAGTCGTTTCTCCAATCATTCAGTTGGTCTGTCAGCATTTGCAATTGTCCAAGGACGTAAGTGAAACTAATTCCTTTTTCTTGTAACCGTTTCTGAACTCTATCTAATGTTACGAGAACTTTTGCCCAAAAATACAAATAAACAATGACATCAAATGTTTCTATAGCATTGATAACCAACGCTGCATCTTGTCTGGTATCAATATTTTCTGTGGTCGTATCTCTCAATTGTTCCAGCGCTGAAATTACTCCATCCAATTGTGTTGATACTGGTTTCACAGCTTCAGCTTCTGAGCTCCACCTAGTTTCACAATGTCTTTTCATAGTAATACTCACGTGTTGTTTAAGAACGTCCCATCTGTGCGTAGAGGAGGAGAAATAGGTGAAGATACGCTGTATTGTTCCAAAGAATGTTACTGCTCGGACATTGGCGTGGGCTGCGTGTACACCTGCCAAATTGAGAGAATGGTTATCACAAGGAACGAAAACAGCTTGCTCATTCAAGTCGATGATTCTCTGCTGGACTCCTGAATGAATACCGGCCATTGTTGGTGCATTGTCGTACGATTGACCTCTAGAATCCTTTAGGACTAATCCATCTTCATCCAGTTTGTTCGTAATAGCTTCAGTAACTCCTTCTGCTGTTTTGACTTTCAGAGGTATGAAATCAATGAAGACTTCTCTAATTCTTACTGAATTTGGTTTTACTTCTTCAAATCTTATAATTTGTGACATTTGGTCCTCATGTGCGGAGTCCGAAGTTGAATCGAACATTAGCCTATAATATTTCGCATCTTTGCACTGAGCAATGAGAAACTTACGTACTTTATTCCCCATCATATCGATGAGCTCGTTTTGAATTCTGGGAACATGTGATGGTTATTAACTAATTTAATCCTTTTGAATACTTAAAAAATAGCATTAATACCGATAAGCAAGAAAAACATGCATTCGTTGAATGCATCCGATTTGTTATTTGAAGCTACGTATGGACTGACAAGGCGGCCACCGTAGTGTGGAGGTAGTGTTGTCGGCCTACCACACCGAAGGTCCAGGTTCGAGCCCTGGTACAGGTTACATCAAAAAGTGGTTTGAAAAAGTTTTTTCAAAACGGGGTCGCCCCTCGGCAGTGGTTTGGCAAACTCTCCGAGTGTATTTTGAAAGGCTTCTCAGCAAAAATTCATCTGCTTTGTAGATGCCGTTCGGAGTCGGCGAAAAACCGTAGGTCCCGCCAATTTGTAGGAAAAATTTCAAAGCGGCACATCACAAATTGGAAGAGAAGCTCGGCGCAAAAATCTCCTAGGAGGTTGATGATATAACTGTTGTATATCGCGCCATATATATATATATATATATACGGACTGACAAGTGACTCGCACATATACATACAAAGATGGCACGCCCAATGTTGCTGCGTCGAGAAAATATCGGATCAATTAAAACAATCTGTAGTATTAAATTTTTACACCAAATATTAGCGATTTGTCAGATACACGAATATGTACCCAAAATTGGGTGAATAATAAAATAGAGAATCAAAATTGTATAAAAATCGGGGGATTCATGTAAACGTTTAAAAGCCTTGTAAAGCTTATAAATCATTTAAAGTGTGTAAACTTGTGTGAAAAATTACATGTTTATAAGGTTTTTAAGCTTTACGAGGCTTTTATAAGCTTAAATGAATCTCCTGCATATTTGGAATGTTATAATAGGACTCAGAGAGAGATGGGGGGCGGGCGGCGACTTATGTTTTGCCCCGTTCGCTAAAATTCCTAAGTACGCCACTGGGTATGGTCGTTTTTAATAATTGGAGTATTGCCAAAAATTTCATCCATGAGCTCCATATATGGAGCAAACCTGTGCTGCGGTTGTTGTCTCGCGCCACTTTATAAGCGATAAGAAGTGTTCGCATTTTAGACTCCAAACACTTGGGAGTCCGCTCCGAGCCCTGAGAGTAAAATGGTGAGAGGTTAAATGGTGCACACAATACCCGACTTGCAACATACCGTGATACCCAATGACACCATGTCCTCGAGAACATTGTTGTAGGCCACCCTCTTCTTCTTGGAGTGCTCAAATTCCGACTTTCGAGCAAGGTAGCATCTCAAAAATCTAGTGGTTTCTTCGCGTGTCCATCTTCTTCGTTTTTTTTCATCAGACCTTAATTAAAAAAAGTTAAGAAAGTTAATGAAATCTTTATTCTTTATGGATGCATTATTTGATAGATGATTACATGATTGCAATCGACAAATCTTTTACTTGACCCCCTTCGATTTCGCTAAAAATTTGGTACCTTTTTTAACGCCCGAAAGACATTTTTCAAACGTGTGAGGTCCAGCCAAATATCTTTAAAAACAAAGCTGTGGTTGTTTAACTCAAATGTAAAATCAATCATGTTTTATGTTTGAGACGTGGAAAAATTCAACCCTAATTCAAAAACGCCGCCCAGTTTGTATTAATAAAGGGTATTTGTTTCCTTTGGCACTCAACTACTAATAAATTAGCTAAAAATATGATAGGGGTGTCAAAAGATGCGTTTTGACCTCGGTATCGATGATCCGAAGTCGAAATTTAATTTTTTTGTTTTAGTGAAAAGTTATTAACAAAAACCCAAAAAATGACCCTGGTCAAATCCTGATTTAGGGGCCCGATCCATGTTTTTTATGTGCAGAACACCTTTCCGCGTAGGCGGCCTTCGGCCGCGCTTCAAAAAATAACTTTAATTGCAAATATCTCGTCACAGAAACAAAAAAATTAAATTTCGAGTTCGCAGAATGGATACCGAGGTCAAAACGCGTCTTTTGATACCCCTATAATATTTTTGGCTAATTTATTAGTAGTTGAGTGCCAAAGGAAACAAATACCTAATAAAGGTCTGCACCGTATCCTGAAAATTCGCTGGCCAAAAACAATATCAAACGACGAATTATGGTATCAAACAAATCAGCATAAAGCTGCCACAGAAATAACCAAAAGGAAGTGGTCGTGGATTGTGCACACTACGGTAAGTAAAGCCCGACAAGCATTGCGATGAAATCCACAGGGAAGTCGACGACCTGTGGAGCAGAACTGTGGACAGAGTATTAGAAGATCCAGGATACACATGGAACGATGTCACGAGAACGGCACCAAACAGCATACGATTGAATTCGGTGGTTGTTGTTGTTGTTGTTTTAACAACAAAATCACTCCCCGAAGGTTTTGGGGAGTGTTGTCGAAATAACAGTCCTTGGCCGGATATGAATCCGGTACGCTCCGGTACTCCCTTGCGGTACTGCCCGACTGTCGTGGGAGCGATTTGGTATGACCAGTGCAACCTTCTAGGTCATGTCATCCCTCCTTCCGAAAGGAAAGAGAAGATGGGTAATGAGAGGTGGGAGGCATCATATCCGTAGATCAGGCCTGGGCAGCTTTGCCCGCGGTTCGACGTCGTGTATACATATACCAGATGTTCGACGCTTCTTTTAGTTGTGTCGAGCATTTACCAAATGGTTTGAAACACGATTCAAACTTCATCAGTGCTGCCGTCTGTATTGATTCAGATAAAAAAATATACTTTTCCTCGCCGAATTTCAGTATAAGTTTGGATATGTTTTTAGCAAAAAGAAGTTATGATATGAAAATAATATGTTTTGAATATGGAAAAATACAACGTTTTCCGCCAGTGATATTCGAGATTCTTACAGCTCCTAAAAATGTACCAGCTTTAACGTGCATATTAGAGTGGACATTTTTGTATGGGGAAAAAAAAGTTGTTTAAAAGAGTTGTATATAAGACATTCCCATAGTCTTGGACAGTTATATTAAGGGGAAGGCGTGGTATATTGGCCTCAAATTTAGGGTGGCCCGATAGAGAAAAAATTTTTTTTTCCTTATATCTAACTAGCAAACCCGGCAGACGTTGTCCTGCCTAAACATTTACTTGTCTGCATTTATACAATTTTACTCTCCACGCTCATTTAAGCTCCGAATCCCCCTTCCCGGCGCCCCACCTTCATCCTTTACATATGCTTTCCATTTTTTATATTGTTTATTTTTTATGAATCAAACTTTTGAAGGAGTAAGACCGAAAACATAATTTTTTTAAATCACCATAATGTACATAGGGTATTTTACAAGATAAATAATTACTATTTTTAGTAGGGTGTGGCAGCACTGAATGAGTGATGCATGTTTGAAGCAACCAGTTGTATGACCTACATACAGTATTCCCCGGATAATTTCAAAATAATGCGGCTGAATATTTTCAACCTCCAGCACAAAGAGCTCTGAAAGCCAAAAAAGTAAAATAGATATATCGTCGCCCCAGAAAACGAACGTCGTATGTGAAAACTGACCATTTTCAGGTTTTAATGCAGAACAAGTAAGGAAGTATAAGTTCGGGTGACCCGAACATTAAATACCCAGCGTTAGTTTTCAGAAAAAGGGGTCGTAGTTTTCATCCGATTTCCGATTACTTCATTTATTAAAATAAAAGATTTTTTGATCCGTTTTTGCCAAAATAACAATATCTTCTAATGAATGCTAAAAGTCATTGTTTCTTTTCGTTTACGTACTCCATATCGAGGCTTCACAGCATTTCGTTTGAGCAACCTGTTGCATCATACTTTTTGACTTGTTCGCACTCACACAGTGACATTAATTACACACATACTACCAAAGAGCTCTGCCGAAGCTGCCCACCCCTGCCGTAGATCAACCATCGAGTTGCACATCATTACCTTTGTGCATATTGGTCGCCTCTTACGACCGGTATGCCTACCGCGGGCATATTCTAAGCCCCAACCCGCAGGGGAAGAAGTCGGTGGTCGACACCCTATTCTTCAATAGGAGGAAAATGATGATAAGAATATTAAAATAAGAGCCCGAAAAATTGGACCAAAAATATTTCTTCGTGGTTTCATTTCTACATGCATACATATGCCGGCTCCAACTTCTTGCGACATCACTTTTCGAACTGCAGAGGTAATTGTGGAATAAAATTATTTTCTTTAATTTCCAATTAATTAATTTTTTGTTGCGGGGTTTGTTTTTGTTTTGCGCGGCTTGAGTGAAGTTAGCTGCGATAGTTACAGCTGTCAACAAATTTCTTTAGTATATTTTAAGAGCTCATTCACAATAGCCTATTTTTTTCACATTCCAACACTACGTTTTGGTGGTGTATCTAATAACCGACTTTAAAGTTAGTGGGTAAAATAGTCGAGTTTGTGTTGTTGCTTTGAAGGTAATTTGATTAATAAGCGAGTATTCTTTTCATACTTGGGACGACAGAAATGCGCCTTATATAAAACAGGAGCCTAAAATGTGTGTTCGTTGGTACGGAGTGCTTGAAGAGATGTGCCTACAGATATTTTTCCAATTTGTATATGAGATGCGTTTATCTTTTGTGGTGGTTGTATTGAAATGAAGAGGTCTTTTATAATTTTCCCCAAGATGGCGGCGCATCACTTTAAACGTTTCCGTACGTCACACAGAAAGCACTGCATAAAACAAATCTCACTTTGCACCGTTGCCTCAATCGAGGTCTAATCAACATATAAGGATGTATTTGAAATATATATGTAGGTCATTGGGTCTTGAGATATCCACTAAAATTTTACCCCTATTGACCTTAAAAAATATAGATGTCAAATTGAAGCTACTGACGAGCCTTTTAAAATGATGGCCATTTTATTGCGATATATCAACCCGTTTACGAAATATAGCCCAAATGCCTATACCTACATATATACATATATAAAAAAGGAGCCTAAAATGTGTGTTCGATGAGATGATGTTGTTAATTACCCTGTCGAATTTTTGAATTCCCTCGATTTTCCTGGACTGCCACCTCACCGCTTGCAACTCAAAATCGGCGTACCTATTATTTTGCTACGGAATATTAGTCTGCCACGACTTTGTAATGGTACACGTTTGGTAGTCAAAAAGGTCATGCCAAGCAGTGTTGCCAGAAATTTTTAGAGCTTATAGCTAAATTGAAACAAAAAAATAGCTAAAAATAGCTACAAAAAAAATTTCATAGCCAAAAAAAATAGCTAAAATTTTTTTCTTTAAAAATAGCTAAATGAGCTTTTATTTCACATGAAATTAAACCACATATGTATGTCTGTAGTTACTAAATTATTATAAAGCAAAAAATAATAATAATAAAAATAATAACAATTCAGTCATTGAAAATATATGTACTTTTTAAGTACATAAATTAAATTATAATAGTAACATAAATTATAATCACGAATAGTTGATATACATACATCACTCAAGTTTTATTCAAAAATGAAGTTAAATCACAGCTGTGCAGAGTTCAAAAACAAAGTCATTGTCTTCGTTTAATTCACATGTTTAATCGTATATATTTACTAGGTATACCAAAGTTATGACAACATTTTCCAGGTCTTTTAAGACCGTATCTTATAGTTAGTAAAGAGTTTAACATCAAAATCTCCATTCTATTCCTTTGCTAGGTTTTTATTAAATTCAATACAGAAAAACTTCGTTCTATTTCCGCATTACTAAGCGGTATTATTAGCAAATTAAATACAAACTGTTGTAATTGCTCAAACGGATTTTCATTAATGGCATTTCCCAAACTCCCTTACCTCTATCCAAAACTTAACTTTAGAAGGGGTCTCTTGCCATGGATATGAATAGAGTTTTTTCCATTCCATTTCTATAACAGTAATTTTTTCTGCCTTAAAAGTATCAAATATTTTGGGCTTCACCACATTTAAAGCATTTTTTATAGCAAAAAACTCAATATTTTTTAAAGATTGAATATTTTGTGGTAGGCGTTGACGTAGCTGCTCAATTAACTTGATAATAAAAGTCTGACAAAATTTCTACTATCTATCAACTTTTGAACAGTTTGATAAACATAAGGCAGAGTGCACACGGTCGATATTTATATTCTAAAAAGTTCTGTGAAAATAATTTGGCAAATAACAAAAATGTTTTAGCTAAAATAGCTAACTCGATTTAAAAAAAAGCTAAAAAAATAGCTAAGAGCTAAACCCGAATTTCTATAGCTAAACGTCGAAATAAATAGCTAAATCTAGCTACAAAATAGCTAAAATGGCAACACTGATGCCAAGTGTAATCGAAGCCACCATATTGAGAGGAAAATATAAAGCGGAGGATGTTTTGATACCACGCAACCCTATGATTCCACCGGGTTTACCTTTCGACTTCAAGCGACTTCAATTCCCTATACGTCTTGCTTTTGCAATGACGATAAATAAAGCGCAAGGTCAATCATTGGAATTGTGTGGCATTGATTTGGAGTATCCCTGCTTTTCTCATGGACAATTGAAGCATCATCGCGAATAACGTTCTAAGTCACAAAATCAATATTCCTCCGTACTCACTATTTCCCGTGACACTTAGATCGTTTTTCCACTGACTGATTATTTTTAGGTTCAGTTAAAGAGCTAAGGAAGGTATAATTTAGGCAAATTTAGTGCTTGGCCAATTTGAGAGAGCTATTTAAAAGGGAATATGCAAAAAAACCGGTTGTGAAAAAAGTGTTACTTAGAACGTTATTCGCGATGATGCTTCAATTGTATGTTGCATGGTCACGTGTAGGCAAACCATCAGTTTTGTTCGTATATACAGCAAATCAGAATAAAACGAAGAATGTAGTTTATTTAAGAGCACTACAATAAAGCATACCTGGGTAATACTGAGTAGTAATTGGACTATTACGAACTTAAATACTTTATATTTTGATCTTGAAGTAATTAGTCCGTACTAAGTACTTTCAGAATATTCAAGTAGAAATACAAGTACAAGTACAAGGAATTGCAAAATAATTGAAGTTTTAGCAAATACTTCAAAGTATTTGAAAAGAATTGAAAATACTTGAAAAGAATTGAAAAATGTACTTGAATCGAGTTTTAAATTCTTTTCAAATACTTTCAATTATTTACAATCTTGAAACCAATATTTAAAAAAAAATACAAAAATAAACGATATTTTTATATTTTTTACATCTCGCTTGTAGTCCATATTATGTTTATTTAACAAAATGCAATTCATTGTTCACATTTAAAAATAAATATTGCATGAGCATTTGAAATTTAACACAAACAAATAATTAAATTTACCTTACAACAACAAAAATAATTCAACATAAAAAAATATATAACATAACACGAATTCAACAAATAACTGAATTATAGATTAACAATAATTTAACACGAATAAATAACTAAATTTAACTTACTACAAAAAAAAATAATTCAACATAACAAAATATATAACATAGCAGGAATTCAGCAAATAACAGAATTATAAATTAACAATCAACAAAAAAACTCAAAGCCATTTGGAATTGGCTTTCATTAGAACAAACTTTTCAAAAGAAAAGTCTGTCAATGAACCTCTCCTTGGGCTATTTATTATACCCGCAAAAGAAAAGAGACGTTCAACCGGTGCCGATGATGGCAGCGGCGTATTGAATTTAAGAAATGTCTTCTTTAGCAATGGATATCGGTCCCAGCTACTATCAGTCATCGATTGGTCATTTAAATAACTGTAGTATTGGTTTGCTATGGCAGCTCTTACATCGACACTTTATGAAGCTGCCACAGTGACATTTGTGTCGTGACCATCACCTAAACAAATAATGATATATGTAAAAAACAAGAAAAAATATTAAATAGCCCCATCTTACCGGCGTACTTCGATCTTTTCCTTGGAGGACATCGCAATGCTTTAGAAATGGCTCCTAAAGCATGGTTGTCCTTTGTAAGAGTCTCCTTAATGGTTTTAATCACCCTGCTGTTTATGCTTTCTGCAGTCAATTCTGGAAGTGTGTCCTGCAACGCCTCGATCCAGTCGGTCTTCACATCTGGAGTCAATACAGTTGCAGCTATTGCAATATCTGCTGACGGGGCAAAATTAAAAAAACGTTTCAAATCTTTTTCTCAGCTTTTGATCCAGCATCATCGCAATAGAGTTGAGGTTTGGTATATCTTCAGATATACTTAATTTCTTTAACTTGTTACTCAGCGTCAAAAGACTGGGTAATAAACAACCATATTTAACATTCATTCCTCCTGCAGGTCATCGAGAATATTTGCAATGGCAGCGTATATTGTTCCAGATATGAGAAATCTCCTGAGGTAAATTTTGCCAAGCCAAATTCTTGGCACAAATCATTCAACTTTGCTTTATACGCGAGTAACCGTTTGACTGCATCATACAATGAATTCCAACGAGTTACTGCGGGTACAACCAAAGCTAGACTTTTCAAAATTACCTCACAAGACTTCGGCCACTTGCACTTCTTCCACAAAGCGTTGCATTGGCCAAATATCTGGAGGAAAAAACAAAACATAATATTTTTGAACACACCGGTTGTTCAAAACTATATTACCTGTGTATGTTGCAAATAAAGTGTCTGATTTGATTGCAAAACTTTCGCTAAATCAGTTGTAGCAAGCAAACTTAATGTGTGACTTGCACATCGCTGGTGCTGGGGTAGCAGGAACTCATTGGAAAACGAAGGCATATCATCATCGCTTTCGTCGTTCTCTTCTTCGGGTTGAACTCCATGCTCCTTAAAGGACTTCACAAAGTTCGACCCATTGTCGGTGACAGTCATGACGACATTGGAGTTATTAAGTCCAAAGGAGCTGTTTATTTCGGTGATACTTTACTTTGTCAACCATACTGACATACTCAACCTCCAATTTGGACATCAGGGTTTTCCTGGTCATTACTTTAAGGCCATGCACATATGAAGTCACTGCCTTCACAAATTTTTGCCTGTCGAGTAATGAGGCAGGTAACCCCGCGTTGACAATCGCGTATACTAAATGTTTGTCAAACACTTCCTGTAAAGTTTGATTTCTGGAACTACCCGTTTGCATGCCCATTTGTACACTCAAACTCTCGCGCCCTTTTATTCATTTTTTATTTTTAAGTAAATGACGGGTTATAAACTGAACGGTATCCGGCGAGCCTTGCAGATATTATGAATGAACAAGGCGCATGTACTCTTATTTATACTTAGATCCAGTAAAATTCAAGCCTACCTAAACAAAAAGGTTCCCTAGTTCTACAAAGAAAACACTACCTGCCTCAAAAATATGCTCTTGTTTAAAATGTACCTAGGTTTGAGAAAACGACACAGCTTTTTGTATCTAATAACTTTTCGAAAATCTACCTGCTAACTAACTGATATACGAATACTAACACATATGTACCAGTAGGGTACTTAAGCATTAAATGGATATATTTACTTGAATGCTTATAACTTTTGTATTAGTTCATCGATTTTGTTCACTGATAGCTTATTTTTTTTGTAATAAAACAGAGCTTAGAGGGGGGAAAAATATCTGCAAAAAAACAAAAAGTTTTCGAGATGCTTCCTCGAAAAGTACAAATTTTTTTATATTTTTACAAAAAAAATTAAAAAAATCCGTAATGATTGTTCAATATGTTTGAATCTGCAGGACCTAGCAAAAAGTGTTGTATGTACTGATTATAGTAAATTTTATAAGCTTTCAAATCGTTTTCGAATAGCTCAATTTGTTCTTGAGATATACACGATTAAGTGGAGCCATCTTTTTTGTTTTTTTAAATAACGGTAAATCGTAAATATCTTAAAAACGGTACCATTCAAGTAAAAATAACTTTGATTTTCGGAATTAGTAGGTGATTTTACATAGGAATTTCACTATGGCGTCTCTGGTGCAGAAAAAAAGTTGGAATTTGTGATCCAGTGATATTGGTTTCAAGATTGTGAGTAATTGAAAGTACTTGAAAAGAATTAAAAAATCGATTCAAGTACATTTTTCAATTCTTTTGAAATACTTTGAAGTATATGCTAAAACTTCAATTATTTTGCAATTCCTTGTACTTGTACTTGTATTTGAAAATTTTAGGAATGCGAGTACTAGAACTAGTACAATTCCTTTAAAATGTCACAAGTCGTACTGGTACTTGATATTACCCAGGTCTGCAATAAAGTTATACTATTTTTCTTTTGTTTTTTAGATTAAATCAAACCCATGTGCAATGAGTTAAGCGAGGTTGCACCACGCATCCAAAGTAGACATTTAACATATCACTTCACTTTTTTCGTAGAGACACACAACAAATTGAATTGTTATTTATTGCTCATAAAGTCGTCCTTAATTATTTAAGAAATAAATAAGTTAATTTTTGTTTTGACCACCCATAATAACATAGCCAAATGTAAAAATTAATTCTAAAAAGTTGAATTACAATCAATTCTTTAGTATAAGACACCACTTATGTGCAAAAGTTTAGACTTTGTGCTAAAATATGTATAGACCACATAAATTAATCTTATTAATAAACTTCCTTGCTTTGTAAATTATTTGTTTTGATTTTTTACGAACACAGACCACCAAATGAAAATTCTGAATATTAATTGTTACTTTAAATTTCTAAAAATGAAATGCAGTTTTCTGAATATAAAATGAAAATTCTGAATATGAATTGTAACTTTCTGAATATGAAATGGAAATTCTGAATATGAACTGTAACTTTCTCAATATGAATTTAAAGTTCCTGAATATAAGCTGAAAAAGGTGTAGTAAGCTCTGTCTATTTCTGACAATTTATGCTACTTTAGGAATGACAACTAAATTGGCAGATGACGGTGCTATACCAGCGCCCAAAGTGAAAAATTACCTTACTACCTTACCTTGCGTTTAAGAATCGCAAATAAGCGAAATCTCCTAATATTCTGGGAGTTCATTTTGCTACGCACTCTTCAACGTCGTCTGATTCGGCTTTACCTTTCGGTAATGCGATTCATTCGACTTCAATAGTGCGCCCCAGCCTACCACAACCTAGCCATAGGCACCAGTCTTTGACCCCCAGCATTAACTTTTCTCCCCTTTCGCATTTCTGCATCCTGCAGTTAAACTGCAACGTCTTAACCCGGAAAATCACTGAAATTGTGAACTTCATGAAGCGAAACAACATCAAAATCGCCGCGATTCAGGGACAAAGCTCGGTGAACAGGACCGTTCTTAGGACCTGCAATGGTTTTAACATTCACCGTTGTGATCGTGCGAGAGGACTTTCGGGTGGTCTGGCATTCATTACGCATCAATCAGTGCAGTATCTTCTGTCATCACCTTAGAACGTCAAGGTATGATTGTCCGGTAAGGCGATGTCGACCTTGAAATCATTAACATCTATACACCTCCTGTCACCTCCTTTCCCAGGGATTATCACCCCGACATTCGTGCGTTACTCAGGGGTGAGAATCGTGTTATCCTCGGTGAGTTCAACGCACACCATGACCTGTCGCAAGGTAGTCTAGAGAGAACCGCACATTCACCAATTTCAGAAAAGCCGACTGCTATAGTTTTCTTATTATTCTTCCCGGTCCGTCTGACGTACGAGAAGAGGAATGGTCTTAACTTCAGCCTTACATCAACACATTCCGTTAGGTAGAATAAAGGAAGAGGCAGCGGCCCTGGCAAATGAACGCGAACATGTTAGACGCTTGGACCCTACCAATACGTATCCAGGAAATATTTTATATATTAAAAAAAAAAAACGGTTTGAATTGTAAATGGATATGACTTAGATGGGTCAATTTCAAAAAAAACGCAATTTTTGTGTCCCCGCACTTTACACTACTATTTTAGGTAAAAAACAAATTAAAAAAAAAAAAAAAAATGGGACAGTGATCACCGAGGAATATGTAACAAAAAAACATAATTCTCAAATTTATATATTTGTTTTTTTGTTTATTCAGTATGGTGTTTTGTTTATCCCTCTGACTCCTTTCATACAAAAGCATGTGTCCCCCGTTAGAATTTTTAGTAAACAAAAAAAAATAATATCAAGAAAAAAGTTACTGGGCAACATTTAATAACAGTTTTCGAATTATTGGGTATCTTTCTTTTGTTTTGATTTGATATAGTTGTCAAAAATTAATTAGTGCGAATTTGGCGTTGCAAAGAACAGTTGTCCCCACAATTTGCATTGATCGTCACTTTTTTATAAATCAAGAAATATTAGCAGTTTTCAATTTTCATTTAAATAAAGTAAATAACGTAAGAAAAGTACAAACTTTAATTATTACAATAGTGAAAAAGCGAAAACAAAAACTATTAAAAAAAGTGTGGATTTGCGTAGTTTTTGTGAGCACCATGGTAAGGGCGCGATAAAAATTCTTGAGCGACACGCTAATTTTTTTAAAAGTGAATATATTAAATGTAAAAAATTAAAGTTGACAATCATTGTTTACATGGTCTCAACTAATTTTTTTTTAATTTGTGAATTTGGGAAATAAATTGCCTACGGAAAAAACCAAAATAGGCACACATTTCATGAGCATCACTTTTCATACATATTGCTTCATAGCTTAAAATGATTAATTTTGATTTTATTTTTTAATTTTCAAGAGTAAAACAACAAAATTAACGGCGGCTGAAAGAGCACGGAAATATCGCGAGAAAATAAAGCTCGATAAAGCGCGTATGTGTATAAGTTTCTTCAACATCAGACATCAAAGAATATGTACATGTTTAGTTTCGTATGAAAATTTTTGTTTTTTGAAGAATTTTTGTTGTCTTTTATTTACTTTTTGTAAAAAATAAACTTTTTTTCGTTACACTTTAAATTTGGCATTATTTCTTGTTTACGTGCAACAAAATCTGTTGATCGTCACAAAATATCTTGAGCGTCACACTTAGTTTTTTTTTCCTTAAAACGCTTATATTTGCAGTTTTTTTAAATACATTGTTACAAGACTATTACTTTGCAAGTAACCCCTTAGTTCAAGTCTTTTTTTAACAAAAATTTACATATTTTCATCTTGATCGTCACAAAATATCTTGAGCGTCACACTCAGTTTTTTTCCTTAAAACGCTTATAAATGCAGTTTTTTTAAAATACATTGTTACAAGCTTATTAGTTTGCAAGTAACCCCTTAGTTCAAGTCTCTTTTTAACAATAATTTACATACATATTTTCATCTTAAAATTTGTAAATAACTAGTCACTTAAAAAAAAAAAAATAAATCAAGGTGAATCGTGATTTTGTATTTATAATCGAAAAGGTGATTTTGGCAGAAGTGAATCTTGAAAAACAAAAGAACAACATAGTAAACTTGAATCTCAAATATTTTTGCATTTTCAGCGATTTTTTATACATATTTGGTGTGTGACGCTCAAGATAGAAATCATAGAAAACCTAAAAAAAAGCAAAAATATTGATTTTTTTGAGAGCCTAAAGGTCCCACCGGATTCTTCATCAATTTCTACATAAATTGGCCACTCTTACAGGCGAATTGGAAAAACTTTAAAAATAAGCAAAAAAAAACTCGTTGTGTACGTTTTTTTTGAAATTGACCCAGATACAAGTTATTTTTCTTACTACTGCAAGCGGAAACCAAATTTATCAAAAGCATACTTTGACCTCAGATAACAATTGATTGAGCCGAAGTTTTGCACTTCGAAATATTATGGAAAACCCCTTAAAGATTTTGTATGGGAGATGGTTACGCCTCAGGGACTTTTTATAGGTAGGTACCGAAATAGCGCTTAGGTGTATACAAGGCAATTTAAACAAGGTAGAATTGACAAATGAAATATTTTGTTTTTGTAGGAATTCTTACTTCAAAGAAGTATAAACCAACATATTTTTTTTTTTTTTTTCTTTATTGATTTGGTATACGTACAATATATAATACACATACATTCTCTAAAAAAATTAAATTTTTGGGTGAGAAATTAGCTCAAATAATTTACAAATTTCACGCATACAGTTGAGCTCGTAAGCTGGTAAATAAATGGTATGATTAGATGATTATCAGTAATAGTAATTACAATTTAAATTGATAATTCTTATGTTTACATTAGTTATAAAAAGTGAAAGTTTTTTATTTTTTGTTCTTTTTTATAAATTTAGAGCTTTAAAAGAAAAAGAAGGGAAATTACACATATTGGTCAATGTCGAAATCATAGCCTTGAAGTAGCAGCAAAGTCACGTCTTGTTTGAATCTATTGATATTGGGATATTTTTTAACACGTTCCGGCAATCTATTAAATAGTTTTATACCATAGTTTACCCTTACTGGTCCACGTTCAATATTTGGGCCCCATACAATTTTCTTATTAAAAAGTTAAACCGCATTTGCAAAAGTCAAAAAATTAGTAATATACATAGTTATTTGTAAACTATCTATAAGCCCACTTTTGCTACCAAGTGCTACTTTGGAGTCTACATTTTTAAAGACCTTGACCGCAAAGAACAAGCGTCCATATGTATATATTAATATAGCATCGATTTGGGTCACTGTTTACGACTATCATCAAGTTCTAAAAAATGTTGGGAGGAGTACTAAACACACCTTTCGGTTCAAATTAAAATCGGTCTCCGGGAATAAATATTGTTATCATTTTGAAAAATATTTGCAAAAATCCGAAGAACTAATCGGAGCCGTTGTTTATAGTTTTTATGCGGCTTACATCTTGAGTTGCCGACTATTGTCCACGATTTAAAAAAATAACGCGATCCCGTCTTCTTGGTACACAATTGTTTCATTTCAAGATATTATTTATGGGTACTGGGCGCGTCTCTTGATACCTCTCCCGGCAATTTTTGGACGTGTTTCAGCATTCGGTTGCAGTCGTAAACAGATACCACGATTTGTTATTTCTTCAATAAAAATAACAAACTGATAAAAATAAGTAATTTTTAAATCGAAAGGGTTAACATTTTTTTTTCATTTGCCGTTAAAACTCCTAAAGAAAAGAGAGAACTGCCAATAACATTTATTAAATATGTTCTCAAAGCTGTTAAAAGTTAATAAATACAAACAATATTTAATATTTTGTTTACTTGGAAAATACACACAAATATCCAATGACTTCTCAAAAATTATCCACCCCATTTAAGAAACTGCAGTTTTTTCTGTCTAAAGCCGGTTAAAATTTCCAAATCTGTTGATAATTACAAAAGTTACAGGTATAGGGTGTTTTTATTACAGGTTTGTTTTTCGAATAGAGATAAAACTGGCATTTTGTGGTCAAATCTGGCAACTCTAATGTCATTTATGTTCAGTTTGGTTTGCCATTTCATCATGAACAGGTTGACAAAAGAACAACGCTTGCAAATCGTGCAAATTTATTTCGAAAATAATGGTTAAAATTTTTTTTTCATATGGCAAAATTTTGTTCAGTAATGAGGCTCATTTTTGGTTGAATGGCTACGTCAACAAGCAAAATTGCCGCATTTGGAGTGAAGAGAATCCACATGAGACCCTTGAAACGCCATTACATCCACAAAAACTGACTGTTTGGTGTGCTCTATGGGCTGGTGGAGTCATTGGGCCATACTTCTTCCGCAATAATGCTGGAGAGGCAGCTACCGTTAATGGAGACCGGTATAGAGCCATGATAACCGACTATTTTGTTCCCGAATTGGATGGCATGAATGTGGATGAGTTGTGGTTCCAACAAGACGGCGCTACATGCCACACAGCGCACGTCACAATCGATTTATTCAAGGAAACATTCGATGAGCGCATAATTTCGCGGAATGGACCTGTCAATTGGCCACCAAGGTCGTGTGATTTGACACCATTGGATTATTTTCTTTGGGGATATGTGAAGTCGCTCGTCTACACCAATAAACCAGAAACGTTAGGGGAATTGGAAGCCAACATTCGTGGCGTTATTGCCGACATACGGCCCCATATGCTCGAAAAAGTGGTTGAAAATTGGACCTGTAGAATTGGCTTTATTCGAGCCAGCCGCGGCGGCCACATGCCCGAAATCATATTTAAACATTAATGGCATAAAATTATCCTTCCAATAAAGCCAAATTGATGGACCTTAAAACGATTTTCTTGTGTTTTATTTCAATTCGAAGTTCTATACCCCTATAAAAAACACCCTATATTTAGGGCCTCATTATGTATGGCGAACGATAGCTCAGATGAATGATTCGTCTGCTCACAATATCCCCTAGCCATCGCTTTATCTGTCATTTTCGTTCGCTTATTCCGGACCCCCCTGAATAAGCGCCTGGACCCTACGGATCCTCAAATCAAGGCTCTCAATGCGGCTAGTAGATAAACACAAACTAAGTGGGAGAAGCACCTATGGTCTTCTAACCTCTCTGCTGGAGTTGGCAAATTATGGTCTACGGTGAAATCTTTGTCCAACCCGACTAAACCTAATGACAAAATATCCATCGATAAGGTTCGGTCGAAACCAAAAAGATGCGAGAGTGCCTTCTGCCAACAATTTTTACTGCCTTCTCCGTTGGACAAGGAAATTCGCCGAGCCCCCAGGGAAGCGCACAAACCCAAAAATAGCGAAGCGCCCATTGCTATCTCCAGCAGAGAGGTTCAAGAGGCAACTCGGATATTTAAAAACAGCAAATACATATGTAGGCCTCGATGTCATTTCCATGCCAATGTTGAAACATCTCGGTGGCGAAGGAGCAAGATACTGAACACACATCTTCAACCTTTCCCGGTCCACCTTTGTCCTTCCTGAAAGATAGAGACGGACAAAGGTTGGCCCTCTACTAAAGCCTGGGAAGCCATTTGCCGTGGGGAGTCATACTGTCCGATATCACCCCTCTCGCCAGTAGTGAAAGTGTGGGAATCTGTCTTACTACCGTACTTCACCGAAAATTTGCGGCTCGCCGAACATCAGCATGGTTTTCGCAAAAACCCCAGCACCACCACCGCGTTGAACGCCATGACCACTCAGATGGGGGACGGACTTAACCAAAATCGCCCAATCCACAGGACAGTGCTAGTTGCGCTTGACTTGGTCAAAGCTTTAGACATGGTCAACCATGCGCAACTTTTCCTGGAAGATTCGTCCCTTCCCCCCTGTCTTAAACGTTGGACCGCAAACTATCTGAGTGGCCGTCCATCGTCGGTTGAATTCAGAGGCGACAGATCAAAACGCAGAATAGTTAAATAAGGGGTGTCCTATCCCCGCTTCTGTTTAACTATTATATATCGAGACTTCCACCCCCAACCCCTTACTTACAGATAAGAAAATAATGGAAACAGTGATGAAAACACAATTGGTGGATTACTAGAAACACACAATATGATCATACCGGAACAATCAGGGTTTAGAAAGAGTCATTCATGTGAAACAGCGCTTAACATGGTAATTGTTAAACAGAAAGAGCAGGAGAAATATAGTTGGTGATCTAACACACGCTCTTGAAATGGTAGACACATATGTATGAACTTTTCAACGATTCCAATCTTGGTATCAGAGCAAAAGCGCTTGATTGGTTCCGAAGTTATTTGAGTTATAGAAAGAGAACTATTTTTGGAAGAGCAATACCATCGATTGTTGATGTTAATATTGGTGTGCCGCAAGGTTCAGTGCTGGCTCCATTATTATTTACAATCTACATTAATGATATTATGATGCATTGGTTATCATTAGTGAAACAAATTCAAATACATACTGCCATGTTGAAAATGCAAGATGATTTATAGGCTATTCATGCTGAGCCAGCACTTTGCATTTTCTTCGCATTTTAGCATTTAGCCCAAAATCCAGCATTTATTTTCGCATTTTCCATACAAATTTTGACGGCAAAATACAACTAAAAGCAACTTTTGTTTTGCATTAGCATTATAAATGCAGAAATCAACCCTGTAACCTTCGAAGAAAATCACGATTCGAATTCAAAAGAGTGGCAATATTGGTAGTTTTTACTTGGCGTTCTCTCATTCCCTGTCTTTCGTAAACATTCAGCTAATTTGTTAGGATTTTCAATTTGTACTTTTGCGCGCTTGTTGTGTGATATTGTTAAAATAAATCAATCTACAAGTTAATCTGATGTTTGTGAACGGATTTAAATAAAAGATTTAATAAAAAGGTGTACATTTTTTCACACGTGGCATAACCTCAAAAAAATGTTCGAACTAGGTAAATGTGCATTTGCTAAATGCGCTAGCATGAACGCTTTTTCGAAACCAATGTCCGAAAATGCAAAATGCTGCCTTTTAAATTCAGCATGAACGTCATTTTAGACTCGCTACCTATATAAATGGTTCAGATGCAAACATTTTAAATAAATTTTGATAAAACAAAGTTTATGTTACTTTGCAAAAACCGCACCATTATAAAAATAATGAACTAAGCAACATCAGTCTGAGGATAAAAACGGATGAGCTAGTAAACAAAATGCAATACTTATGACGTTTTTTCCTTGTATTTTTTTACCTTTCATGAACATGAAATGGTATTATAACTTTGGTCCGATGTTCGTAAGTGTGAGAAAAGGAAGAGATAGACCCACCAATAGGTATACCGAAATGAACAGGGCGATGAGCTGAGTCCATTAAGGCATGTCCACATGGCTATCTGTTTGTTTGAATGCAAACTAGTCCCTCAGTTTTGGAGATATCGATGAAATTTTGCAGCCATCCGCCATTTTGGATAGGATTAATCATTTGTCGGAACCAGCAAAATCGGACCAATACAACGCATAAATCACATACAATCGATTGTTCCGATAAACAGGTTTTGATCTGTAACTCGTGTAATTGAAAAGCTAGTAACGTAAAATTTTTAAGGTGTTTATTATATTATATTTGTAACCTGTGTAGTGAAAATCATCCATTTTGGATCAACATAACATATACATAGCTCCCATATAATCGATAGCTTAGATAAATGGGTTTTGGGGTATAAATTTTGAAGTTAGAAAGCTAGGAACGTAAAATGTTGCAGGTTTTGTACTGATTATATATGTGATGTGTGTTGTGGAAAAGCCTCCCACACCGCTCTGCTGGCAAGAATAGGTTCAACAAAAATGGGCACAAAAACTGTGAATGAGTTCATGTCTGGGACCATCCTAAATGTCGAACTACGTTTTCAGTATAATCGTGACTGCTCGCTTTCGGAAAATATCCCACTTTAACCCTGTAGGAGCTTCAAAAAGATATATTTTACCAAAAAATCTTTTCAAAAATAGCTTTTGCATGTTTGTTCGTGTAGGTGGTTTCTATTACTCACATAAATAGACAAAAGTCACACCTTTTAAAAAAAATTGCATTTAGGATGGTCCCAGACAAGACCTCATTCACAGTTTTTGTGCCCATTTTTGTTGAACCTATTCTTGCCAGCAAAGCGGTGTGGGAGGCTTTTCCACAACACACATCACATATATAATCAGTACAAAACCTGCAACATTTACGTTCCTAGCTTTCTAACTTCAAAATTTACTATTCTTGCCAGCAGAACGGTGTGCTCCCTGTACCGGAGAACACTTTAAGAGATGTAAAAGAATGCATTCTTTTGTGAATAATTATTCATTTCATTTATCGCAAAATGATTGCAGCAATTTTTTGAATTCTTCGACTGGGACTTAAAAATTGAAGTCACCATTCAGACTTCATCCTGCTACTTCGAATTCTTTTTTTCATTCATTTTTTGGTTATTCATGTCGTGCATTGATTTAATAAAAAGTCTCACTGAAGTCAATTGATGTCATTTGGAGTCATATGGAGTCATTTGAAGTCAATTTACCTATGGAATACGAGACATGATCGTAAACTATTTTTGTTGCAAATAGTTACTGACTTGACTCATAATTTTTGACAAAATTAATTAAAATAGTTTTACGGAAAAAGAAATTGGTGAAAGTTGCAAAAAATAAGGATAGCCAATACATAAGTCCAGCACCTTGAATTGCACTTGGAGCTTCTCGAAATTGCAAAGTTGTGTAGCGTATGTTCGTTTGGCATTTTTCAAAAAATTGTACTGATAACAAAAAAGTTTCATTTTGTGAAAACAGTGAGCAGCTTCAATTAACAAGTACTATAAACAGTACTATTCAGGACCTGGTTCATTAGGTTTTGATGAATCATAATTATGATTAATCAAAATATGATTTAATTGGTTTGAATATTGTAGAGCGAATGAACTGCAAGGCTCAATTATAGAGAGATTTCGAGTGTTTTCTGACCCTTTTTGTTGTAGGCGTAAAGAGAATTGTGAGAAAATGAACGTTGGAGAGCAGATGAGTGCAACGTCCAATTATGTGAATATTTTCAAGCATTTTCTGAGATTTTTTTTATTTGCAGAAGATAAAGATCGGATTTGTCATGGATGTTTATCAATAGTCTGTAGAAAGATATAAACATAGCACATTTCATATTTTCAGAATTGTGTCAATAAAATTTCATAGACCTTATTTTTATACCCAGCGTACTAGTACTAGTACAAGGGTATATTAATTTTGTCCACATAACGGTACTATGTAACGGCGCAAAATAATCGAGTTAGATATGGAGTTCCATATATGAAAGTTCTTAGGTTGAAAAGAGGAATTGATTAAGGCATGTCCGTCCGTCCGTCTGTCCGTCCGTGTACACGATAACTTGAGTAAAAATTGAGATATTTGCATGAAATTTTGCATACAGGTTACTTTCTGGCCAAGATAGGTTGCTATTGAAAATGGGCGAAATCGGATGATAACCACGCCCCCTTTTTCGATATCGAAAATTTCGAATAACGTATAAAACGGGTTAATTTCATATCAGAAGCAGCTACAATGATAAAATTTGCAATAGGATTGATTTATAGGTTCTAAGGCGGATTTTATCAAATTTTTTGAAAAGGGGCGTGGCACCGCCCACATATATTTGAAGAAATTTTAAAATTTTGACTCTTAATAACTTGAGAACAGTTTATGCTAGTATAACGAAATTTTGTAGAGGGCATACTATTGTTGTGTTAAATTCAGATATAGAAAATAAACGAAATCGCTTGGCGACCACGCCTACTTTTTTATAAAAGTTATATTGAAAGGAGGTGGAAATATTGAAATGTCCATATCTAATTAACTGATACCGCTATAATAATATAATTTGGTACATACATAAATTTTCATATTCTTAACATTATTTTTGCAAAATTTTGGAAAGTGGGCGTGGCACCGCCTACTTATGAGTCAAGCAATTTTCAAATTCGACTGCTAATAACTTCAGAACGGTGTGAGATAGGTTTACGAAACTAGGTACCAGGCATGTTATGTTTATGTAGAGTACTACCACAGAAAATAAGAAAAATCGGTGAACGACCACGCCCCTTTTTGGACTAAAGTTCTCTAAACGAGAGTTAGGAAACCGGAATATGCAATATCTGTTTAACTGATAAAGATATAATGCTAAAATTTAGTACACTCATTAACCTGATGATGTTATTAGTGATGTTTAAAGGTTTTTTGGTAATATTTTGGAAAATGGGCGTGGCACCGCCCACAAGTGAATAAACAAAATATCAACATTTCACTATTAACAAGCCACTGTGAAAGTATAAAGATCGGCAATGAAAACTGATCATCAAATAGGGACAAACAACATAATAAAATCCGTGGGCGTGCCACCAGCCACTTTTTTAAAATTAGGTAAATATTGATTAATGAACACATACATATATCCGTATATCAAAAAATTTCACAAAATACGTTAAAAGTTATGGGAATGGCACGCCTTCTTTTCCAAAGTTATATATAGGACATGGTACAACCCTTGTAAAGATCGATTCAGTACTTTTGGCTCATGTAAGCGGTTAAAGCTTTATAAGCAAGGAGCGTGGCTGCCCCACCCAATTCGCTATTGTTTAGGCTCGGAATAGATTGGTTTTTAAAATGGGCGAAATCGGTTGAAAACTACGCCCCCTTTTTCTGAAAACTAACGCTGGGTATTTAATGTTCGGTTCACCCGAACTTAGACTTCCTTACTTGTTTATTATTTATAACGCTTCATAAAAATATCGATAAAGGCCTCCAAAATGACCCAAAAATAAAAAACGACCCGAAATAAGCTTGAGAAAAGCATCAATAAAAGCCTCTGGAAAAGAGTCCAAAAAGGCTTCAAAAACCCTCGGAAATTAGAGTTTTATGGCTCCGAAGGAGTCTTTTTTTGCACTTTTGATTAGCTGGGATATGGGCGCAGATTCTTCCAATTCTCTATCAAATACAGAAAAATTTGTACAACCAAAAAAATTTTCTTGGGTATAATTTTAGCCATCAGAGTATGCAGTTTCAGAAAAGTTAAAGAACATTTAAATTTGTGATGTTTGGGTCTGGGTATCTGTTTCAGCAAATAGGTTTATCTTAGCGAAAAATGTATACGAATGCAGATTAAAATTAAAAACTAAAAAAAAAGAATACTAAGGGAAGGCATGTACGTAGATGAAGTATTAGTGAGGAACACACACTTGCATCGGCCATTAATGCTAGAAATAAGATTCGCTAAGTCCCACACTCGGCTGGCTTCCCATTACAGAAATTGACAACGAATTCTGATTAAATTTTGAACGAAATCCAAAAATCGTCCCAATATATTGGAATGATAGAAAAACTTTAGATCAATATCACGAAATCAACAAAATAAGAATACCACGATAGGTAAACTTTTCACCAGAAGATGATGCCGAAAAACATGGATTTTGTGACTTGCAAGCTAAAAGTAAGACCCCGTTTGGAACTTTGCGCAGCAGTACTGAAAGCGGAAATTATGGAATGATGCCAAATAAAATCTTACGCTGAAGAGCGAGCCAATCTACCACTGAAAATAAGTACTTCTGACATGACAAATTGGGCGCAGATTCTTCCAACCTCGTATACATACCCCGACTGTTAATACCCAAAAAGTATATTGTAAATTAAGCTGTTCGTTAAAAAAAAAATTGATCGCCAGGCGGAATATGATGCATAACGTTGTAAAAATAAGCTGTGCAAAGTTTCACTCGAATTGGGTAACTCTTAGGACTCACGCGTGTTATTTGAACATTTTAAAAACCATGTGCACTCAAAGAACAGCAGATCATATAAAAAAATTGGAAGCCGTAAACTTGGCTCGCTTTTATTACGTGAAAAATATTGCAGACTACGATTATGAAGACAATAATTAAAAAAAAACTATAGGTTTTTAGAATTTGCGAAGTTATTGTTCATTTAAAAGTGAGAAAATGACATTTCCGTATTATTCAAAAAATCTGCAGTTCTACATATCCGATCAAAAATTCTTTTTCGCCCTGTTAAAGATCTTTCATTGCACTAACAACCTATGATACAAATTTTTTAAATTAGATTATTAGTTTGAGAGTTATTTGCAAATGCATTTTAGAAATCGGGGCATTTTCCATCTGCATCGCCTTTAACATTAACGGGTCGATTCTAGAGTGGTAACAACATTCATTTTACCGGCAAACCGGTATTCTGCCGGCTTAAGTTGCAGTTCAATTTCGTAACCACCGAAAGAGGTGGTAACGTCTCGTAACCAAGAAAAATTGCACGTGTTTTGTAAATATTTTTGTGGACAGAAAATACCACAAATTTTGTACACATACTAGTTCACAAGAATTAATAAACAATATAAGCACTTTTTACGCGAAGTTTCGTGCGCGTTTGCATTTTATTCTCTTTTGTTTGTTTTTGACATCGTTACCATGCGCGATAGAATCGCGGGTACATAAACCGCGTTGCCAACGGCTACGATTTTCGGTTAGATAATCTTCTGGGTACAAAATTTCCGGTTACGCTCAGAATCGACACGTAAATATCCCTTAGATGCAGAAACCTTTCAGCAAATCGGTTCATAAATATACAAGTTCTAGAAAATTCATCAAGTGTTATTTTTTTATGCTTTTCAGATCCAATTAAAAATTCAGTGTCGGTTTCCAGCAGGGTTGTAAAAGAATGCATTCGAATGCCATCATTTGAAGTCTTATTTTATGACTTCAAATTTCGAATGAAAAAATGAAGTCTGAAGTCTTTTTGAAGTCACGACTTTCAAGTCATTTAGAGAGGTCACTTACTGACTTACTATTTGCAACAAAAATAGTTTACGATCATGTCTCGTATTCCATGGGTAAATTGACTTCAAATTACTCCATATGACTCCAACTGACTTCAGTAAGACTTTTTATTCAATGAATGCAATACATGAATAACCGAAAAATGAATGAAAAAAAGAATTCGAAGTAGCAGAATGACGTCTGAATGGTGACTTCAATTTTTAAGTCCCAGTCGAAGAATTCAAAAAATGACTGCAATCATTTTGCGGTAAATAAAATGAATAATTATTCGCAAAAGAATGCATTCTTTTACATCTCTTTTTTCGAGTGTGTTGATGACTGGGACGTTGTCCAATCTTTACTCTTAATTAAACCAAATACCCCTGGCCTTGATCGCGTCATCCAAAATTTGTTAAATGCATGTCGCCAAAACATCGACCGTACCTTACCTATGCTTTCAACACAGTTTTAACCAAGGCAGTCTTTCCGAACTTAACGGACTTAAAATTTAATGGCGATTTTAGACCTATTTCTATTTTGCCCCTTCTTCTTAGGGATCTGAAGTCGTATTCACATTGTTAAGGCAGCTAACTGCGTTTAAGGTCTTTAAAGTATCCTTTTGGTCTCACTTAAAGAAAGTGCTTTGCAATTCATGATAATGTTGTCTTTGGACTCTTTGGCTAAGTTTATAATGCAAGCGGATATGGTGCTTTAAATATTTATTATGATGAATTTCATATCAAACCCAATATGCATTGAACCCGACCCCCTCAGAATTTGATGAAATTTTGCCTAGAACCATACAAAAAAAATTCATACCTGACTACCACATTACCTCAGGGTAGTTCGCATCCCTTATAACCCCCCTTATGGCCCTAGATAATAGATAGGTAATTGTCCAGGCCTCTACACCCATCCTTCCATGGTCGGCTGTGGCGATTAATTGTTTCCGACCCCAAAAATGAAAACCCCTTAACTTCCCTACATCTGGCCCCACCCAGTCATCGTCTCGTCTGTCTGTCTACATCGCAACTGAAAGAAAAAGAGCACTTAAGTTTTGGATTGAATTACAACAACATATTCATTATATAAAAAGAATCAAAAAGTGTATTTATACATACTTCTGCATATATACAAAGTATTACGAATGTATGAAGGGGGTTCGGTTTCCATTCGAACTGTAAAAATTCAAGGCTTATAAATGTGTACTCTTCGTGAGTCAAACCAAACAAAAAAAATTCCTAATCTTACAATAAATATATACTATTGGGCTTAGCCCGATTTTTACACCTTTAATTCAATGGCGTATCTTGGAATATTTATGTCATCAAATAAGTACTGATTTTTTATGGTATGCCAATGTTATCCATAGGAGCATACATGTGAGCGAGTGTCGCCCCGGATCCCCGTTTTATAAGACTATGAATGCACTATTTACTAATTCACGCTAAGGGTCATCCGTGACGAACACACTTTTACCCACATGCACCCTCTCATGTCAAAAAAAATTGTTTAAAAACGTATGAATTGAAATTTGTTTATATATATTTTAATTTGATAGTGGGTACGATTTGGGCGAACATTCTGTCAGGGAGAGGAGCAGGTATGTGACCTTGTCAGCCTCTACCAGGGGTGACCTCAATAAGACTGAATATGGAAATGAGTGAATACTCCCGCCCCGGCCTACAAGACGTCTTGGGTTTAGGGGTGGACTAAGTGTTCCCACTTCCCCTTTTGCACAATGGATTTCAATACATGCTCTTCTATAGCCGCACTTTATGAGCCAGCCTACCTACAATTACATTGCTTTACACTCTCGATAACAGATGCACTTGACCAAACTTTCAGGGGTGATCGCTAAGGGTCAGTGTTAGGCTTTGGTTACCTCATTTATACCAGGTCAAATTGCCTCGGTTGTGACCGACCAAAGACTCTGTTATGCCCTCACTAACACTGTCCCTTAGTTTCACATTATCACCTAGCCACACTACTAACAATAAGGTTTTTTATTCACTGTACTTTATTAAAAATATAACTAAATGTCGCCTTTCTCCAAATGGTGGTGATAATAGCACTTCGGTGCTTTACGGCAGCTGCATTAAAGATATTGGTGGTGTCTGCACATGCGCATCTTGCTTGAGTCAATCCTTAGATGACTTCAGATGATAATGATGGGGGTGACCCGGTGACGCTGCCTATATGAGCCTGGGGGTACCGGTGGTGGTTAAAATAAATTCGCTCAGTATTTTATTAATTACTTACCAATTTTCGCACTATTTAGTTGGTTATGGTTTATTGGGGTAATCAGATATTATTTACCCCGTTTACTTGTTCAGCCACTTCTGGATGACCGTGTAATTTCTGGATCAAGGAAAACTGCTGCTACTCGCCTCGGCTGCCGGTGATAAAAAGGACGCCGGAAGTCAGAATTTTTCGGATGTAGCTGCGGTTGATCTGGATTTTTGCTGACGTGGCACGGAAAAGTTTGGAAAAACGAGCTGCCAGATCGCGTGTAGGTATGAGGCCTACAGGGTGACCGCAACAGTTTTTTTGAAATCAAATTTCAATACCTTTCTAATGGTATGAAGATGTTTGAAAGCGATTAAGCCATTCCGTAGTAATCACACTTTAAAAGTACCTAATTATTATCGTAATTTTTCGAATATTTGAAATTTTGCCAAAATGTGACCCAGGCGGTTCCCATCTGTGGCAGCACTTGCAGATTCACCTACAACACCTACGAATCGCCCAGTATTTTGAGTGACAAGGGAATTCTGCAAAATTCATTTCACATACATATATACATATGTAAATATATAAAGATAAATTGTAGTGTAAGGATAATAAATATCCTTGGAATATCTATTATTTCGTTTTTTGAGAACCCAAATTCTAAAAGTTGACTGTCTGTGTAGAACTGTACACAAGGGGATTCGGTAATTGTAAATTGCTCCCAATCGATCATGCTGACATAGGAGTCGCTATGGAAGTTTAAAACGGCTCGTTTTGAAATGTTAAATATGTATAAGCAATTCTGCTGGTGGCTCTTATTTTCTCGTACCCCTCTTTCCGAAGCTTTTGATCGGTGTCAGTTATCATAGATAGTAATATATTTTCTGGATGAAGGAATAATGCATTATTCATTATCGTTGGGCTTATGATTACCTGTACATCAGTTAGTATTTGTGGTTGGCTCTTGATAAGAAACCAGAATTGCGCATATATTTTTACCATTACTCTTAGTATTTGTAACGGTTTTTTTTTTGTAAATAAATAATTCTATTGTTTATAAACTTAACAACTTTTTGACTTCTTTGTAACGGTTGGCCCAAGCCCAATTACGTCCAATTACGTTTATATATTTGATTCATAAAGACGGCAAAGCTAAATAATTTGGTACATAAAGCAACTTAATTGGATAAATTTGAGTTCTGTTTGTCAGTTCTATAATCAATAATTTCATAAAGGAATCACAAACTATTTGACAGCCTTTTTTATTATTTATTTATTTTTATTATTATTATTATTATTTTTTGGCTAATATAACGTTTCTACCATTTATTTATCGATACATTTGCTCTTTTTATGAACAGAATTATTTTCACAGCAAGGCTCATTTCCTCATGGAATCGCCCATTTACAAAAAACTTTCGACCTTGACCACTACCCAAAGTAACTCTAAACAACACAGTGAAAACATTTGTAAATACCGTCAAAAACCTTGGTGTAATTTTCAATAAAACATTTATGTGGAACGATCATACTCTTACAACAATAGGTAAAGTTTATGGAATGCAGACAGTGCTATGGACTACTCAGCATTTCGCTCCAGTTAAAAAACGACTGATCCCAGCAAAGTCTTACTTGATAGCAGCCTTGCTGCGCAAATTGTGACAGTGTTCGTATTAAAAACTAAATGTTGTGTATTATAAACATTGCACGCTATTTTCACGATATCAACCGTTACGAATATATTCCCGAATGTGCCTTGAAGGTATATACTCTCCCGTTGAATAATTTATTAAAACTTAGGTGCTTAGCACTACTGCCTAAGATCTTGGTAGGTAAAGAACCTATAATCTTAATGAACGACTAAAACTTTCTTGATCAGAGTGCTCCACACAAATATTGCATATGAATTTCAGCTCTGTAACATCCGAGCGACAATTTTTTGGGTATTTGTTTCCTTTGGCACTCAACTACTAATAAATTAGCTAAAAATATGATAGGGGTGTCAAAAGACGCGTTTTGACCTCAGTATCAATGATCCGAAGTCGAAATTTCATTTTTTTGTTCCAGTGAAGAGATATTTGCAATCAAAGTTCAGAATTTTCTGTCATTTTCATGTGGTTGTTGTAATCACAAATTACACTGTGAGAAAAGAGGGCATCACCGTGGCGGTAGCCACGGCTATGGAACACACCCGGAGTTGGAATGGCGTAGCCCAGGGTTATTTTTTGAAGCGCGGCCGAAGGCCGCCTACTCGGAAAGGTGTTCTGCACATAAAAAACATGGATCGGGCCCCGAATTGGGGATCTGACCCGGGTCAATTTTCGGTTTTTCACTAATAACTTTTCACTGGAACAAAAAAATGAAATTTCGACTTCGGATCATTAATCCTGAGGTCAAAACGCGTCTTTTGATACCCCTATCATATTTTTAGCTAATTTATTAGTAGTTGAGTGCCAAAGGAAACAAATACCATTTTTTGTTTCAACAGTCCGTCTTTGGAACATAAGGGGAATATTAAATTTCAAAAGAGACGTATCGCGTTACTTTGCTAAACATATTTACTATCTATTATCTTTCTACATCTTTTTATATCTTAATTTCCCCTCTCCAATGTTATTTTATTGATATTATATACATAGAATTTACTTACTTTATGTTATGTCCTATTATCAAACACTGTTAATAAAACTTATGGTTGTTGTGTTTGATATCTGATTAAATAAATCTTATAAATAACAAGTAAGGAAGTCTAAGTTCGGGTGAACCGAACATTAAATACCCAGCGTTAGTTCTCAGAAAAAGGGGGCGTCATCCGGTTTCGCCCATTTTAAAAACCAATCTATTCCGAGCCTAAACAATAGCGAATTTGGTGGGCGCGGCCACGCCCCTTGCTTATAAAGTATTAACCGCTTACATGAGCCAAAAGTACTTAATCGATCTATTTAAGGGTTATACTATGTCTATATATAACCTTGGAAAAGAAGGCGTGCCATGCCCATAACTTTTAACGTATTTTGTGAAATTTTTGATACACGGATATATGTGTCCATTAATCAATACATATTTATATAATTTAAAAAAAGTGGGTGGTGGCACGCCCACGGATTTCATTATGTTGTTTGTCCCTATTTGAGGATCAGTTTTCATTGTAGATCTTTATGATACTTTCACAGTGGCTTGTTAATAGTGAAATGTTGATAGTTTGTTTATTCACTTGTGGGCGGTGCCACGCCCATTTTCCAAAATGTTACCAAAAAACCTTTAAACAACACTAATAACATCATCAAGTGAATGAGTGTACTAAATTTTAGCATTATATCTTTATCAGTTAAACAGATATTTCATATTCCGGTTTCCTAACTCTCGTTTAGAGAACTTTAGTCCAAAAGTGGGCGTGGTTGTTCACCGATTTTTCTTATTTTCTATGGTAGTACTCTACATAAACATAAGATGCCTGGTACCTTGTTTCGTAAATCTATCTCACACCGTTCTGAAGTTATTAGCAGTCGAATTTGAAAATTGCGTGACTCATAAGTGGGCGGTGCCACGCCCACTTTCCAAAATTTTGCAAAAATAATGTAAAGAATATGAAAATTGATGTATGTACTAAATTATATTATTATAGCGGTATCAGTTAATTAGATATGGACTTTTCAATATTTCCACCTCCTTTCAATATAACTTTTATGAAAAAGTAGGCGTGGTCGCCAAACCATTTCGTTTATTTTCTATATCTGAATTTATCACAACAATAGTATGCCCTCTACAAAATTTCGTTGTACTAGCATAAACTGTTCTGAAGTTATTAAGAGTCAAAATTTAAAAATTTCTTCAAATATATGTGGGCGGTGCCACTCCCCTTTTAAAAAAATTTTATAAAATCGGCCTTAGAACATCTAAATCAATACATATTGCAAATTTTATCATTGTAGCTGCTTCTGATATTGAATTAACCCGTTTTGTACGTTTTTCGAAATTTTCGATATCGAAAAAGGGGCGTGGTTATGGTCCGATTTTACCCATTTTCAATACCAATCTATTCTGAACCCAAATAAGTATGCATGCCGAATTTGGTGAAGATATCTCATTATTTGCTCAAGTTATCGTGTTAACGGACAGACGGACGGACATGGCTCAATCAAATTTTTTTTTCGATCCTGATCATATTGATATATGGAAGTCTATATCTATCTCGATTCCTTTATACCTGTACAACCAACCGTTATCCCAACAAAGTTATAATACCCTTGTACTAGTACTAGTACGCTGGGTATAAAAATGAATGTGTGTCTGTGTGTCCTTTATGGGCGTCCAAAGTACTCAACCGATTTTTATGAAATTTTCACAGTATATTCTTGGGATCATGGGTTAAAGCATAGGCTATATTAATTTTTGGAAAAGTGGGCGGTGCCACGCCCCCAGGCTATATAAAATTTAAATTCTTCATAGCTCTGAACATATTTGGTCTAAATTAATGATTTTTGGATATGTGCGTCCTTTGGTTAAGATTTATGTAATTTTGGAAAAGTGGGCGGTGCCACGCCCACAATTTTTGTGTTTTGTTTGTACTTCAATAATGTCCAAAGTTTATGGTCGATCTCTTTTAAACTTTCAAGATTGGTTAAGAAAATTGTTGTGTACGATTCAGGCTATATCAATTTTTATAAAAGTAGGCAGTGCCCCGCCCCCAGGCTATATAAAATTTAAGTTCTTCATAACTCTGAACATATTTGGTCTAAATTAAAGATTTTTGGACATGTGTGTCCTTTAGTCAAGATTTATATAATTTGTGAAAAGTGGGCCGTGCCACGCCAACATTTTTTGTGTTTTGTTTGTACTTCAATAAGTTCAACGTTTATGGTCGATCTTTTCTAAATTTCCAGATTGGTTCAGAAGATTGTTGTGCCACGCAACCAGGCTATATAAAATTTAAATCATCATAAGTTTGAATATTTTTGGTCTAAGCTAATGTTTTTTGGATATGTGTGTCCCTTGGTCAAGAATTATATAATTTGGGAAATGTGGGCGGTGCCACGCCCACATTTTTTGTATTCAGTGCTTTGTTTGTACTTCAATAATGTCCAAAGTTTATGGTTGATCTGTTTTAAACTTTTCCAATACGTTAAAATCTTCCTTGGGTACGACATACATAGGCTACATTTGTAAAGCTTTGGAAAAGTGGGCAGTTCCAAGACCACAATCTACGTAATATTTCAATTTGTTATATCCCTGAATGTATTTGCTTTAGTGACATTTTAACGTTCTTAAGTCTTAATCAAAGCACTTAATTTTTTTTGTTTGTTATTGCCGTTCATACATATCCAGAGTATTATAGGTAGATATAGGATATAATTAAATAAGTACTAACTAGACATCTGCTCAGCAGCGCATAATGGTTTTTGTCATACCCATTGAGTTCAAAAGATCCGTTTTTTGAGTTGGACATCCAAAAAATTTATTTGTTTATACCAAAGACTTTAAAGCCGGAAACATTGTATGTATATCCTAAAGGGAAGTCACTGGTCAGGCAGAACAACGTCTGCCGGGTCTGCTAGTAAATAAAATAAAAACATTACTGCTTACTAAGGGAAGTATACATATAGCGTCAAACCAAAAGCACTGCGCTGGCAATCCGTTAACAAAAATTAGATTTAGTTGAGGAATCGTTAGAGCAGTGTCCGAATTTTCTATTTTAATACCCAGCGTACCAGTACTAGTACAAGGGTATTATAATTTTGTCCACATAACGGTCCTACGTAACGGCGAAAAATAATTGAGTTATATATACATAGAGTTCCAGGTATGAAAGTCCTTAGGTTGAAAAGAGGAATTGATTAAGGCATGTCCGTCCGTCCGTCTGTCCGTCCGTGTACACGATAAATTGAGATATTTGCATGAAATTTTGCATACAGGTTACTTTCTGGCCAAGGTAGGTTGCTATTGAAAATTGACGAAATCGGCTGATAACCGCGCTTCCTTTTTCGATATCGAAAATTTCGAAAATCACATAAATTAACATTACTTGAGTAAAGATTGAGGTATTTGCATGGAATTTGGTGTAATGGTTACTTTCCGGGCAAGGTAGGCTGCTATTGAAAATTGTCGCAATCCAATTATAACCACGCTCCCTCTTTCGATATCGAAAATCACATAAATTAACATAAGTTGAGTAAAAGTTGAGATATTCACATGCAATTTTGTACACAGGTTACCTTCTGGCCAAGGCAGGTTGGTGTTTAAAATGGGCAAAATCGGATGATAATCACGCCCCCTGTTTTGATATAGAAAATTTCAAATAAGATTCTAGGGCCTACATATATCATTGCCAAGTCATGGTATTTGTATCTCGTTCTGAAAACTAACGTTGAGTATTTAATGTTCGGTTCACCCGAACTTAGACTTCCTTACTTGTTATGTTTGTTTTGGTGAATTAATATTAGAGAAAAATTACACGATAATCACAGCGATGGCATGGGATGACATGTTTTTAAGTAGCTTCTGAGGGTACATAAAAACTGCGCTGCTACCGAACCGATACAGGATTTCGGGCAGCATAAAAATCTAGTTAGCCACCCGTCCAGGTAGTGCGCCGGCCAGGCGATCCTCCATGGATCCAAGTGTGGCTTTCTGAATAGCGAGGAAAAATTTATTAAGGTTAGTGTCTAAGCTTTATAGAAGGCGACTACCCTATTTAATTATTTTTTTTATATTATTTTATTTTATTATTTGGCTCAGGCCGAGACGACCGTCTCACGCATAACTTTATTTCATTTATTTGTTCTTTAAAGACACCTTATATGTATTAATTGGGAATGAGCATCTGTGGCTCTGGGACTGCAAAACATAAACAACATCTATGGAATATTTCGTAAGCTGATGCGAATTACAATAGCATGTTATGCAAATGAAATAAACGAAAGAAATAATCGTAACTTATGTCGCTTAAACAGTTAGGAAAAATAGACATTAAAATACAATTTTTACAATTTACTTACCTTTGTTGAGCTACCACAATACCATTGTTTTCACCTACTAGTTTGGGAATTTTATGATTTCACTTTCAATATTGCAGTATTTTATAGTGAAGTGAATAAAAAGCACCCTGTGTGGCCTTTGTGTGTTCAGATTCGGAGTAAGTTGCGCTCATATATGCAACAATTCTATGTTGATACTATTCTATCTGCGCAATGCGGTTGAATTCCGTCAAACATTATAATTGCAAATCTAAAGTGCAAAAATGCGATTAGTCTAGGATCAATCCGGGGCAAGACGCAAAGGTGGATGCGACTAATACCGGTTCTGTTCACATTTGTATTTGCTGAACTGTTCATATTTGTAGGACCATGTCCTATGGAGAGACTAATTGTACCCGTTTTTACAAGAACGGGTACGAAGGGACGTATCCATTTTCCCCACAAATGGTTATTTTAAATCCTATAAGTATGCTACAAAAACTAAAATTTACTTACATCCCTATGAGTATGCTACACAATTTACTGTATTATACTGTGGTTGTTAGCAGTGCAAAGCAAAGAACACCACTTCTGCTCTGACCACAATAATCGATCTTTTTTTCCGACTCAAAAAAAAATTTTCTTTGCCACTAATTTCTAACCTTTATAAAACCAAGTGAATGTATCAATTTAAAATTTGTTTGCAAGAATTATAATTATAGCCAACTGTAGACTAAAAGGATCGATACCTGAACGCTGTCTTTAGAAATTAGTTACACGAGTCTTTTACTATCTCGAACTTTTTGCTACCAGTAGTGGCGTTGGCGGGAATGCGTTTTTTTAAGTGAGTAAGCAGAACAACAGCCGGTTCTACGTACCGGAATGACCCGGGTTTTACCCGGCCAAGGGCTGTTATTTCAGTGTAACCCTGTCCAATTTGTCCAGTCCCACTCCTAAATTGTCATCCCCGGAGAAATCCCTCGCAGTAGGGTTGCCCAATGTCTCTTGTTACGGGCTGGTATCGAATCCAACCCCAGACCAAGAGACTGGATGTGCTGCGTCTGCTCTAAGAAAATATATGTCAAACGTTCACATTCCGTTCAATGCAGTAAATGCAAGAGTTGGCTTCACAGATCTGCATGCTCAGGGCTTAACCCTGCCATCTCCATAACCCGTACTTTCTTCAGTACTTATGAGGCACCATGTTGTTCACGCCCATGACTAGCAGATCTGCTGCTCCCGCCTCACCTACCCCCGACTCTCGCTCACGCTCACCAGCGCTTCCACCTCACACGGCCATCCAACACCCCTTTCCCCTTCGGAATCGGCAAGGTACCAACAACGCCGAGCGTCAATCCCCACTCTCCCCCCCCCCCCCCCCCCTACATCCAGCATGCACGTGGGTCAGAACCATAACCTCCTCGTACCTTTCACCACGTGCTCTCTCTGTCGGCAAAGATTATATACGCCTGCGCCATCGGTTAAGTGCAATAACTGCCTTGGCCTATGCCACATCCATATGTGCTCTGTGTTTGCAAACAGGAACCTATCGACGGATACATTTATAGCCCCTTGCTGCAGAACTCAGCCACCCTCCACGCCACATAACATCGGCCAAGGCACGCTGAACCCTAGTCTGAGACATAGCTTGGGACTAAGCCTACCTCCATCTAGGCAACCACATCCGTCCCTCACTCCCCGCATGCCTTCAGCTTCCCTCCCGACACACTTCAAAATCCTACAGCTGAACTGCAACGGATTAACTTGAAAGATCTCGGAGATAACATACTTTATGAAGTCGAACAACATTAAACTGGCCGCCAATCAGGAAAGATCGTCCCAGTGGTCATGGGGGTGGCCTTGCATTTATCACACACCATACTGTACAGTATAACCTATTTTCCCCAGACATTGACCCCAGGGAATCTACCCTTGAATGCCAGGGTATAGCAGTCCGGACAGGCGACGTCAACCTGCGAGTGATAAATATATACATCCCCCCTGTTACGTGCTGTCCCCGTGATTATCGCCCTGATATTAGTGCGTTGCTAAGGGGCGATAACTGCCTCATCCTAGGTGATTTCAACGCCCACCACGATCACTGGCACTCCAACTTGCCAGCAGACAGCAGAGGGCACGCACTCGCAGAGCAAATAAACCACTCTTCATTCTGTACACTGAATGGAGATGGCCCCACTAGGGTGGCAGGTAACTGCCACAGCTCGCCAGACATCTCCATTTCAAGCGCGGGCCTTATCAATCACGTAAACTGGCAACCAATGCTTACATTAGCATCAGACAACCTACCCATACTACTAAACATCGGACGACCGTCCGACTTCATAACGACAGAAAAACGAAGGTACATTAACTTTAGTAAAGCGGACTGGGACCGCTTCACGGACTTTACAGAGCACTCCTTCGCTGACCTACCCACACCGACGGACGTACGCTAAGGTGAGAAACAGTTTCGCAAAGTCATCGATTCAGCCTCCGACCGCTTCATCCCTGCGGGAAGAATCCCGGAAATTCGGCTGAATTTCCCTGCGGAAGCAGCGGCAAAGGCAAGGGAACGTGACCAAGTGAGACTCTTGAACCCCGCAGATCCAAGAATAAAAGATCTCAACGCGGAAATCCGTCGGACTGTCAATGACCACAAATTGACCAAGTGGAAAGAACACCTAGAGTCAAGCAACCTCTCGGGCGGGGTCGGCAAATTATGGTCGTCCGTCAAGGCCCTATTAAACCCGACCAAATACAATGACAAGGTCGTCATTGCTTTAGGCGACAGCGTCAAATCGGACCCCAGGAAATGCGCGAGCTCATTCTGCCGGCATTTTATACTGCATTCTCCTGCGGATATGGCTAAGAGAAAAGTCATTCGACGTGCGCACAAACACAAACACACAACCGCGTCCATTGTCGTCTCCTCCGCAGAGGTTAAGGAAGCTATAAGGAAGGCGAAACCTTCTTGGACCCGACGGAATTGCCATGAAGATGCTGAAACACCTCGGCCACGAGGGGCACAAGTACTTGGCGGCTCTATTCAACCTCTCACTGACCACACTCGCCATACCGGATATCTAGAAGCATGCGACTGTGGTCCCCCTCCTAAAACCTGGGAAGCCGGCGAATCAAGGAGATTCTTATCGACCGATATCTCTACTCTCACCGGTAATGAAGCTGTTAGAGGCTATCTTGCTTCCATATTATACTGCAAATCTGCAGATGGCCAACCATCAACATGGCTTCTGGAAAAATCATAGCATAACATCGGCATTAAATGCCATCACGACGCAGATTAACTACGGTTTGAACCAACACCAACCAAACCACAGGAGGATTCTCGTGGCACTCGACCTGTCGAAAGCCTTCGACACATTCAACCATGCCACACTCCTTAAAGACCTGGATTAGACACCGCTTCCTGCCGGCCTTAAACGATGGGCCGCCAACTATTTAAACGGTCGGCTGGCGTCAGTGATGTTTCTAAACGAGAGATGTAGACCTACAAGAATTAGACAAGGGGTTCCGCAGGGTGGTGTCCTCTCACCTATTCTGTTTAACTTCTACATCTCGAGCCTCCCTCCCCCACCAGATCGGGTCTCCATCGTTTCGTACGCTGCCGACTGCACTGTGATGGCCACGGGCAAGGAACCTTCCACGGACGAACTATGTACAAGACTGAATAACTACTTGCGCGATCTTTCCAGCTTCTTCACAGAGCCTTTTCACCAAGTGGAATGCGCAGATGGGGAAGGAGTTGAATGTCCACATAGATGGTGTCCCACTACCTACAGTCAACCACCCCAAAATTCTAGGGGTTACATTCGACAATAGCCTCACCTTCGCTAGTCATGCCACCACAATAGGTTCAAAGGTACAAAGCCGCAACAACACCCTCAAGTCACTGGCCGGCAGTACTTGTTGCAAATACAAAGAAACGTTGCTTCGCCACCTATAAGGCTATTGGCAGACCGGTTATTGATTATGCTGCGCCCATATGGTCGCCAAACCTTCACGACACCAACTGGAGGAAATCGCAGGTCTGCCAAAACACCGCCATCAGAACAGCGACTGGGTGTTTGCTTATGTCACCTGAGTCTCACCTTCACCAGAAGGCTAAAATTCTCAATGTTCGCGAGCATGCAGAACTTTTAAGTAGGCAGTTCCTTCTGAACTGTCATAGACCCAGCCATCCAAATTGACAACTATTGGATGAAACTCCGCCCCCAGAGACATAAGGAAACATCTCAGAAAGCATTATGATGAGATCCGGCATCACATCTCGTTGCCGTTTGATCTGCGGGACCACAGGCGGGCCCTAAAGGACCTCCACACCGAGTCGGTGGACAGATCCCTCAGATCCCGGGCCTGTGAACTCCGTTATTGTTACCCAAGAAGGAAGAACGTGGATGAACGTATCCTTCCGAGGGAGATTAGAGTCATGCTAGCACAACTCTGGTCTGGATACTACAATAGGCTGAACTCCTATTTATCCAGACTGAACCCCACCATACCGAACACATGCCCTGCATGCGGTATGGCCCCTCATGACACACAACATCGCTTTTCCTGTTCTATTGAACACACTCTTCTAACACCTTTATCACTCTGGTCCAACCCTGTCGAAACTGCGCGTTTCCTTGGACTTCCATTAGAAGAGCCTGATGACAATTAAGAATTTACTGGCCCTTTGGGCAGGGCGAAGCACTGCTAACAACAACAACAGTGCTTCATTTGCTTTGTAGGTGCCGTTTGGAGTCGGTCCCGCCAATTTGTAGGAAAAATTTTAAAGCAGCCCACCACAAATTGGCAGAGAAGCTCGCCGCAAAAACCTCTTAGGAGGTTAATATATCATTGTGTGTCGCAAAACATTTTTTTTTTTTGGAAAAATTCCGATAGAAACTCGGTGAGTCCAAAAATTATTTTATTTGTTATATATACAATCTTTGTTAGCGCATTTAGTTTGTGGTACAAATATGTACCAGTCTTACTTTCTAGTGGTGCATTTATGGTTCAGTTATGCTTGCATAGCATGGCAATACATTGCATGGGTTCTGTCATTTTCGATATCTGTTAAATTGGGTTTACATGTATTCGATTATACAACGCATGGCAACCCAGAGCATGGCATAGAAGTTTGTTGAAGTTTGATCTCTATGTAACTTAACATACCTACGGTCAAAACTTTTGCTTTTGACGTTTAAGTTTGCGATAAAAAGACCTGGAAAATTAATTATTTATATTTACATTTTACTAAAAATCAAATAAAAGCGCTGTTATGGAAGAAGAAAAGCTGATTAAATGTGTCCATGTACCCATGAAATTCTCTATAAATTCAAGACCAGCTGATTTTGGAGGGCTGTGCGTTGTGCGAAGTTTAATCTTAAATTTTTTTACGTGCTGTGTATTTGCATGTTATGCCCTGCTATGCAAGCATAACTGAACCATTATGTACCATCAAAGTTAGTAACAAATCTACCTTTAAACCAGGGTAATAGTGAACAAATGTTCGCTGATACAAAGCAGATGGAAAGCTTGCTCGAAGATATGCCAGATTTTTGTGCAAGTTCGTCTGGCATCTACGACCTAGTGAGTATGGAGCAGAATCATCATTTGAGAGTAGTTACCACGAAATGGAAATAGAGGACAAAAGTGAATAGAAAACCATATACATTGTAAAGCTCTACAAGTAAGTTATCAATCAGCTGTTCGACTAACAGCTGTGCTCACCTGACTGGGAGCTCCGAATTCAGAGGCGAAATACGCAGGGTCTCATTCATGCGGACTGAAAAAAAAGTACGACTAGCTATTGAAAAATGTATGATAACTATGAAAATATGAGAAACTAGTTGTTGAAAAATATTTATTGTTGCAGGTAATTTAGTTTAGAGTAGTTTGTACAAAAGTTTTCACTGTTTAAAGATCATTTTATGATATCTTCTTAAACTTTGTAAAACTTTCCTGTGGTACATACTCGCAAAAGCAACCATGTAGTTGATGTTGCTATGGGAATTCTCTTGTTCTTCCTTGTTTACACTAAAATACCATGTGCTAATTTGGTAAATTTCAGTAAATACCTGAACTAATGAGTAACTTCTCTTATTTATTTGGTATCTAAGTGAACTTCCCCACCATTTTAAAGTGTTTACAAACAAAACGCAGGCTCAAATATCATTTTTTCATATATGCGCAAAAGTGTTCAACTAAAGGTGCATTCACATGGTACTCGCAAGTTTCTTAGGCGTCGCTTTATCATAACGCACTTTAAGGGCCGCTTTCATAAAAGCCGGTAACCGCTAACCAGAGTTTAATTGACGTATTTTGTATGGTTAGCTGTCAAATTAATCGGCGATTAGGCTTAACCGGCTTTTATGAAAGTGGCCCTAAATGTTTGCATAATGTCAAAAGCCAGAAAACTCGTTCAATGCTATCTATTTTAAGCTGGTGTTAGGCTCAAACATGTATTTAAGCAATTATACCAATAAAAGCAGAACAATATAATATTTGTTGAATTTCTCTTCAGTTCGGCATGGAACCAATTTTCCTGTTTTAATTCATTTTAGCACATTGTGTCTCGAGCTAGATAAGTATTTTAGATATTTCGTGCAAAATTCATATGAAAAGCTCCTTAAACATCGGTATCCTCACTAAAGCGGTAAAGCATGAATGTCGCTTACCGTATAACAATTCAGGTTGTGAAAAATAGTGGATGATGTGCCTCTGCTTAGTTCAAACACGACAATAGCTTAGTAAATTAGTTATTTTGTTAGTAAATTTTTATAAAAAACATCGACGATATCTGTCCAATTGGCAGTCTTATTAACAGAATACTCAGCAAAATCTAGCTTCGTTTGCAGATCTTGTATCGTGAGCATATTTTCGTCTCGTGTGAAAATTAGATAAGTTGCGACATCTGTTTTACCTATTATTATCTATTATTATTACTAATATTATTGGTTTAACTATCTAACATTGTTGGATATTTCAAGCAGGCTAACAGGCGGTTAACTCATACCGAACGGCTAACTCCTCCCGGGGTTTTGTCCATATTGAAAAGAATACTCAGTATTGAATGGCTGAAGGACTGAACGAAGTGATCGATCCACTTCACATTTGAAAAAAATCTAGTTGCCTAATGCCTAGCTCTAGCACAAACGATATTTTGAAAACAACAAATATGTGAATCAAATATTTTAGCTTCAAGATTTTACTAGAAACAGAGAAAACCGAAGGTAAATTGCCAAGAAGTGGTCTTGTCGTCGAAATGTTTTCCTTCATTAAGTGGATTAAGCAACATTTTATTCAATTATAAATGCGATATAGTATTATTTTCTACAATGTAAAGTTAGAACTTGTCCTTTGACACATTTCGGCTTATATTTCCATACTAAATATGCTTCAAAAGTTAACCTACACAGCAGCCCTACACTGGAATTTCGCTCCATTTTTGATTGAAAATTACATCCCTGCTGCGATAGGGGTTGCTGTACTAGCTTTTTTTTTGACATTTTTCTCAGTGTCAACCGCTGATTTGACGTTTTTCTCAGTGTCAAAACCCTGTGTGTTAGAAAGAGAAAGGAACAAAGATAACTTACTTGTAGGATTTTACAATGACCATATAGCAAGACGGGCGCGATCAGTGCGATTTTCGTGCGGCGAGAGGGGGCTTTTCTTTTCGACTGCCTACCTAGTCCAAAACGCATTTATTGGCAATAGTAATTCTTAGTTGGATTTCTAGGCTTATATTATTGTTGGTGCTAATGCTGGGTCCAAGGTAAACGAAATCCTTCACTATTTCGAACTTTTTCCTGCCAGCAAAGTCGTGGGTACCAAGGCGTGAATGCGATGATTCTTTGCTTAATGACAGCATGTACTTCGTTTTGCTCCCGTTCACCAGAAAACCAATTTCTTTACGCACCTTTTTCTAGTTTGTTGTAAGCAGCGGTAACGGCGCGGTTGTTAAGGCCGATAATTTCAATAGCATATGCTAACAGTTGCACCCTTTTCTAGAATATTGTCCAATCGCGGTTAATCTCTGAAGATTGTATTATTTTCTGTAACATTAAATTGAAAAAATCGCACGATGGGGGGACATCCTGTCTGAGACCTCTCTTAGTTTCAAACGGCTCGGAGAGGTACCTCCCAACTCTGACTGAGCTCGTGGTGTTGCTCAATGTCATTTTGCATAGCCGTATAAGTTTTTCGGGGAAACAAAAAACAGGCTTCAATCTTTCTCACAATACGCTGAACAATACCTTATATGCGATATTCAAAGGCCTGACCGCGTTAGTCGATGCAGTTTGCAGGATCACCTTTCTTGTGTATTGGAAAAAGAACACTTAGATTCCAACCTTCAGGAATGCATTCATCCCACCATATTCTGCACAGAAGCTGGTGCATGCGCCTTACCAGCTCCTCGCAGGGACTTTAGCAACATTTAAATTTTGCTGACACTTGTCGTATCGCACGTTCATATGTACTTACAACCGAATTTTCATGTGTTAAGTCAAAAAAAACACTATTTTTACAAACATCCGGAATTTTTTTCTTGTTGCTGAGAACTTTCGAGGGAAAATACTCTTACCCTTCCGCATTTTGATTGCAAATCAATTTTATTTACCAGGCAACAAAACTACTAAATTTAGGAAATACAGTGTCGATTTATATATTTATGTTGACTATTTAAATCAGGACTATCGAAGTGTGTACATATGTAATTTTTATGATGAGCCCATCGTAAAGTTATAATACTTTCAGTATAAGTAATCTAGTAATCTTACTGTGATAAAATGAATATCTCGTCATTGGATAGTTATAATTTTTATATTGATTTATTTTGAATCTAGATGAGGCAAATGTAGAAGTACAAAACGAAATATTTTGTAAAGCCACCGAGTATATAGTTAGATTTTAAGTACGTGATAAATAAGAGAATATACTAACCAACGAGTAAATAACTTTCATACAACAGAACTACCCGGGGGATTGTCCAGCAACATCAAGGAACATGTTAGCAAAGCACATCCATTTTCAACAGTATTGTACAACAGCTTCTGGAATTCGAAATATGAAGATATACTATCAGAAAAAGTCGGTTTTATCGGTGGATCAGGGGACGAAAACAATTTTGCAACAGATAGTTTTGTGGCAAAATCCACAGCATTGTCACTAAAAGTGAAAACGGCACTACTAAAAAACAAGTCAAATTATTTAAAAGAAGAAGACCAAGAACACCTAGCTAAGACTAAATCCGAAAATAGTGATTTAAAATCGCTATACCAGCTCCACAAATGTTATGGGAAGCAGCCATTATATGGGTATCTTTATGAACTTCAGAAGTCTGCAATTACCCACAAAAAAATTTTGGACTCCAACTTAATTTCTACCAGTCATGTATTTGATGAAGGTGAAAATATGTGGGAAGAGGTTCGAACCACTGCTGCTGATCCTAGCCTTCACAACCTAGCCTATGAAAAAACAAACAGTTATTGGCTACCATGTCCTCTCTGCGAAACACCCTTAGAACAGAAATTATTTCGCCAACATCTTGACGATCATTACCCACGTGATAGCCCTGTTTGTCCAGTTATAGCGTGCGGTCGTCGATTTGCCCATCCGAATTCCGTAAGGAATCACATGCGTATTAAGCACACACAACAATGGGCTAAAATGAAAGTAATGCGTTCGTCTGCTGGACCCTCACCCAATAGGATGGACTTAAATAACAAATGTGAGATAACTTCAACTGTTTAACGACTCAGTCATTCCTGCGAGTTTTAAAAAGCCAACATATTCAAATATTGTAGTTCTCATACCTTTACTACTATAATTGTTCATTTTAAAAATGTATAATCAGACATATTTCTGTTTTCTATAGTAGTGACCCTTTAAATATTAATATTTAGGTGCCCACATCGCACTTTTCGATCTCTATGTTTAGGTTGACATTCCTAAAGCAATCGAAATCAATTATAGACCTGGCAAATACAAGCTCAGTGGAATTTGAAGTTCTTGCCCTTTTAATTGAAAGATATATGTATAACCCGAATCTCGTCTATCAGAAGAATCAATGTTATGGCTCCTATATCATTAAAAGTATTAAATATTTAATGTGCGCACCAGGTACAAAATATACTTTCCCAGCTGTTGAAATTCAGGAGTTAAGTTATATCATCATAGTAATCTTACTGAATCAACCATTGGAAATCCGAATACAATGCTACACTGAAACCACCATATTTTGGAGTACTCCCCGAAGTAATTAATATATAAGCTTTTTAACAAAAGTTATTCTGAAGACATTTGTTTAAACTTCTACAGTTTCCAGTAAAAGTCGTGTTCTCGATAACCTTGACTAAGAATAAAGGGAAAATACTCGAAGTCCCAGGAATGCATCAATAGAAAAAATGTTATTTACAGATTTGTATTGCAATAAAAACTAAAACCAAACAATGATAACAGCATTTTATGAACTGAGTTGGCCAAGACGCGTTGTACAGCGTTTAGTACCCACCAAAAATGTTGCGCTTTATATAAGATATGCAAACACTTTTGTTCACTTGTTTTTTATTATTTCCCTGACGTGAGTCAGGCAACCAATTTGGTTCGGTGAGTTATTATGACTAAATACAAACTTTCGGTGACTGCACCTAAATGCCTACTTCCCTGATCGCTACTGCTGCCCGTGATAATGATGATTTGGCATTTGCCGTTCATTGGTATGCTCGAGTTTCATTTGCATTATCGTGAGAACGCCCTCAGCTAAGTGTTCACTTGCTGACTAGGCGTCTGGCTTACTTAGTGCTGTTGTTGTTGGCATTATTGCTGGGTGCCAACTTTAAGTTTGGGTTACAGTTGTTGTTGGCATTATTGTTGGGTGCTATCTGCCCCCCCGCTTGAAGTGAAGCCGTCCGCGGCTTCTTTTATGGCAATGTCTAGATTCGCTCGGGTTCTTCGTTTTCGTATCCGACCACCCGCAAAAATTATGATAGCTGCTACCACGACAAGTGACAAAGCGCCCATTGACTGTGCTGAGCGGATATGAACAAGACTCTCTAGGTGCGATATGTGCCTGAGACTCTTTGTGTTGATTTTTTCCAAGTATGGAAGTGACAATAGAGTCATGTGGCCAGTAAAATTTATAATCTGCGCAGGAGTAGCTTCGGGACGAGAGTGGGATATTTTATTCCAATTATAAAAGGTGGTTGCGTTAATGGTAATTTCCCCGTCAAAGGTTACTTTATAGATTCCCCTTGTCAGCTTTGTTAAGTTTCCATCGTACAGTGTTGCTGGTTGGTTGTTTATTAGTACAATGCCATTATCCATTTCCCTTATGGCAGCTACGTGGTCAGCTGATATCGTTTTGCAGGTTGCCGAGTGAGTGTTCAGAAGCTGCATTGCACACGGGCTATCTCCCAAAGGTTGGCAAAAGCTCGACATTAGGGCCTCCTCGCAATTGTGCAGTGGTATGTAACTTCCCTTGCATGCCGCTATATCCTCTGTTTCCAACGATACTATCTTTCCGTCGTGTATCACGGGCAACATCTTCAACAAATTACAAACACTAGCTATCTTTGGATATTTTATAAGGAAATAAATACATTCATTAGTTTGAAATATTTTGATCTTAGAAACTTGTAGTAAATCACTTATAGTTACGTTGGCAGAGTGCTCAGCATCCAGCAGGTTCTTTACTTCAATACCGTTCAACAAAATAGGGTTGATTATATTTACCTTACCCAGGGTGACGGACGTTATTACGGTCTCTAATTCCATCATCATCACCCTGTTCCTAGCGGTTGCCAGAGAAAAAAGGTTGCCAGTATCTATTTGGGTTCGCTTGGCGTTTTCGAGCAGTTCATTAACAGTATTTGTCAATTCATTTATTTTTTCCTGTGTTTTTGAGTTGATCAAGATTTGTTGTTCCTGTGATTCTATCAAGTTTTCAGTTTTAAATTCGACTTTCAGGAAGTCATGAAAATCAGGCATTCCGGCGATAAATTTTAGGGCAGTCCCTAACACGTTGATGCTACGAGCATGGCGGTGATGTACCCTGACAGCATCCAGCAGCAGTGTCATCTGTTCCGCGTCATTTCCCAGTAGACACCGTACATGTGACTGTGAAAATGCTCTGATAGCCTGGTCGTGTCATCAACTATTGTCTCATAGAGGGATAAGTTTGTTTTGTGCAATAAAAATCCGTGCTGTTCGTGAATGGCCACCTTACCGGTTGTGGGAGGGATGTAGTAAGAACTGGTGTAATTAAGTACCTTTGTTTCGACCGAAATGCCGAGAAAAATTATATATGTGTAACGATACGAAAGGCGTTCCTAAGTACTTTAAGTTACTTTTGTGAACTTTTCTGTTGTCTATTAGAACAGTTGACCCAAGGTCCTGCGGTACCGTTTTTTCGACATAGCGTTTTGTGAACTTGTTACCTATTCTTTTGTTTGTCTTTACGAAGACCTTTTCCCCCGGGCTATGGGGACGCAATTTGCTTCCCACATTGTGTCTGACCAAGTCTGACTGTTGAGTTTAAAAACAGCCTGAGTCGGATTTGCTCCCTAAGTTCTTCAGGAATAGAATAAATTATATCTATAGGCCTTTTTTGCGTTACGGAATGGACTGTGCGATTGTATTTTGATGTTGCGAAAAGAATCAATTCAATTGTGTCGGATACTTTACCTTCTAGCTTCAGGCAACGGGCAATTTCAGACAATGTACTGTGAAACCGTTCAACTTGACCGTTCAAAGTACTATGTGCAGGAGGTGTGGTATAAATTTCCACACCGAAATGATTTCTTAGTATTGTCTTAATTGTCTCCGAGTTTAAGGACTTTTCATTGTCGCAGACTAATGTTTTGGTATTTCTATAAAAGTTAAGCAATTCATACATGGGTTCTTTCACATCAATTATAGCTCTAGACTTTATCGGGAATACCACAGCGAATTTTGAAAATTTGTCTATGGATGTGAGAAAGTGAGCCCTGTCTGTGGAATAAATATCCACATGGATAATTTCCCCTAGGCACGTCGGAATAGGGGTTTCCCCTACCCCCGGTTTTGGTGGATGCCGTTGGTATTTAGCCTCATGGCATACCTTACAATTAGAAATTATTTCCTTTAGCATTTTCCTCATGCCAGGAAAGTAGTAGCAGTCGAGGATTTGGCGTACATTTTCACGCAACGATCTATGGGCCCTGTTATGCTCTGTCGGTAAAATCTCTAGCTGGTCATCTTTATTGAAGACGTCTATGACCTGTTTTTTGTATGCCGTATCCTGACTGCGGGAAATTCGGTAAGTTTTTGTCTTGCATTTTAGCAAGACTCGGCAAGTCACACAACACACCGTTCACAACGTTTGCATTAACGCATTCTTTCATTGCGCGCATAAGTTCGTCCGGACCACTGAAAATTATACGGTGTCTCATCCTCGATTTAAAAATTATTTTTGTCGATTTCGAAAACAGTTCAAAAGATTTGACACCGTCGAAATAGTCTGGGTAAGGGACTCCTCACTATTCGCAATCACGCTGTCCGACCGTTCGCAATCCATCGCATTTATATGTTGCCGGGACAATGCGTCAGCAACCAGGTTTTCCTTTCCCGGTTTGTAATGGAATTGCGGAGAAAACTCCTCAACAAAGGCTCGCCATCTCCTGAGCTTGGCATTCGGATTTTTATCAGATATTGCAAAGGTCAGAGGCTGGTGGTCGGTAAAAATCTTTAGGTTGTTCACGGCGTATAGGTAGTTCCGAAGTTTTTGCAGGGCCCAGACTATAGCCAACAATTCCCGCTCATTAGTAGCGTAGTTCTCCTCAGTCTGCGAAAGTGTTCTTGATATCATTGTGATAGGTCGCCCGGCCTGAGACAAGACGGCGCCTTGGCCATGAGATGATGCATCAGTGGTCAACTCGAATGGCTTTTCATGGTCGTGGTATAGGAGCAATACATCCTCAGAAGCAAGGATTTTCTTTTCTCTATTTAATGCCCCTAGTGCCTCATCATCCAGAGTTATTTCGACTTTCTTCGATTGGCTGGCCTTAATGTTCCCATTTTCACCGCGCAAGTACCTCGTCAGTGGCTTAACAATCGCTGCAAAATCCCTAACAAAGCGACGGTAATAGCTTGCAAGTCCTAGAAATGAGCGCAATGCCCGAAGTGATCTTGGAACCTCGAAGTTAAGGATGTCCTTTACCTTGTCGGGGCAGGTTTTAATGCCGTTCTTAGACACAGTAAATCCAAGGAACTCCACGCTCTGCCGAAAGAATTTAGACTTTTCGGCAGACACGCGCATATTAGCATTGTATAATTTCACAAGGATTCGGTCGATGTCCCTACCGTGCTCCTCTGCAGTCTTGGAAAAGATGATCACATCGTCGATGTAGACGTGACATGTCTTTCCGATCTCGTCTCTTAAGACGTCATCGATGGCCCGATGAAAAATGCTTGGAGCATTCTTCAAACCGAAGGGAAGTCTGCAAAATTCATACTTCCCACTATTTACGGAGAAAGCTGTCTTCTCACGGTCTTTCTCTGCCAATTTAATCTGATGGAAGCCCGATCTCAGATCGATTGTTGAAAAAAAAGCCGAGCCTCCCATATTTGATAGAATAATAGAAGTATCAGGGATTGGATACTCATCGCTTATGGTTTTGCTATTAAGTTTCCTAAAGTCCATTACCAGACGCGACCTCCTTTTACCCTCTTCCTCATGCCCCTTTTTATCTACCACCCATATTGGGTTGTTGTAGGCAGAACGGGATGACCTTATATTACCATTGCGCAGCATGTCTGAAATTTCATTGTTCACGAATTCCATTGCTGCCATGGGGTATTGGTAGGTCTTAGAATACACCGGGAGATCGTCAATGGTTCTAATTGTTCCAACAATGTTAGTGCTGTATGGCAGAGTCCCGTCTGGGTCAGCGAAAGCCCTAGTATGTCGCTTCAGAATTGATGTGGTGCTCTGCTCCGCCCCCGCCAAATTGTGGTCCGATGAAGTTAACCTATTTACGTCTGGGCAGCGGTAACAAAAAAACCTCTCACAACCTCCATCGTGTCTCAAAACTCCGTTTCTTAAATCAATATTACCGTTTACCTTCCTAAGAAGATCGAAGCCAATGATACCGTCAAATATATCGAGGCTAGGGAGGATAAAAAACTCAAAGTTCTTATTAAAAATATTTATTGTGTAATACTGCTCAACTTTTTCGGTGCCATGTATAGATTTAACAGTGAAGGGTCTCTGCAGGCTTTTGATTCCCTTAAGAGTGCTTAAGCTTTTAATATAACTTTTGGCGGCACCTGTATAGGAACTTTAGACCTCTTCCCCGTAGTGTCCTGCTGACATAGGGCAAGAGGGACCTACCTTTAAAAAATTAACGTTATCGCTTGGATCAAATTCATTTTTTCAAACTGCTCGTCGAATTACAGTTGGCATAGCCGTAGTCGTCTTCACTCGGATAAAGTTCGCCCTCCAAATCATTCATCTCATGAGAGAGGTGGTTAATACGTTGCTACCGGGGACCTGAGGCAAAAGGTTCGTCCTTCCGATCGAATTCATTATAGTCATTTTTGTCATCCTCGCTCGGTTAGCCTCAAGTTCCTGGGCCAATGCCAGTGCAGAGGGTAGATCCGAGGGTTGCGACGAGAAGAGAATATCGCACAATGGCCGATTAAGGCCAGAAATAAAGACGCGAAGGGCATCTTCGCGATATTTTTTACTAAGCGACTCGATAAGTACCCTATTTCCGCCGTGAGTCATCGTAGTTTTATTGATTATAAGTGTTAACTTCGGTTCTATCTCGTCATAGAACTTAGCTACCGACAATGACCCCTGGCTCAACATTGAGAGCTCTTGCTCAATCAAATACACTGGTTTTTTATCAGCGTAAGTGAAGTCCAACCTTGAAATTATTGCTTGAAAATTCAAGACCATATTAAAAGAAGACAAAACCATATCAGCAGACCCCACAACCTTGTTGCTTATTATGCCTGGTAATGCTTTGAGCTTCCTACATAATTTTCAAAAACTGTATAAGCCGTTTGCGCGCCCTGCCTCCAGGACACGTACCTTTCCTGATCACCCCTAAATTCTGGCATTGTTTTAACAAGATCTAGTGATTCGTCACAGGTAACACCAGGCTGAATTGTGACAGCCTCGTATTCTACCACTCGAGCATTGGTTTCCATTCTCGACAACCTACTGGTCAGTTCCTCCACCTGTGTTGGAACCTCACGCTTTGTCTGCTCGGTCGCCACGGGAACCCAACATTCAGAAGGGCATGCATTTGAGCTTGGTCCATTTTAAGACTAACACTTAACAACCGTCTCTCAAAGCAACACTTTTCAAAAACTCCTAACACTTTATTTATTTGTTTATTTATTTAAAAGGTATGCTGAACACTCTACTTACATACAGATATTCATATTTGATTTGATTGATCTTGGTGTTTTCATCCGAGTGTCCTCGCTGGAGCAGCCTGTACCTATTGTTGATTGTTGATTAGTTTATTTATTTACTTAGCAGGGATTAGCCCGTCCGATTTGTATTTTTTTAGATGTTTAATTTATTTTCTTGTAGGTATCCAACCCTTTTTTGATTAACTTGTTGGTTGTTGAATAGTTTATTCATCTATTTAGTAGGGATTAGCCCGTACGCGTTATAAACGTTTAATTATTTGTGTTTATTTTCTTTAAATGTTTAATTTATTTTTTGTGGGTACTTGACCCTCTTTAGACTAATTTAGTAAGTATCAACTCGTACGCGTTACACACGTTCAATTAGTTTTTGTGTTTTTACAAACGTTAAATTTATTTTTCTCTTGTATGTATCCAAACCGAACGTGTTACACACGTTTAATTACTTTCGTATTTTTTTTACAATCTTTTGATTTATTTTTCTGTTGTGGGAATCGAACCCTCGGCCACGTTAACTTTCGTATCCTTTTATAGGGATAACGTCGCGTGGCCCCACGTTGGGCGCCAGAAATGGAAAGACTTGTGTTCACTTGTTTTTTATTATTTCCCTGACGCGAGTCAGGCAACCAATTTGGTTCGGTGAGTTATTATGACTAAAAACAAACTTTCGGTGACTGCGCCTAAATGCCTACTTCCCTGATCGCTACTGCTGCCCGTGATAATGATGATTTGGCATTTGCCGTTCATTGGTATGCTCGAGTTTCATTTGCATTATTGTGAGAACGCCCTCAGCTAAGTGTTCACTTGCTGACTAGGCGTCTGGCTTTTATAGTGCTGTTGTTGTTGGCATTATTGCTGGGTGCCAACTCTGAGTTTGGGTTACAGTTGTTGTTGGCATTACTGTTGGGTGCTAACTTATATTCAAGCGAAGTATAAAGTTATTATAATATATAAAGCGTTACGTTTTTTGTGGTTACAAAACGATTTACATGTGATAATTTTTGTTGTTTTCTCCTTTGTTTGCTATTTCATTTGAAGGCAAAGTTTACAAAATAAAGCCATACATTTATAAGGTATTCAGTTGTATGCAACATTACTTATGGTGAACGTTACTTTTCTGTACTTGCATATGCTATTATTACATCATAAATAATATTATTTGATTAAGTGGGTCCCTGTCCAATTTCCTGAAATTTCCACCAAAACGTATTATATGTATGTACATAGGATTTTTTTGAATAGATCGGTTTCTAAAAAAGTTATTCTAAGTTTTAACATAAGCAAATGTCTTCCAAGGTACCGAATCATGAATCTGTTACCTATTTTATGCTCCTAAAATCAATGCAAAAAATTGCGTAAAGATCGCCTAAATGTGAAGACGTTAAAGACTTGCGAACAAACTGACAACCTTACGCATTTATAATATTAGTAAGATAAGATAAGATGAGCACCTATTTGGTATTAATAGAGTAAATTTTAAATATAGAGGAGGTGTAAGAGGAAAACTAAGAGGTTAATCAAAAGGAGAAAGGAAGAGCAAGCTATAGGGTAACTGAACTATGCGCCTGCAGCGGAAGTCTGGAAATCGCTAAAGCTTGATATGGATCGCCAAAAATCTGAAAACGGATATAGGCTACTTTTGCCATTCCAGGTAATGACATTCTCCATTTTTTGGTTCAGTTTAGTTATTTTTGGTCAGTCATCCCATCGTGTGAGACATTCAGGCTAACGTGGCCCTCATATGAAAAGGCGCACAAATCGGTTATATCATCCCTGGTTAGGTCAATGACATGGCATTGTTTAATAGGCATGCACGGTGCTAGAATGGCGTACTGAGGATAGTGCCCAGTACCTCCTCTGTCAGTGTCCAGAGGGCGCGCCTAGGCGTAGGTTGGCCATCTTGGGTAAACCTTTTCCACATGACCTTGCGGAGGGTGTAGTTGTGAAGTAAAGGCTTTAGCGAAATATATTGATTCCACGAAGTGATTTGGCCCTCGTTAGGCAGGGAAGGGGTTCTTTTCGAGACTGTATAGGGTATTACAATGGGCCCAGCTCAGCCCTCGCAACCAAACATAACCTAGTTAATTTTTTGGCACATTTTAGCGATGAACACAAATACACCAGATTAAGTAATCACTTGTTTGTTTGCAGAATTTGAGATTCTGGAAATTCAGCCATCTCATAAAAACTCTCTTTTCCTCCTATAGGGCGCTTGTTATGCCAACGAAAAAAATATGTTGCAAGAGGACAAGAGAAGAGAACTAAAATATAACTGGGAGACAAAGTCAAGATGCATTCAAAGTTAAATGATTCCACCAGAATAGGGTAAAATTGCGGTATATGGATGGCTATGCAATTCGCAATTTGTGACAAAATAGTACAGCACAGTGCTACCGCAAAAGTAAATTAAACCGCTAGATTTGCTGGAAGCTGGCTGGCTTATACGAAATGCTGTGGTCATATGAGGGTACAAACCTCAACCTATTATTATTATCATTCGAAATAATAAATTGATTGTAGAAATACTGTTATTTATTTAAAACTTAAATTCATAAATGTATTTCGAATTAAACTTGTTCTGCTGGCGATGCTTCCGCTTATGATGGATCTGACTTTTGTTTGGACGTACGTAGGTGTCGCTCCCTGTTCGCATCACCGCATTTGATCTACTACTGGCGAGTTCGATGAATGCTGGCTTCAACCGTTCTGCGGATTCATTGACGTTGTTGCGATTGATTTTTAAAGTAAAACGCTCCTGTTGGCTGCGAAATTAACTAACGTACAAAAACACCTTCTTACACAGCGTTTTACCTCATTAGCGATGCATGAACCCACATTCGGCCATTCCTCCGTGTGCGATGCTATTAATTTTTTGTATGATACATTTTCGATTCGATGATTCTGATGATGATACATCACAGTCAACGGCTCCTTGCTATTGTTGAAATGGTTAATTGTATCGTCGGTCCATGCTATGCGAGTCGTGCCATTTTTCTTGTCGCCCCTAATAAGTTATAACGCCGATAAACGTTTATCATTGCCAGAAACCAATGCAATCCTTTGACGATTTCGGAGAACTCAATTTGGTTTTGTACAACCTTAAATTTTGTGAGGCTTATGGTAAGGTGGTACTTTTGGAGGCATGCTAATACCTGCCCCAAATGTTTCTGGCACTGTTTGATACCTTCGAAGGGTACGCATACATCGTCTATATACATACAACAACACGATTGAGGTTCTTTCAGAAGGTCTGGTGAGAAGTTGTGCGCACTGGCTTGTTTCCGGAGCTTCAGCCTGGGGCAGGGTGATTACGCAGCGGCAAACCTAAGACTTGCAACTCCGAACTTACCCACAGATTGTCGTACTTACTCTTCTAAGTCCCTATCACCTCGCAGCCAGTGTATAAGTTTCCTTTTGGCTGCTCTTTACCCACCCTACGTTTGTAATCCCTATCTCGGATATATGATCCAAGTTTCCCAAAAATGGCTCCCAAAGGATTTCATTCGCCTTCCGGCTAGAGCCAGGCATCCACACAGGAAATGATCACCGATCTCTTTGGCATCGATGTCTTCGCAGCTTCTACAGTGATCACGGTGCGAAATTCCCATTTTTCCCGCATGTGTGCCTATCGCCCAGTGACCTGCGAAGACTGCTATGAGTTTGTGAGTGCTAACTCTTGACCTGCTTAGAAGACTCCCCGTTTTCTTTTCGCTATAGTCTGGCCAGGTGGATCTTGATATTGCGCAACTAGTAGTGTTTCTCCATCTCAGTTGTGCTTTGTTCCGGTAATATTTTTGGATGTTTGTTTCCCTTGGCTACTGCTAAGGGTACCCCTACATCTATATTGATTACTTCCTCATTTTCGTCCTATGAGCCACAGTGCTCCAGCTCATCGGCTTTCTCATTACCTTCGATACCTCTTTGGCCCGGAACCCAGGTAATGGATAGTTCAAGGTTAGTTAGTGAAGCCACGTACGAACTACAGTGTGGTGCTGCTATTGCCTTTATTGCTGCTTGGCTGTCTGAAAAGACATTGACTTTACCAGTTGTATTCAGGTCCCTGAGTGATCTGCCGGCCTTCAAGATCGCAAGAAGTGACTCTCTGAGTCTGAGTGCGGTTTGCGCCGATGTACTCAGTATGTGTAAGTCTATCGGAAGAAGGTTCAGAATCGGATTCAAGGCCGCAGTGGGACAATTGCGCAAGGCTCCGGTGGCACCAACACATGGCGCCCGCTGAACCTTTTGTAGGCTGATAAGGTTGCAGTTCTTCCGCAGAGCTTTCCACCATACTGCAGATCCATAGGTCAGCACAGGCCGCACCACCGCCTGGTACAACCTTAGCACCATCCTTGGCCTTGCCATACATTGATTTGCAGGCATAGAAAGCGACGAAGCCCTTCCGTACCCGCTCCTCAATACACGCCTTTCAATTTAACTTACAGTCAATTATGAGCCCCAGATATTTAGTGCTAGCAGATAGGGATAGCCGCTGGCCAGCCGGCTTGAACTTCCTGGTGAAGAGTGGAAGATCCGTCTTCTCCGTATTCAGCCTGAGGCCACAATCATGTGCCCACCTACTTAGTCTTGCCAACGCTATTTCCATAATCGCGCTCATCACGGAAGGGAAGGGACCCGAGACTAGGTTCGCGACGTCGTCGGCGTACGCCACTATTTTTGCCCCACTTGTGTTTCATTAGTATGTCGTTCATGAGGAGCCATAGCACCATGCCCTGCTGTGTGCCTCTACATATCTGCTTCCTAACTGTTGCTCCCCATAGCTTGGCTGATATTTAGCGGTTAAGGAGTAGGGACATGATCCAGTTCCTTATTGGCTCATCCACCCCTACCCTTACGAGTGCCTCCGATATCGCATCAGCTCTCATGTTGTTGAAAGCGCCTTCCACATCACCGAACGCCGCTAGCGTAAATTCTTTGTATAAGAGTGACTTCTCGACAGTCCGCACCACCTCGTGTAGTGCGACCTCTGTGGATTTCCCCCTTAGATACGCGTGCTGCGCTTCCGAGAAGCTGGTATCCTGAAGAAGTCCCCATATATGGATATCTAATAATCTCTCGAAGGTTTTTAACACAAAGGATGTGAGGCTTATCGGCCGAAAGTGCTTGGCCACCTCATGCCCTCTTCTGCCAGATTTGGGAATAAAAACCACCCTTGTTTCTTTCCACGTGGACAAGATGTGGTTATGAATGATACATGCTGCTGAGATCTTCTTCAGTTCCTTAACCAAAGATACCTGAGTCTTCTGCAGTATAATGGTAAGTATTCCATCTACTCCCGCTGATTTATAAGGTGAGAAGCTGTTAATTGCCCAGGCAATTTTGTCTTCTGCTAAAATTTTGTCTATCAAAGAGGTTGGTGCCTCCAGTTGTTCCACCCTTCTTCTCTGCCCCAGCTCTCCACAAGCATCGGGAAAGTGAGCTCCTATTAGGATGTCAAGGGTTTCCGCTGATAACCCTGCCCATGTCCCATCAGCACGTTTGACGAAAGTCTTGTTTAATTCGCCATAAAAATCGACACATCAGAAGTAATAGTAATCGAAGTGATTTATTTGTTCTCTCCAATGCATAGGCACCCCGAATCTCATATGGCTTTTTTTACAATTCACCCACTGTCTTTGGTGCACATTTTGCAAACTATTCGATGTGCACGGCTTGTTTTTGTCTACAACTTGCAGTTTAAAGTACAAGATATAAGCACTTTATAAAATCTGTTATACAGTAGAATCTCCCAAAAGTTTACTCTCATAAAAGTAAAACCTTCGATTAAGTTAACCAATTTTGAGTGTTTACGTAGCGCTCCAAAGCAAAGGTGGGTAAATGAAATGTAAGCATGTATTGGTAACCGCGAGCGTAAAGTGGCTACCATGGGACAAAGAACATTTGCAGTCAGTTGATTAACAAACAACAGCGAAGCAACATCGTGTGCCGCTTGATTGTTTTATGATACTATTTATGCGAGTACCTATGTAGGTATATGTGTTTGTTCAAAATGAATGACAAATATTGCTTTATGATTTTCGATGCTTTTGGTAATATGCAATGTCTATTGTGTAATATGTGTGTAAAGGGGACCCGGGCATATTATTTTAGGAGGCACTATAATACCTTTCATAAAGACTTTGAGAAATATGAGGGTATTGAGAGAGATAATATGTTTTTTGAAGTTTGTACGAACTCCTTAAATTTCCGCTAACTAGTTTGCTAGTAAAAGTAGTCAACTCCGAATTTACCCCGACCAAAGGTATCTGAAATTATAACATTTTATTTATGTTATACATTCAAATGGGGCAAAAATATACTAGGACATAAAAAAACATCAACATGCCGACTACCTATGTTACCTCGTTGCTGTCTGCAGCTCGACTGGCAGGAAAATCAATGCCTTATCCCACAGTGCCAAACTGGTTTTTTCGCTCTCAATAGCGACTGAAATAAGAGCGTAAGAATACGTGTGCTGAGAGTAACTGCTCGTTTGAGTCAAATCGCCCATGTCTGCTCCAAAGTTAACTCTTGTAATATACGTAGTTGGTCATGAACGTATTCATACATATATGTATTTATGTATGTTTATTCTGTACAACAGTACTAATTAAATCTAAATGACTAAAAGAGAGTCATGCAAATAAATGTTACGAATTATATCGCTAATATTATGTTCATTACCGTATTTTTTTTTTCAAAATTTGGGAAACCTTTGGAAAAGTAAATATTTCGGAAAATTAAAACACCCTTGGGACATTTTGGTTAACTTTTTCGAGATTTAATTTTCCTGAATTTTTGGACTGTGTATTCCCCACAAATGTAGCAAAACACATTTGGGTCATTGACACAACTACCTCGTGATGAAGACATGATATTGAATTTTTTTTATTTTTTTTTAGAAAGGCGCTAACACTTGAAACCGCGCTCCCGAAAGTACTAAAAGTAAAATAAAGGGAAAGGAAACAATTTTTATAAAATATTTTTATTTTTTTTTCACATTAGAAAAGTACTCAAGTAGAAAATAACAGGAAGATCCACGCGGATCTAAAAAAGTTCAATGTCTTTGAAAATAGAATTAATAGGAGCTTGTTTTAAAATAATTTACATATGCACTGGTGGCAAATTATTCGAGAAAACCGTGATTAAAAATTAAAAAAATTGACAAAAAATTGAATTTTTCACATAATTGTGGCAATTTCTCTGACGTTTATGAAGACATATTAACAACTTGTTTAGTGATAGAAGCGGCGAAATGTTTCAACGACATCAAAACCAAGGCGAATTAATAGAAGGTGGCATCTTCCGATCATATGATTGCTTGTTCTTCCTGGCGCTATATCCTCTGTTTCCAACGATACTATCTTTCCGTCGTGTATCACGGGCAACATCTTCAACAAATTACAAACACTAGCTATCTTTGGATATTTTATAAGGAAATAAATACATTCATTAGTTTGAAATATTTTGATCTTAGAAACTTGTAGTAAATCACTTATAGTTACGTTGGCAGAGTGCTCAGCATCCAGCAGGTTCTTTACTTCAATACCGTTCAACAAAATAGGGTTGATTATATTTACCTTACCCAGGGTGACGGACGTTATTACGGTCTCTAATTCCATCATCATCACCCTGTTCCTAGCGGTTGCCAGTATCTATTTGGGTTCGCTTGGCGTTTTCGAGCAGTTCATTAACAATATTTGTCAATTCATTTATTTTTTCCCGTGTTTTTGAGTTGATCAAGATTTGTTGTTCCTGTGATTCTATCAAGTTTTCAGTTTTAAATTCGACTTTCAGGAAGTCATGAAAATCAGGCATTCCGGCGATAAATTTTAGGGCAGTCCCTAACACGTTGATGCTACGAGCATGTCGGTGATGTACCCTGACAGCATCCAGCAGCAGTGTCATCTGTTCCGCGTCATTTCCCAGTAGACACCGTACATGTGACTGTGAAAATGCTCTGATAGCCTGGTCGTGTCATCAACTATTGTCTCATAGAGGGATAAGTTTGTTTTGTGCAATAAAAATCCGTGCTGTTCGTGAATGGCCACCTTACCGGTTGTGGGAGGGATGTAGTAAGAACTGGTGTAATTAAGTACCTTTGTTTCGACCGAAATGCCGAGAAAAATTATATATGTGTAACGATACGAAAGGCGTTCCTAAGTACTTTAAGTTACTTTTGTGAACTTTTCTGTTGTCTATTAGAACAGTTGACCCAAGGTCCTGCGGTACCGTTTTTTTGACATAGCGTTTTGTGAACTTGTTACCTATTCTTTTGTTTGTCTTTACGAAGACCTTTTCCCCCGGGCTATGGGGACGCAATTTGCTTCCCACATTGTGTCTGACCAAGTCTGACTGTTGAGTTTAAAAACAGCCTGAGTCGGATTTGCTCCCTAAGTTCTTCAGGAATAGAATAAATTATATCTATAGGCCTTTTTTGCGTTACGGAATGGACTGTGCGATTGTATTTTGATGTTGCGAGAAGAATCAATTCAATTGTGTCGGATACTTTACCTTCTAGCTTCAGGCAACGGGCAATTTCAGACAATGTACTGTGAAACCGTTCAACTTGACCGTTCAAAGTACTATGTGCAGGAGGTGTGGTATAAATTTCCACACCGAAATGATTTCTTAGTATTGTCTTAATTGTCTCCGAGTTTAAGGACTTTTCATTGTCGCAGACTAATGTTTTGGTATTTCTATAAAAGTTAAGCAATTCATACATGGGTTCTTTCACATCAATTATAGCTCTAGACTTTATCGGGAATACCACAGCGAATTTTGAAAATTTGTCTATGGATGTGAGAAAGTGAGCCCTGTCTGTGGAATAAATATCCACATGGATAATTTCCCCTAGGCACGTCGGAATAGGGGTTTCCCCTACCCCCGGTTTTGGTGGATGCCGTTGGTATTTAGCCTCATGGCATACCTTACAATTACAAATTATTTCCTTTAGCATTTTCCTCATGCCAGGAAAGTAGTAGCAGTCGAGGATTTGGCGTACATTTTCACGCAACGATCTATGGGCCCTGTTATGCTCTGTCTGTAAAATCTCTAGCTGGTCATCTTTATTGAAGACGTCTATGACCTGTTTTTTGTATGCCGTATCCTGACTGCGGGAAATTCGGTAAGTTTTTGTCTTGCATTTTAGCAAGAGTCGGCAAGTCACACAACACACCGTTCACAACGTTTGCATTAACGCATTCTTTCATTGCGCGCATAAGTTCGTCCGGACCACTGAAAATTATACGGTGTCTCATCCTCGATTTAAAAATTATTTTTGTCGATTTCGAAAACAGTTCAAAGGATTTGACACCGTCGAAATAGTCTGGGTAAGGGACTCCTCACTATTCGCAATCACGCTGTCCGACCGTTCGCAATCCATCGCATTTATATGTTGCCGGGACAATGCGTCAGCAACCAGGTTTTCCTTTCCCGGTTTGTAATGGAATTGCGGAGAAAACTCCTCAACAAAGGCTCGCCATCTCTTGAGCTTGGCATTCGGATTTTTATCAGATATTGCAAAGGTCAGAGGCTGGTGGTCGGTAAAAATCTTTAGGTTGTTCACGGCGTATAGGTAGTTCCGAAGTTTTTGCAGGGCCCAGACTATAGCCAACAATTCCCGCTCATTAGTAGCGTAGTTCTCCTCAGTCTGCGAAAGTGTTCTTGATATCATTGTGATAGGTCGCCCGGCCTGAGACAAGACGGCGCCTTGGCCATGAGATGATGCATCAGTGGTCAGCTCGAATGGCTTTTCATGGTCGTGGTATAGGAGCAATACATCCTCAGAAGCAAGGATTTTCTTTACTCTATTTAATGCCCCTAGTGCCTCATCATCCAGAGTTATTTCGACTTTCTTCGATTGGCTGGCCTTAATGTTCTCATTTTCACCGCGCAAGTACCTCGTCAGTGGCTTAACAATCGCTGCAAAATCCCTAACAAAGCGACGGTAATAGCTTGCAAGTCCTAGAAATGAGCGCAATGCCCGAAGTGATCTTGGAACCTCGAAGTTAAGGATGTCCTTTACCTTGCCGGGGCAGGTTTTAATGCCGTTCTTAGACACAGTAAATCCAAGGAACTCCACGCTCTGCCGAAAGAATTTAGACTTTTCGGCAGACACGCGCATATTAGCATTGTATAATTTCACAAGGATTCGGTCGATGTCCCTACCGTGCTCCTCTGCAGTCTTGGAAAAGATGATCACATCGTCGATGTAGACGTGACATGTCTTTCCGATCTCGTCTCTTAAGACGTCATCGATGGCCCGCTGAAAAATGCTTGGAGCATTCTTCAAACCGAAGGGAAGTCTGCAAAATTCATACTTCCCACTGTTTACGGAGAAAGCTGTCTTCTCACGGTCTTTCTCTGCCAATTTAATCTGATGGAAGCCCGATCTCAGATCGATTGTTGAAAAAAAAGCCGAGCCTCCCATATTTGATAGAATAATAGAAGTATCAGGGATTGGATACTCATCGCTTATGGTTTTGCTATTAAGTTTCCTAAAGTCCATTACCAGACGCGACCTCCTTTTACCCTCTTCCTCATGCCCCTTTTTATCTACCACCCATATTGGGTTGTTGTAGGCAGAACGGGATGACCTTATATTACCATTGCGCAGCATGTCTGAAATTTCATTGTTCACGAATTCCATTGCTGCCATGGGGTATTGGTAGGTCTTAGAATACACCGGGAGATCGTCAATGGTTCTAATTGTTCCAACAATGTTAGTGCTGTATGGCAGAGTCCCGTCTGGGTCAGCGAAAGCCCTAGTATGTCGCTTCAGAATTGATGTGGTGCTCTGCTCCGCCCCCGCCAAATTGTGGTCCGATGAAGTTAACCTATTTACGTCTGGGCAGCGGTAACAAAAAAACCTCTCACAACCTCCATCGTGTCTCAAAACTCCGTTTCTTAAATCAATATTACCGTTTACCTTCCTAAGAAGATCGAAGCCAATGATACCGTCAAATATATCGAGGCTAGGGAGGATAAAAAACTCAAAGTTCTTATTAAAAATATTTATTGTGTAATACTGCTCAACTTTTTCGGTGCCATGTATAGATTTAACAGTGAAGGGTCTCTGCAGGCTTTTGATTCCCTTAAGAGTGCTTAAGCTTTTAATATAACTTTTGGCGGCACCTGTATCGGCTAGGAACTTTAGACCTCTTCCCCGTAGTGTCCTGCTGACATAGGGCAAGAGGGACCTACCTTTAAAAAATTAACGTCATCGCTTGGATCAAATTCATTTTTTCAAACTGCTCGTCGAATTACAGTTGGCATAGCCGTAGTCGTCTTCACTCGGATAAAGTTCGCCCTCCAAATCATTCATCTCATGAGAGAGGTGGTTTATACGTTCCTACCGGGGACCTGAGGCAAAAGGTTCGTCCTTCCGATCGAATTCCTTATAGTCATTTTTGTCATCCTCGCTCGGTTAGCCTCAAGTTCCTGGGCCAATGCCAGTGCAGAGGGTAGATCCGAGGGTTGCGACGAGAAGAGAATATCGCACAATGGCCGATTAAGGCCAGAAATAAAGACGCGAAGGGCATCTTCGCGATATTTTTTACCAAGCGACTCTATAAGTACCCTATTTCCGCCGTGAGTCATCGTAGTTTTATTGATTATAAGTGTTAACTTCCGTTCTATCTCGTCATAGAACTTAGCTACCGACAATGACCCCTGGCTCAACATTGAGAGCTCTTGCTCAATCAAATACACTGGTTTTTTATCAGCGTAAGTGAAGTCCAACCTTGAAATTATTGCTTGAAAATTCAAGACCGTATTAAAAGAAGACAAAACCATATCAGCAGACCCCACAACCTTGTTGCTTATTATGCCTGGTAATGCTTTGAGCTTCCTACATAATTTTCAAAAACTGTATGAGCCGTATGCGCGCCCTGCCTCCAGGACACGTACCTTTCCTGATCACCCCTAAATTCTGGCATTGTTTTAACAAGATCTAGTGATTCGTCACAGGTAACACCAGGCTGAATTGTGACAGCCTCGTATTCTACCACTCGAGCATTGGTTTCCATTCTCGACAACCTACTGGTCAGTTCCTCCACCTGTGTTTGAAACTCACGCTTTGTCTGCTCGGTCGCCACGCGAACCCAACATTCAGAAGGGCATGCATTTGAGCTTGGTCCATTTTAAGACTAACACTTAACAACCGTCTCTCAAAGCAACACTTTTCAAAAACTCCTAACACTTTATTTATTTGTTTATTTATTTAAAAGGTATGCTGAACACTCTACTTACATACAGATATTCATATTTGATTTGATTGATCTTGGTGTCTTCATCCGAGTGTCCTCGCTGGAGCAGCCTGTACCTATTGTTGATTGTTGATTAGTTTATTTATTTACTTAGCAGGGATTAGCCCGTACGATTTGTATTTTTTTAGATGTTTAATTTATTTTCTTGTGGGTATCCAACCCTTTTTTGATTAACTTGTTGGTTGTTGAATAGTTTATTCATCTATTTATTAGGGATTAGCCCGTACGCGTTATAAACGTTTAATTACTTGTGTTTATTTTCTTTAAATGTTTAATTTATTTTTTGTGGGTACTTGACCCTCTTTAGACTAATTTAGTAAGTATCAACTCGTACGCGTTACACACGTTCAATTAGTTTTTGTGTTTTTACAAACGTTAAATTTATTTTTCTCTTGTATGTATCCAAACCGAACGTGTTACACACGTTTAATTACTTTCGTATTTTTTTTACAATCTTTTGATTTATTTTTCTGTTGTGGGAATCGAACCCTCGGCCACGTTAACTTTCGTATCCTTTTATAGGGATAACGTCGCGTGGCCCCACGTTGGGCGCCAGAAATGGAAAGACTTGTGTTCACTTGTTTTTTATTATTTCCCTGACGCGAATCAGGCAACCAATTTGGTTCGGTGAGTTATTATGACTAAAAACAAACTTTCGGTGACTGCGCCTAAATGCCTACTTCCCTGATCGCTACTGCTGCCCGTGATAATGATGATTTGGCATTTGCCGTTCATTGGTATGCTCGAGTTTCATTTGCATTATCGTGAGAACGCCCTCAGCTAAGTGTTCACTTGCTGACTAGGCGTCTGGCTTTTATAGTGCTGTTGTTGTTGGCATTATTGCTGGGTGCCAACTCTGAGTTTGGGTTACAGTTGTTGTTGGCATTATTGTTGGGTGCTAACTTATATTCAAGCGAAGTATAAAGTTATTATAATATATAAAGCGTTACGTTTTTTGTGGTTACAAAACGATTTACATGTGATCATTTTTGTTGTTTTCTCCTTTGTTTGCTATTTCATTTGAAGGCAAAGTTTACAAAATAAAGCCATACATTTATAAGGTATTCAGTTGTATGCAACATTACTTATGGTGAACGTTACTTTTCTGTACTTGCATATGCTATTATTACATCATAAATAATATTATTTGATTAAGTGGGTCCCTGTCCAATTTCCTGAAATTTCCACCAAAACGTATTATATGTATGTACATAGGATTTTTTTGAATAGATCGGTTTCTAAAAAAGTTATTCTAAGTTTTAACATAAGCAAATGTCTTCCAAGGTACCGAATCATGAATCTGTTACCTATTTTATGCTCCTAAAATCAATGCAAAAAATTGCGTAAAGATCGCCTAAATGTGAAGACGTTAAAGACTTGCGAACAAACTGACAACCTTACGCATTTATAATATTAGTAAGATAAGATAAGATGAGCACCTATTTGGTATTAATAGAGTAAATTTTAAATATAGAGGAGGTGTAAGAGGAAAACTAAGAGGTTAATCAAAAGGAGAAAGGAAGAGCAAGCTATAGGGTAACTGAACTATGCGCCTGCAGCGGAAGTCTGGAAATCGCTAAAGCTTGATATGGATCGCCAAAAATCTGAAAACGGATATAGGCTACTTTTGCCATTCCAGGTAATGACATTCTCCATTTTTTGGTTCAGTTTAGTTATTTTTGGTCAGTCATCCCATCGTGTGAGACATTCAGGCTAACGTGGCCCTCATATGAAAAGGCGCACAAATCGGTTATATCATCCCTGGTTAGGTCAATGACATGGCATTGTTTAATAGGCATGCACGGTGCTAGAATGGCGTACTGAGGATAGTGCCCAGTACCTCCTCTGTCAGTGTCCAGAGGGCGCGCCTAGGCGTAGGTTGGCCATCTTGGGTAAACCTTTTCCACATGACCTTGCGGAGGGTGTAGTTGTGAAGTAAAGGCTTTAGCGAAATATATTGATTCCACGAAGTGATTTGGCCCGCGTTAGGCAGGGAAGGAGTTCTTTTCGAGACTGTATAGGGTATTACAATGGGCCCAGCTCAGCCCTCGCAACCAAACATAACCTAGTTAATTTTTTGGCACATTTTAGCGATGAACACAAATACACCAGATTAAGTAATCACTTGTTTGTTTGCAGAATTTGAGATTCTGGAAATTCAGCCATCTCATAAAAACTCTCTTTTCCTCCTATAGGGCGCTTGTTATGCCAACGAAAAAAATATGTTGCAAGAGGACAAGAGAAGAGAACTAAAATATAACTGGGAGACAAAGTCAAGATGCATTCAAAGTTAAATGATTCCACCAGAATAGGGTAAAGTTGCGGTATATGGATGGCTATGCAATTCGCAATTTGTGACAAAATAGTACAGCACAGTGCTACCGCAAAAGTAAATTAAACCGCTAGATTTGCTGGAAGCTGGCTGGCTTATACGAAATGCTGTGGTCATATGAGGGTACAAACCTCAACCTATTATTATTATCATTCGAAATAATAAATTGATTGTAGAAATACTGTTATTTATTTAAAACTTAAATTCATAAATGTATTTCGAATTAAACTTGTTCTGCTGGCGATGCTTTCGCTTATGATGGATCTGACTTTTGTTTGGACGTACGTAGGTGTCGCTCCCTGTTCGCATCACCGCATTTGATCTACTACTGGCGAGTTCGATGAATGCTGGCTTCAACCGTTCTGCGGATTCATTGACGTTGTTGCGATTGATTTTTAAAGTAAAACGCTCCTGTTGGCTGCGAAATTAACTAACGTACAAAAACACCTTCTTACACAGCGTTTTACCTCATTAGCGATGCATGAACCCACATTCGGCCATTCCTCCGTGTGCGATGCTATTAATTTTTTGTATGATACATTTTCGATTCGATGATTCTGATGATGATACATCACAGTCAACGGCTCCTTGCTATTGTTGAAATGGTTAATTGTATCGTCGGTCCATGCTATGCGAGTCGTGCCATTTTTCTTGTCGCCCCTAATAAGTTATAACGCCGATAAACGTTTATCATTGCCAGAAACCAATGCAATCCTTTGACGATTTCGGAGAACTCAATTTGGTTTTGTACAACCTTAAATTTTGTGAGGCTTATGGTAAGGTGGTACTTTTGGAGGCATGCTAATACCTGCCCCAAATGTTTCTGGCACTGTTTGATACCTTCGAAGGGTACGCATACATCGTCTATATACATACAACAACACGATTGAGGTTCTTTCAGAAGGTCTGGTGAGAAGTTGTGCGCACTGGCTTGTTTCCGGAGCTTCAGCCTGGGGCAGGGTGATTACGCAGCGGCAAACCTAAGACTTGCAACTCCGAACTTACCCACAGATTGTCGTACTTACTCTTCTAAGTCCCTATCACCTCGCAGCCAGTGTATAAGTTTCCTTTTGGCTGCTCTTTACCCACCCTACGTTTGTAATCCCTATCTCGGATATAAGATCCAAGTTTCCCAAAAATGGCTCCCAAAGGATTTCATTCGCCTTCCGGCTAGAGCCAGGCATCCACACAGGAAATGATCACCGATCTCTTTGGCATCGATGTCTTCGCAGCTTCTACAGTGATCACGGTGCGAAATTCCCATTTTTCCCGCATGTGTGCCTATCGCCCAGTGACCTGCGAAGACTGCTATGAGTTTGTGAGTGCTAACTCTTGACCTGCTTAGAAGACTCCCCGTTTTCTTTTCGCTATAGTCTGGCCAGGTGGATCTTGATATTGCGCAACTAGTAGTGTTTCTCCATCTCAGTTGTGCTTTGTTCCGGTAATATTTTTGGATGTTTGTTTCCCTTGGCTACTGCTAAGGGTACCCCTACATCTATATTGATTACTTCCTCATTTTCGTCCTATGAGCCACAGTGCTCCAGCTCATCGGCTTTCTCATTACCTTCGATACCTCTTTGGCCCGGAACCCAGGTAATGGATAGTTCAAGGTTAGTTAGTGAAGCCACGTACGAACTACAGTGTGGTGCTGCTATTGCCTTTATTGCTGCTTGGCTGTCTGAAAAGACATTGACTTTACCAGTTGTATTCAGGTCCCTGAGTGATCTGCCGGCCTTCAAGATCGCAAGAAGTGACTCTCTGAGTCTGAGTGCGGTTTGCGCCGATGTACTCAGTATGTGTAAGTCTATCGGAAGAAGGTTCAGAATCGGATTCAAGGCCGCAGTGGGACAATTGCGCAAGGCTCCGGTGGCACCAACACATGGCGCTCGCTGAACCTTTTGTAGGCTGATAAGGTTGCAGTTCTTCCGCAGAGCTTTCCACCATACTGCAGATCCATAGGTCAGCACAGGCCGCACCACCGCCTGGTACAACCTTAGCACCATCCTTGGCCTTGCCATACATTGATTTGCAGGCATAGAAAGCGACGAAGCCCTTCCGCACCCGCTCCTCAATACACGCCTTTCAATTTAACTTACAGTCAATTATGAGCCCCAGATATTTAGTGCTAGCAGATAGGGATAGCCGCTGGCCAGCCGGCTTGAACTTCCTGGTGAAGAGTAGAAGATCCGTCTTCTCCGTATTCAGCCTGAGGCCACAATCATGTGCCCACCTACTTAGTCTTGCCAACGCTATTTCCATAATCGCGCTCATCACGGAAGGGAAGGGACCCGAGACTAGGTTCGCGACGTCGTCGGCGTACGCCACTATTTTTGCCCCACTTGTGTTTCATTAGTATGTCGTTCATGAGGAGCCATAGCACCATGCCCTGCTGTGTGCCTCTACATATCTGCTTCCTAACTGTTGCTCCCCATAGCTTGGCTGATATTTAGCGGTTAAGGAGTAGGGACATGATCCAGTTCCTTATTGGCTCATCCACCCCTACCCTTACGAGTGCCTCCGATATCGCATCAGCTCTCATGTTGTTGAAAGCGCCTTCCACATCACCGAACGCCGCTAGCGTAAATTCTTTGTATAAGAGTGACTTCTCGACAGTCCGCACCACCTCGTGTAGTGCGGTCTCTGTGGATTTCCCCCTTAGATACGCGTGCTGCGCTTCCGAGAAGCTGGTATCCTGAAGAAGTCCCCATATATGGATATCTAATAATCTCTCGAAGGTTTTTAACACAAAGGATGTGAGGCTTATGACTGAAATAAGAGCGTAAGAATACGTGTGCTGAGAGTAACTGCTCGTTTGAGTCAAATCGCCCATGTCTGCTCCAAAGTTAACTCTTGTAATATACGTAGTTGGTCATGAACGTATTTATACATATATGTATTTATGTATGTTTATTCTGTACAACAGTACTAATTAAATCTAAATGACTAAAAGAGAGTCATGCAAATAAATGTTACGAATTATATCGCTAATATTATGTTCATTACCGTATTTTTTTTTTTTCAAAATTTGGGAAACCTTTGGAAAAGTAAATATTTCGGAAAATTAAAATACCCTTGGGACATTTTGGTTAACTTTTTCGAGATTTAATTTTCCTGAATTTTTGGACTGTGTAATCCCCACAAATGTAGCAAAACACATTTGGGTCATTGACACAACTATGTACCTCGTGATGAAGACATGATATTGAATTTTTTTTATTTATTTTTAGAAAGGCGCTAACACTTGAAACCGCGCTCCCGAAAGTACTAGTTAATTACAGAAAATTAAAAAAATAAAGGGAAAGGAAACAATTTTTATAAAATATTTTTATTTTTTTTCACATTAGAAAAGTACTCAAGTAGAAAATAACAGGAAGATCCACGCGGATCTAAAAAAGTTCAATGTCTTCGAAAATAGAATTAATAGGAGCTTGTTTTAAAATAATTTACATATGCACTGGTTGACAAATTATTCGAGAAAACCGTGATTAAAAATTAAAAAAATTGACAAAAAATTGAATTTTTCACATAATTGTGGCAATTTCTCTGACGTTTATGAAGACATATTAACAACTTGTTTAGTGATAGAAGCGGCGAAATGTTTCAACGACATCAAAACCAAGGCGAATTAATAGAAGGTGGCATCTTCCGATCATATGATTGCTTGTTCTTCCTGGCGGAAATCGCCTTACGCACTGGGGATGTCAAATTGTTTTAATTTTTTGTTTACATATGACTTCTATTTACAAACATATGTATACAGTTGTGTTCAATAAAATAGTAGTGAAATTTAATTGGATATCGTGTGCCGCAATAAAAAATAGTTGTATTTCGTCAGCTTAGTGGAAGATGGCCCTATTTGGAAATATATTATTAATAAGCACCTATTTCAGAATTTTTTTTAGAAACGCTCCATTTCAGAATACGGCCAATATAAGCCAAAAAAATAAAAATTTTCGTTCAAGTAGGGAAATTTTTAAACTCATTTTGAGATAGGGCGTTCTTCAAACTCGTTTTTTAAAAAACTCAGCATTCGACTTTTAATAATTGTTCGTAACCGAAACCACACACAAAAAAATTTCAAAAATTACGCAAAGTTCAGCTAAGTTAATTTAACTTTTGAAAAATTTAGAAAATTTTTGAGCACGCCGTTGTATCGCTTATTCAATTTAAGTAGATAAAATTTCCCCTGGATATTGAGAATTATTTTCCATACAAAAAAATATTGAAAATTTAGGGAAATTTTTGAGCGAACTTTAACTTACACAATAAAATTGATTAGTCCACAAAACAGCATACTCAAAAATTTTATAGAAATACTGGCAAAAAATTTAAAGACTTTTAAGACCATTTTTTAAAGTTTAATTAGCTTTCCTGAACTTTGTGTAAACTTTAAAATTGCTTTTAATGTGATTTATGTTATGTTATTTGCTACATTTGAAATAAAAACGATTAAAAACAAAGCTTCTCATTCCGTCAAACGATATCAAATTTAATTTCACAACTATTATATTGAACACAGCTGTATTTCTCTGGTTTAAAGGAAAACCATTGTCAGAATAAGCCAAAACTATAGAAATAGGATTTAACGTTTATCCGTGCCATAAGCACGTGAGTTATTGGCGTTCATCTTGAATCATGATATTGAATCTGCCTAGAAAAGTGCTAGATGCAAACACGCTTCCGTTATCGGGGTCATACAAGATAATAATGATGATTGTAGATGGAAAATTGCAGTTGCTGAACTTTTTTCTTAGCTAAACAATGCCTCCCAACGTGTAAAAGAGAACCAGTTGACTGAAACTGATTTGAAAAGCATAATATCCGCATATTAGCCATCAAGTTGTTTAACAATATCCGCATGCTAAGGATTCAAATCAAAAAACATGCATACACACATTTTTCCAAAAAATAATTCTTATTGCTGGCACAAAAACGCATCTTTTGATACCCATTTGAAAACTTATTAGCACTCGGTGTAGGTCGTTAGCAATTGCCGCAGAAAAAATTGTAATTATTTTGAAAAGAAAATTTATTTTAACTGAAATAAATTTGACATTTCTAGCATTTGCTCCCGTTTTTTTTATTAGTTTGTCTTGTTTTGACATTCCCAATGAATTCGCTCTTCCTTGGTATGATAGTTTGTCTGGCATTCCCAGTGCGGAAAACAAAAACAAAATATAGGAAGTTTGTGTGTGTGTCGAATTGAATTCGCTTGCGGCCACCTTTATTTTTTCGCCATGATCAAAACTGTGTTGATAGAATAAACAGAAACAAAGTTATAGGGTCATACCTTCCTAAACCTCTTAAACCCTATCTAGAAAACTGTACGTAGCATTAAAAAAGTGTACAGTTTTTATCAGGGTACCGAGTACTACCAAATTTGGTTGCAAGTAGAGCTGCACCAAACCAAAACTCTTATTATGTTGACCTGTGTAATCTATTGCGTATCTTGATGTTAACTTCCTTTTACTTATACTGTGACGGACTTTTCCTTAATTGCTGGAGTACGCTCAGTCCGTCCAGGGTTCTGAAATTAGAAACTCCCTAAAGGTCTTCTCAATTGATAAAACCCTGTTATTTGTTTTCAATTCAAAATATATTATTTATTTGTGGGATTTTATCCTCTTTTCGCAAATCTACAATCTTAATTTTACTTGGGTACTAATCCTTCTTTTCTTATTGAATATGGCTAGCTATATTAAAGGCGGCTGAGGTGAAAACCCCTGCTTGGCCCGACCGTCAGCGGAGGTGAAAACCACCACTGAATATAAAAACTTGCAATCGTGAGGTGAGAACCCCAGGTTTACATTCGCTGAGGTGAGAACCCCAACTACTATTCCTAGCTGCTGTCGCAAAACGACTTCCTCATTTCATAAAAATCATCGCCCTTTTATACAAATTTTGCGGACGGCAAACCGCAAAATTACAATAATAATTCTTAAAACTAAATCTTAACCTAACGGCGCATCTTCCACTGAGTTTATATATTCGTATTTGGTGTTCACATATTTCCCATATATTTTATGCCTTCTAGCTGTTTTTGCCGCGGTGCCGCTTCCACTCGGAACGCCCCATTGCTTGTAGTCAGCTGCTTTCCTCGCACTCCATCGATCAGCTGGACATTCCCTCAACATTAATATTATTTGTATACATATGTACATATGCTGGTTATTTTCCTGCGATCCCATTTGTACCTGCCGTCAATGCTAGTAATGCATTTTTCTTCTCCTCTTTATGCTATGTCCGCTAACATTGGGTTGCCAAAATATGTATGCGTGCGCGCGGGTGTAGCAAATCACCGCTGCTTAAGTTGGTTGGCCGACCCTTTTGCTTATTGGAATGCTCGTGGTTGTTTTTGTTTGTGCACTGCATATTTTCTATTGCCGGGCGTAGTTAGGTTGGTGGCCTCTTAGCGTCGCTGTTGATATTCTGTAAAATGGGCATTAGGGTGTGCCTAATATTGTAAAAAGTAGAAGATGAATATATTCGGAAATATGTATGTACATATGTACATGGGTATATATTATATGTTTTGGGCAAACGTAGGTGTGCTTGCGGGGTAAAAGGGCGTATGTGCGAAAATGTCAAATTTCGGCATACTTCATATAGCTGAATATCTATAAAGTATAGATATGTAGTTCATGTGTAAAACAGCCTATGTCGGCAATTTTGCAGCATGGCGTATGTGCAAAATGTGAAAACTTGATATTCCTTGCGAAAACATGTACGTTGCTTTTGTGCACAACGGCATATGTGTAAAAGTATAAAATCCATTTTTATTTATAATTCATAAAAAGTATAGGTATATGTGTATATATGTACATATATGTACGTAAATGTTGTGAGGTCTCCAGAGCCTCAGGATCGGGGTCCTCACAATACCTAATGACAACTTTTCTCTCTCTCATGTAACTCATACTTAGTTGACGTTTTTCTTTCGTCTGCTAATAAGAGTCTTTAAAATTCTACATATGTATATGTACATTCTCAAAAAAAAAAACATTTTTGTGGGAGAATTTATTTCATTCCATTTACAAAATTTTACGCATACAATTGAGTCATTAGCTTGTTTATATAATTAACCATAGAAGAGAAAAAGCAACCCAGTTGTTCCATAGGTTTGCCACTAGGCTTGAAAATTGCTCATGCTCGCTGTGGCGGGGACTAGTCCGTCGCCCGACCAAAAGCATTGTAGCTTGTACGCCACACAGTGCAGACTATAGGCCCTGACAATTTTCAAACCAGGACGACCAGATACTGCAGACTTTAGGCCTTGAGAATTCTCGAACCCAAAAGAGAGACTTTATGGCAATTTTATTGAAATATGTAATTTATAACTACAGTATTGTAATGAAAGCATAATGTGTATTTATTTATTTGCTATATGTATTATATAATATTTACTGTATAATTTCAGCACAATTTATTTATTTTCCCAATAGCTTTTGATTTGCTCATTCATAAATAAACAATATTATTTTGTGACAAATGATTATAAAATCATGGCATGCTGCGTAAAAAAAAGGCACTACTTTTCTATAAACTTAGGGCTTGATAAAGGGCAGGGTAGCAAGGCCATGAGAAATTGCAGGTTGAAATGGATATGTTTCCACTGATAGAACTACTGGGAAGCTAATGAGGGATATATTAATTGAAATAGTTATTACGTTTTTGTCATATAATATTAACATTAATAATAATAATACCGCTGCGGTAGTTTACTGTATAATTTTACGCCATAATTACGGCTCCAAATGATGTTTAAGTAGTTAATGTGGGACAGGAAGTAGGCATTATATAGCAGCCATAATTTTTTCCGAGAAATAATGTTCCTATTTCTATAAAGAGCGAAATGAAATCGGATTAATGTTAATTTTAAATCATTTATGTGATTTAAGCTCTTCCACTCTCTTTTTTTTTTGGACTAATTTTCACATTATTATACATGATCCGAGATAACTCATTCATGTCTGGAAGCGGTCTAAAATTCTTAAAGAGTATAAAGCTCGTCTTCGAATTCCTAATTTCTTCCAAGTCATGTGTAATGCTATTTATTAAATTTTCGCAAGTGTCTTCTGCATATAAAAAGCTTCCATCATCTGCATAAAGCTGCGACGTCCCCTTTAGGTTGAGTTTAAGTACGTTATTTATGTATGTACATATATCTGTGGTCATAAGCGATAACAACCTAACTCGACTTAAGAAATTAGACCAACTGAAATTTCTTCTGACGATTTTTTGTAACAAAACTGCTTTATAACTTAGGCAAACATATTGTATTTAATTGTTTAGAAACAAAATAATAAAAGACCAATGAAAGTCTTGATAAATTTCTTAATGTTGCTATTCAAAATCGGCAGCAAAAATTTCAACTGGTATAATTTCTTAAGTCGACTTAGGCTGTTATTGCTTATGACCACAGATATAAAGAATAAAGGTGCTGATAATTTCGAACCTTGTGGAACTCCTGTTGTTACATTTCTATGCGTTCTTTTGGTGCTGTTCATTTGAACATACTGTTCCCTATCTGTTAAAAAACTTTCAATTCTACTTCAGCTATGCCTAATTGTGCTAGTTTTCTAATCATTTCGTTCAAATTTACAGAATCAAATACTTTTGAAATATCTATCGCCAATAGTTTTACATATTTTTTTCTATCCAAGTTTTCGTATATGAATTCTGTACACGAAAGTCATGCTGACAAAGTACTTAAGTTTTCCACGAACCCAAACTGGTTTTTATCTATTATTTGATTTGTATTTAGAAAGAAGTTAGCTCTATTTAGTATTATACTTTCAAGATTTTGTCGATAACGCTTAGCTTTGCAATGGGTCTGTAGTTTACACATAATTCTTTGCTTTGTATATTGGCACAACTGCACCTATTTTGAGTTCATGGGGATACTCACCATTTTGGAAACATTTGTTGAAATCTTTATATTTATACAAACTGCGCGCAGAGATGCTATCTGCTCCATTAGCGAATTTGAAGCCGGGATTGTGAAAGAAGCTTTGGATGCTATAGTTGCAGCTTATGAAGACAACGGACTCACTAGGAAAGTTGAATTGCTAAAGCACTTATTTAGTTCAATTAAAACTTGAAGATTGTGATAACATGCAAGACTACATTAACACTGGAGTGCACGCGCGGCCTACTATAGTAGACCATTGGTATATTTTTGTTGATAACTTAACAATTCTGTATGTTAGAGCGGAGTAGTTCCAGGAAAGCCCTATGCATTAAATTTGTCGTCAAGTCACTACCGTGAGAGCTTTCTGCTCGTACACATATTTCTGAAGATTAGCGAAAAAGTCTCGGGACTACCATAGCAGCAAGAAATCAATCATCAACAAGTAAGGAAGTCTAAGTTCGGGTGAACCGAACATTAAATACCCAGTGTTAGTTCTCAGAAAAAGGAGGCGTCATCCGATTTCGCCCATTTTAAAAACCAATCTATTCCGAGCCTAAACAATAGCGAATTTGGCGGGCGCGGCCACGCCCCTTGCTTATAAAGTATTAACCGCTTACATGAGCCAAAAGTACTTAATCGATCTATTCAAGGGTTATACTATGTCTATATATAACCTTGGAAAAGAAGGCGTGCCATGCCCATAACTTTTAACGTATTTTGTGAAATTTTTGATACACGGATATATGTGTCCATTAATCAATACATATTTATATAATTTAAAAAAAGTGGGTGGTGGCACGCCCACGGATTTCATTATGTTGTTTGTCCCTATTTGAGGATCAGTTTTCATTGTAGATCTTTATGATACTTTCACAGTGGCTTGTTAATAGTGAAATGTTGATATTTTGTTTATTCACTTGTGGGCGGTGCCACGCCCATTTTCCAAAATGTTACCAAAAAACCTTTAAACAACACTAATAACATCATCAAGTGAATGAGTGTACTATATTTTAGCATTATATCTTTATCAGTTAAACAGATATTGCATATTCCGGTTTCCTAACTCTCGTTTAGAGAACTTTAGTCCAAAAGTGGGCGTGGTTGTTCACCGATTTTTCTTATTTTCTATGGTAGTACTCTACATAAACATAAGATGCCTGGTACCTTGTTTCGTAAATCTATCTCACACCGTTCTGAAGTTATTAGCAGTCGAATTTGAAAATTGTGTGACTCATAAGTGGGCGGTGCCACGCCCACTTTCCAAAATTTTGCAAAAATAATGTAAAGAATATGAAAATTGATGTATGTACCAAATTATATTATTATAGCGGTATCAGTTAATTAGATATGGACTTTTCAATATTTCCACCTCCTTTCAATATAACTTTTATGAAAAAGTAGGCGTGGTCGCCAAACCATTTCGTTTATTTTCTATATCTGAATTTAACACAACAATAGTATGCCCTCTACAAAATTTCGTTGTACTAGCATAAACTGTTCTGAAGTTATTAAGAGTCAAAATTTAAAAATTTCTTCAAATATATGTGGGCGGTGCCACTCCCCTTTTAAAAAAATTTTATAAAATCGGCCTTAGAACATCTAAATCAATACATATTGCAAATTTTATCATTGTAGCTGCTTCTGATATTGAATTAACCCGTTTTATACGTTTTTCGAAATTTTCGATATCGAAAAAGGGGCGTGGTTATGGTCCGATTTTACCCATTTTCAATACCAATCTATTCTGAACCCAAATAAGTACGCATGCCGAATTTGGTGAAGATATCTCATTATTTGCTCAAGTTATCGTGTTAACGGACAGACGGACAGACGGACGGACATGGCTCAATCAATTTTTTTTTCGATCCTGATCATATTGATATATGGAAGTCTATATCTATCTCGATTCCTTTATACCTGAACAACCAACCGTTATCCCAACAAAGTTATAATACCCTTGTACTAGTACTAGTACGCTGGGTATAAAAAAGTGGTGCAAAACGTGTAACAAATGGATTTGTCCTAATTAACCGGCTGTGATGTGTTATAAATGTCACAAAAATACGTTTTTGATAAACTTTAATAATGTAAGAAAAAAATTTGAATCATTGGTCTCAAAAGTACAAGTTTTGGTATTTTTTACTTTATAGAACAAAATTGGCTTTAATTTTAAAATGTTGTTTTCTATGGATAAATTAAAGCTTAAATTATTATTTTAAATAAATATAAATACGCTTTCAATCATTAGTTTCAGTCATATGTAATGAAAAAATTTTTTATTGCTATTTTAAAATGGTCTACCATAGTAGGCCACGCGTGCGTTAGTGTAAAAAAAAAGGCGCGTGTACTCTAGTGTTAACAACGTCGTCATGACATCACTGAAAGTGCAAACTTGCGGGTCTAAATACAGATAAAGAGTTGGTGGCCTCACTTATGTTGGCAGGTCTTCCAGGTGAATTCCGCTCGCTGGTCATAGCAGTGGAAAACAAAAAGTCTAAACTAACCATAGATTCAGTCAAAAATCCTTTTGCAGGATGCGAAATTTGATAAAAAGAATAGTGACAGCGTATTTCAGTGTAAAAAAGACAAAATTGATAGGTTTAAAATACAATGCTATTCTTGTAAAGAATTTGGACATAATAACAAATATTGTCCTAATAGGCGCAAACCCTTCTAAGCAAAAGAACACAAAAGCAGTCCTATTGGCATAGTTTATGGCAAGCTGATTGGTTTGTAGACTCGGGCGCGAGCGCACATATCGTAAACGGAAGCAAAATACTGTTTAATAAGCGAAATGTTGAACATAAAAGCGTGACTGTGGCAAATAGTAATACAATTTTTGTTAAGAGTATTGGCGACGCGAAAATTATGTTAACGACGGGAATAGAAGCGACCGTGAAAGAAAAAGAAGTGGCAGACTTGTGTGCCAATTTACTGTCGGTAGGTTAGGCCAGCGGGGTCACTCTGTATTGCGATTCGAAAGTCAATGCGATTCGAAAATGAAATGCGATACGATAAGCAACTGGTACTCTGTATTGCAAAAGAAAAAGGAGTATTTGACAATTGCATTTGTACACGTTTGACGAAATTTGCAAACTAAATTAAAAATTTACAAAAAACTAGTAACGAAGTCTAAGTTCGGGTGTAACCGAACATTAAATACCTAGTAGTGATCGGTTTTGGTATCCTAATTTACTCAGGTCTATTATAATACATACCTGAAAATTTGTTATAAAGGCAACTGATTGTTTTCGATAAAAACATTTATATTGTAAGTGGTAAATTAAACTATCACTAAATACCAAAATATAAATAGCTTTCCCCATGTTCATGCGTGTTTGCTATCCGATTTGCGTAATTTTTGGCAGGAGTATACTATATACTATTGGGAAGCATCTCACTAACTTTCATTGAAATACCTTCTTGAAATTTCAAGCAATTGCTTTTGAAAATAGCTGACCTTTTATGCTAAAAAGTGGGCGGCGCCACGCCTACTTCACCAAAATCCACAAAATTTTTATACAGTTCTGTTTTGCTGAAAAAGCTTGTTATGTGTGTAAAATCTTATTTATATAACTTATACAATTAAGGAAATATCGCGATTTTAATTTTACGAAGAAATTTTTTGGAACTGTGTTCAAAAAGTGGGCGTGTCCATTCACCGATTTTGTTAATTTTTTCAGCAAAGAGTTAGCTTTATATGTTGAACACTTTCTCTAAATATCGTTTCAATAAGTCAATTTTTACCGGAGTTATGGCATGGAAAGTTTTGTGGAATAATCCCCCATAAAGGGGCGGGGTCACGCCCATTTTCCAAAAATTTGGTGCTTTCGACTTTCTTTGCCCACGAACACTTTAGGGGTGAAATAGAAATGATATACAGCTAGTTTAAGCAAAGTTATAGCATATTCAATATATCCATGATCCTTTTCAAAATCTTTCGTATAAAATTGGGCCTGGACCTAATCCGATTTCGCTAATTTTTTTTCGAAATATTGCCTGTACTAATAGAAATATGTGTGCTGAATTTTATTTGCCTATCTTGAGCGGTTTTTGATTTATGATTAATAATATTTCCAAATTTGACTTAATCAAAAGTGGGCGGTGCCACGCCCTTTTTTAAAAATTTCTTCAGAAATGTATTTTTTGCCTTAACGCTAAGGTACACACCAAATTTTATCCTTATAGGTGTATTATGTACTGAATAATCACTCTTTTTGTATTTTCGAAAATATTATATATATAGAAAGTGGGCGTGGCTTTTAACCGATTTTGCCTATTTTCAATAGCGTTCAGAGATAAGTAAAAAGGAACTTGCATACCAAGTTTCATTGAGATATCTCAAGATTTACTCAAGTTATCGTGTTTACAGACGGACGGACGGACGGACGGACATGGCTCAATCAATTTCTCTTTTCCTCCTGAACATTTTGATATATATAAGTCAATATCTATCTCGATTCGTTTATGCCGTTACATACTACCGTTAGGCGAATGAAGTTAATATACCTTGTGTGCGAAGCACTACTAGGTATAAAAATGGATACTGTGGCATTATGGGACGAAGAAAATGATGAAAGGATTGATAGGAGAATTATTCGAGACAACTCCAATATCCTAAGCCTCAGCGATAAAATGTATGTATTTAAAATTCATAACTTTAACTTGCAAGTTCATTTATATTTTTATACCCAGCGTACTAGTACTAGTACAAGGGTATTATAACTTTGTTGGGATAACGGTTGGTTGTTCAGGTATAAAGGAATCGAGATAGATATAGACTTCCATATATCAATATGATCAGGATCGAAAAAAAAATTGATTGAGCCATGTCCGTCCGTCTGTCCGTCCGTCCGTCTGTCCGTTAACACGATAACTTGAGCAAATAATGAGATATCTTCACCAAATTCGGCATGCGTACTTATTTGGGTTCAGAATAGATTGGTATTGAAAATGGGTAAAATCGGACCATAACCACGCCCCTTTTTCGATATCGAAAATTTCGGAAAACGTATAAAACGGGTTAATTCAATATCAGAAGCAGCTACAATGATAAAATTTGCGATATGTATTGATTTAGATGTTCTAAGGCCGATTTTATCAAACTTTTTTAAAAGGGGCGTGGCACCGCCCACATATATTTGAAGAGATTTTCAAATTTTGACTCTCAATAACTTCAGAACAGTTTGTGCTAGTATAACGAAATTTTGTAGAGGGCATACTATTGTTGTGTTAAATTCAGCTATAGAAAACAAACGAAATCGCTTAGAGACCACGCCTACTTTTTCATAAAAGTTATATTGAAAGGGGGTGGAAATATTGAAAAGTCCATATCTAATTAACTGATACCGCTATAATAATATAATTTGATACATACATCAATTTTTATATTCTTTATATTATTTTCGCAAAATTTTGGAAAGTGGGCGTGGCACCGCCCACTTATGAGTCACGCAATTTTCAAATTCGACTGCTAATAACTTCAGAACGGTGTGAGATAGGTTTACGAAACTAGGTACCAGGCATGTTATGTTTATGTAGAGTACTACCACAGGAAATAAGAAAAATCGGTTAACGACCACACCCACTTTTGGACTAAAGTTCTCTAAACGAGAGTTAGGAAACCGGAATATGCAATATCTGTTTAACTGATAAAGATATAATACTAAAATTTAGTACACCCATTCACTTGATGATGTTATTAGTGTTGTTTAAAGGTTTTTTGGTAATATTTTGGAAAATGGGCGTGGCACCGCCCAAAAGTGAATAAACAAAATATCAACATTTCACTATTAACAAGCCACTGTGAAAGTATCAGAAAGATCTGCAATGAAAACTGATCTTCAAATAGGGACAAGCAACATAATAAAATCCGTGGGCGTGCCACCACCCACTTTTATAAAATTATGTAAATATTGATTAATGGACCGTATATCAAAAAATTTCACAAAATACGTTAAAAGTTATGGGCATGGCACACCTTCTTTTCCAAAGTTATATATAGGACATGGTATAACCCTTGAAAAGATCGATTCTGTACTTTGGCTCATGTAAGCTGTTAAAGCTTTATAAGCAAGGGGCGTGGCCGCGCCCACCAAATTCGCTATTGTTTAGGCTCGGAATAGATTGGTTTTTAAAATTGGCGAAATCTGATGAAAACTAACGCTGGGTATTTAATGTTCGGTTCACCCGAACTTAGACTTCCTTACTTGTTTGTGTTTAGTTTGGTGCAAAATTTATGGCTAAATAAGGACGCATTTCTATATGTTTTAGAAAGCATTACACAGCAACTGAAGCATCCACAAAGGCCAACCGCAGTACCAAATATATTTAAGCTGTCGACCACTTTGAAGCTTCTTGGCCAGGGAGCGTACCAACACTTTGTTGGTCAAGATCGCCACTCAGGTTTAGCCCAGCAAACAGTTTCCCGTTGTGTGTTCGAGGTGTGCGGTGCTACTGAGAAGATGTTATGTGCAAATAGAAGTTTTTATAAGGCTTGCGGAATTTCAATAGTGATTGGTGCGGTTGATTGAACTCACATCCAGATGATACGACTGGCGAGGGACCAGCATCTCTATTTCAATTGCAAGCTAAACCATAGCATCAATGCAATGGTGGGAAGTGTGATAAAACATTTGTAGATACAAATTTTGATGCAACTGCATATATATTTCAGATTTGTGACCACAAAATGCAAATAAGGGCAGTGGATGGTAGGTTCGGAGGTGATACACATGATTCACACGTTTGGAACCTATCTGCGGTGCGCGAATGCTTAAGAGCGAATTTTGAAAATTTGGACAGAGGAGTAAGAATCCTTGGTAACATTTATGTTCGCGTTATGAATACTTAAAGTATTCTGCTGGCAGATTTTTAATAATATAATTTTTCCTTCATAGGAGACTTAGGATAACCCCTCGAGCCTTGGTTATTAACAATTTATAGAAGCGTAGCAAAAAATTTAGTAATTTTGACTAGTTTGTCCTACTAAATTTTAACAAAAAATGTTAAACCGAAAATGTTTTAACTTTAAACCAAAAGTTTTAAATATTAAAAAAAAAAAAACTAAGCGAGTAGTCAAATCGACTAGACCCGAAATTTTTTGTGGTTAATACATGGCATTAATTGATGCATTTTTCTAAAACGACTTTTTCACATATTCAAGTATGATACACACTCACTACATTTTTAAGGAGTTACTACCCAGTGGGAAAGTGGGGAATGCATTACCTTTTTCATGCATGAAAAGATATACGAAAATTGTTGTAAGAAAAGATCAATCCAAAAGCAATCGAAGGAGTAATGTGTCGCTCTATTTTTATTTGTAGTACTACATTTTTGATTTTTTCACTGTGTTTTGAGATTTTTTACAGAAGCAGCCAATGTGAAAAATTTCAAACTCATTCTGAAAAATAAAAATAAATATTTTAAAATCAAAAAAGTTCAGAAAATTTATGAAGAACGCTGCCGTTTACTGCTGTGTCCATTGATTATTTTGAGACATTTAACTATATGGTTAGTGTTTCCACCTTCTGGACATGGCGCCTTCGCTTCGGCAGAGCTTTATGAAGCGGTTTCCCCCGGTAGTCCTATCTTACAATGCTGCAAATTAGGGCAATCAGTGAGGTCATGCATAACATCAAAGTCTATAAACCGGTACCTCTTTTTCCCGAACTTGCATGCTTCTCAGACCAATGTGTTAGGATCGAATGCGATTAGCTATCTTGTTATTGGTCATAAATTGCATATTATTACATACATATATGAGCTGTGAGGCATGACAAAAATTTTGAGCAGGAATGCATCTTTTCCAACATACTAAGTAATGCCAGATATAATGTGTCCCCTATAATGCATCTTTTCATTTATAAAAAGTAATATAAAAAGTAATGTATAGTTTGTCGCTTCAGTTTGTTGCGAGCGACACATTACTTTCGTAGGACATGTGCTGTGTTAATAGTCATGCATGTTGTAATGCGTAAATAGTGTAAGTGATAGATTACTTTTTGCATTACCAGACATTACCGTTTCCAACTGGGTAGCAGTAATACCGGAGATATTCCAAATTTACAAAGCAACATTTTTTATATGTCAGTTAGGGCCTTTGTGTATGTGTGCACAAACGTATTATTAATCTAAAAAAAGAAATGTGTATACAACGTTAGTGTATTAAATTAAATTCTATATAAAAATGTATGTACATAGTAATACATAATATTAATGCAGAATGAAATTTAAAAATTTAAATAAATTCAGGTAAATTTGCTAATTAATCACCCCTATTCTGCATTACAATTACATTCCCGCTCTACGCTCCGCTTGGATCGTAAATATGCATTCCAAGTTACGCTTGGATCGAAAGAAGAAGAGGAAGAGCTATAAGTTTTTCGAAGTCAGCTGTTTGCCTTGGAATGTGTGAAATTGAAACATAACAAAAATATTTAAATTACACAAATTATTACTTTTGAAATAAAAGTAAAGCTTTATTATGATTTATAAACTTAATTGTATATTTTTGAGCATTATTGAATAAATTGAGTGAAGTTTTATAGATCAATTGACTGATTGTAGCAGACAACGAAGGATCAACAAAAAGCAAGACGACAATGTTGGTGGATGTTACCACATCGTCAGTAGGTAGCTGGTATTTTCCATAGAGTTAGTGCTAGAAGAGTGCGCTTTGTCGACCAGGTACACAGATGGTTGGCGTCGCATCGTGGGGCCACACCATACGCCGAGCAAACATTAGACATGTCAGTGTTAAGTCTGACCGCAGGTGGTACTTTTCGCTGGAGGAAGACATTGGCCGCCCCGGAACTGACAAAGAAGTTTACAGAGTTTGAGTGGGTGCTGTGGAGTGGCCACCGGTGCACGTTTGGATATAATGGCAAAGTCAAAGGCATTACCTTAGTTTTAATTTCGTTAGTAATACTGTTTGGTGTTTTGAATGCTAGTCCAATTTGTAATTGTTTACAACTGGTGCCGATGCTAATGCGCGTCCAAAAATATTAGATCTCCGTAGGCGGATTCACATTCCTGGCATCGAAACGCGTCTTTGGACAAATATTAGCACTCGCCACCGGTCGCAAACAATTACCCTGCAAACACATCAAAACATCATTAGAGCACAAAAACAAAATATAGCGAGCGTTTTACAACTTTTACATACGAGTTTTACTTAAATTTCAAGAATTTCAACAAAAAATCGCGGGAATTAATCGTAAATTGTTTGCAAAATAAAAAACAAGCATTTATCCGCCAACAAAATTCCAACGTAGAAAAACGGAGCTACGATCGAAGTGCAGAATTAGCAGAATTGGAAGTTTCGAAGTTGAACGTAGCGGAATTGAAACGCAGAATACCAAAGTTGCCAAGCGGAGAAATTTTCGATCCAAGTTGAAATGCAGAATAGGGGTGAATATTAACGTTAGCATCATTTTTGGGAACATCACATATTTTTATATCAGTCTTATTAGGACATATGTACATACATATAGTAAACCAACACCTCCTTTGGTTTACTATGTACATATGTCGCTTTGTGCTAGAGATCAACTCGTTGGTACTTGCTTCTACAGCGAGGACCTGCTTTTGTAGCTCTAGTTTGGTTAGCTTCATTTCCATCGACACTTGATTTGAGTCGACACTTGATGTTACAACAGACTTCGATTCCTGCGCGGAGTATTGGCCCTGTTCGAACAAGTGGGAAGCTCATCTTGCTCGCTTTCTTCTGAGCCCGTATGCTCATTATTTGAGCACGAGTCCCCCGACCCTGGTCCCGAATTCCCCGACCCGGCGGAACTGTTTGCTCGTGCTACCGGACTCTCACGTTGTACCACCGGACTCGAACGTCGTACCACCGGACTCCCTCACATCGCCCCACTTGACTCTCCCTCGGTTGCATCGAAGCCGACTTTGACTTCGCACCAAAGCTCGAGGTGCTACTGGTTCCACTCATCAACTGTTCTGCACCCAATAGTTTGCATACTTCTTCTTCGAGGTGTGTTAACGGTACAAACCGCGACGGACCGCCCCAGTTCCGGAAACGCTTGTTTTATTGCGTGACCTTTTTTACTATAGATGCACTTTATAGTCAGCCCACACCTAAAATATATTGCATTTAACTATGTACATAAATAGCTACCAAGAAGAACCTACTTTTTCCAACCAGCAGCATAGCGCGATGGTGGACCAATTGCATTTAGTTGTGATGTTACCCTCTTCCATAAATTTGAGGCAGCATTTCGACCATTCGCGACTGAGTTTTGTTGTAGGAAGACAAATTCGAATCTACAGAGCAATTGACATTCGCATTCGGGTTACAGAGTGCACGCAATTCGAGAGGGAAAAAATGAATGCGAAAGGGAAAAGGCAAATCCGAAAAAGTTGAGGTACGGCGTGTCGATAAGGCAAATGCGAAAAAATTTTACTTCACATCTAGAGACCTCCGCAAGGTCAAGTAGGAAAGGTTTGCCCAGGATGGCCAACCTACGCCTGCGTACCTACGACCTACTTTGTGTTGTCGACGAATTAGTCCGCGGTCTGGCTGTCTGACAAAATTAAAACCCGCTTGCCATCCTTAGGCATAGACTCGAGATGATTCACAGCCCCGTGTATTGCAGGAAAGCGGAAAGATACCTCTAAGCCCAGATCTGGTGAAAAAAAAGCCTGCCCCCACCTTCCCGTCCAGCTAAGAACCATCCGTGAATATGTTGGTGGCACCCGGAACTGTATGTTGTCTGGTATTCCAGGCTTGTCGCGATGGTATATGTACATAGTTTTTATTGAAAACGTTCTTTGGCGTACAGTAGTCAAAGCGTACTGGTATTGGGACAGGGGCGTTTGTGCCCAGGATTGTTGCGTGTCCACTAGCCCTACCTGACCCTCTGATGCTTTTTTGGCTCGCTCCATTATATTATTATGACTCCATAACTGCTTCCTGTCTATAATGATTCCCAAATACTTGATTATCGCTGAACGTTAAGGAAGTACCCCAATTCTTGGCAGTGTTAAATCTGGTACTTTGTACCTTCTCGTGAAGAGGACTAACTCGATTTTATCCGGGTTAACTTTCAAACCTGTGGCCGTGGCCCAGTGTGATATTTTGCATAAATAGTACCCCTTCCGTTAAGTTGCAGAGAGTTTGCGAAATTTTTCCCCGCATACTGACGCAGATGTCATCTGCATACACGATCACCTGGTGACCTTCTGATTCCATGAGGTGTAGCAGTTGGGTGACGGTAACCACCCAGAGTAGCGGAGAGAGAACGCTTCCCTGCGGGGTGCCTCTGCTGACGGGTCTGCGGATCACGCTTCCACCTAGCTCAGTTTTAATCCTTGAGGTCAAGTTACCTTTCTATAACGGATACCAGTGAATGCAAGGCCGTGTCGGTCGAACTGCCCTTAGTATAGACATGCTAAGCATGCGATAAAGACGACGGTTCAATCCTCCTCCTGATGTAGTCCTCTAGGAGTCTTTCCAATGTCTTAAGCAGAAAAGAAGATAGTCTCATATGCCTATAATCATTATTTTGATAGAGACCACGTTAACCTCTCTCGATGATGCTGATATATAATTTAGCCTGAGGAATCTTACAAACATCCCTTCAATCCAGGGCTCTATAAGTTCGGCAGTATACTGGTTTTTTAGCTGAGGCCGCAGATGTAGATTCGATCTTACCACAGAAATCTATCCAAGAAACTAACTTGTCACTGAAATAATTTGTGACCAGGGTTATGTCAAAGACCTCCTCGCGGTTCCTCGTAATGAAAGTGGGGTCATATCCCCTATTACATATACTTAAATTAGTACCCAGAAGGTAGTTATATGGCTGATTCCTTGGAAACTGATATATTTGTGTTCACCGACTTTAATGTCAAAAATTTATAACAAGCCGAAATTTTTCTAAATAAACTGATATGCAGTCTTATAAACCTCATCGAGTAATATAAATCAAGTGCAAAATTTAATTTTTTAATACCATGGACTACTTTAAAACACACAAAAAAGAAAAAAAAGTAACAATTTATGGTGTCCCTTTGCTGAGGTCATGTACTTTTATTGGCATTATATGCTATAAATTGTGATCAAAACAAAATTTACATGAAAAAGCTTTAAAAGAGGATAATGAGCGTAACAATATGTCGCAATTGTTTTAAAAATAATGTGCTTGACTAGGGTCCTATAGAGGACTAAACTTTGTTCTCCAGTTTTGTAAAAAATCAAAAAATGGTGGTCACAGTCGGCGTGTGCGAATATTAATTAACATATAATATTAATTTTTTTTGACACATGTTCAGTCTAATGTCAACATTTACCTGTGCTAGAGCAGCTCCCATTTTGAAGACGGGTTGGGAAGATTTTGCGTTTAATATATGTATGTGTCACACTTTCTCATGCCACAACTTTACCACAGCTTTTCTTCTAAACTCGGTGTAATTTTTCCTTGAAAATTAGAACACATATAGACCTTGGTGGCATACATCTAATTTCTAATGGAAGTCCAAAAATATTAAGCCATATTAAAACTAGTAAGGAAGTCTAAGTTCGGGTGTAACCGAACATTAAATACCTAGTAGTGATCTGTTGCGCTATCCCAATTAACTCAGGTCTATTTTAATACCTGAAAAGGTGGTATAAAACAACTGATTGCTTTCGATTAAAAACACTTCTGTTGTAAGTGGTAAATTAAATTATCACTAAATAACAAAATATAAATAGTTTTGCATGGGGCTTATGAAAGGTATGAAAATAAAAAAAATTAATACAAAAAAGGCAATAGGGAGTTAACTACTTTCCCGTAAATCTTGCTTGTTTGTCATTCGATTTGCATAATTTTTGGCGTATACTACATACTATTGGGAAGCATCTCACTAACTTTCATTGAAATACCTTCTTGAAGTTTCAAGCAATCGCTTTTGAAAATAACAGACCTTTTTTGCTGAAAAGTGGGCGGCGCCACGCCTAGTTCAACAAAATCCACAAATTTTTTTTGCAGTTTAGTTTTTCTTAAAAAGCTTATTAAGTGTGTAAAATCTTATATATATAACTTATACAGTTATGGAAATATCGCGATTTTAATTTTACGAAGAAATTTTTTAGAACTGTGTTCAAAAAGTGGGCGTGTCCGTTCACCGATTTTGTTTATTTTTACAGCAAAGAGTAAGTTTTATATGTTGAACACTTTCTGTAAATATCGTTTCAATAAGTCAATTTTTACCGGAGTTATGGCATGGAAAGTTTTATGGAATAATCCCCCATAAAGGGGCGGGGCCACGCCCATTTTCCAAAAATTTTGTGTTTTCGACTTTCTTTGCCCACGAACACTTTAGAGGTGAAATAGAAATGATATACAGCTAGTTTAAGCAAAGTTATAACATATTCAATATATCTATGATCCTTTTCAAAATCTTTCGTATAAAATTGGGCGTGGACCTAACCCGATTTCGATAATTTTTTTTCGAAATATTGCCTGTATTAATATAAATATGTGTGCAATTTCACTTTGCTATCTTGAGCGGTTTTTGATTTATGATTAATAATATTTCCAAATTTGACTTAATCAAAAGTGGGCGGTACCACGCCCCATTTTAAAAATTTCTTCAAAAATTTATTATTTGCCTTAACGCTAAAGTGCACACGAAATATTATCCTTATAGGTGTATTATGTACTGAATAATCACTCTTTTTGTATTTTCGAAAATATTATATATATAGAAAGTGGGCGTGGCTTTTAACCGATTTTGCCTATTTTCAATAGCGCTCCGAGATAAGTGAAAAGGAACCTGCATACCAAATTTCATTGAGATATCTCAAGATTTACTCAAGTTATCGTGTTCACAGACGGACGGACGGACATGGCTCAATCAATTTCTCTTTTCCTCCTGAACATTTTGATATATATAAGTCAATATCTATCTCGATTCGTTTATGCCGTTACATACTACCGTTAGGCGAATGAAGTTAATATACCTTGTGTGCGAAGCACTACTAGGTATAATGAGAATAGATTAAACATGAAATGTCACAACCCTAAAATGTCACAACTTTTTTTATACCCAGCGTACTAGTACTAGTACAAGGGTATTATAACTTTGTTGGGATAACGGTTGGTTGTACAGGTATAAAGGAATCGAGATAGATATAGAATTCCATATATCAATATGATCAGGATCGAAAAAAAATTTGATTGAGCCATGTCCGTCCGTCTGTCCGTCTGTCCGTTAACATGATAACTTGAGCAAATAATGAGATATCTTCACCAAATTCGGCATGCGTACTTATTTGCGTTCAGAATAGATTGGTATTGAAAATGGGTGAAATCGGACCATAACCACGCCCCTTTTTCGATATCGAAAATTTCGAAAAACGTATAAAACGGGTTAATTCAATATCAGAAGCAGCTACAATGATAAAATTTGCAATATGTATTGATTTAGATGTTCTAAGGCCGATTTTATCAAACTTTTTGAAAAGGGGCGTGGCACCGCCCACATATATTTGAAGAAATTTTCAAATTTTGACTCTCAATAACTTCAGAACAGTTTGTGCTAGTATAACGAAATTTTGTAGAGGGCATACTATTGTTGTGTTAAATTCAGCTATAGAAAACAAACGAAATCGCTTAGCGACCACGCCTACTTTTTCATAAAAGTTATATTGAAAGGGGGTGGAAATATTGAAAAGTCCATATCTAATGAACTGATACCGCTATAATAATATAATTTGGTCCATACATCAATTTTTATATTCTTTACATTATTTTTGCAAAATTTTGGCAAGTGGGCGTGGCACCGCCCACTTATGAGTCACGCAATTTTCAAATTCGACTGCTAATAACTTCAGAACGGTGTGAGATAGGTTTACGAAACTAGGTACCAGGCATGTTATGTTTATGTAGAGTACTACCACAGGAAATAAGAAAAATCGGTTAACGACCACACCCACTTTTGGACTAAAGTTCTCTAAACGAGAGTTAGGAAACCGGAATATGCAATATCTGTTTAACTGATAAAGATATAATACTAAAATTTAGTACACTCATTCACTTGATGATGTTATTAGTGTTGTTTAAAGGTTTTTTGGTAATATTTTGGAAAATGGGCGTGGCACCGCCCAAAAGTGAATAAACAAAATATCAACATTTCACTATTAACAAGCCACTGTGAAAGTATCAGAAAGATCTGCAATGAAAACTGATCTTCAAATAGGGACAAGCAACATAATAAAATCCGTGGGCGTGCCACCACCCACTTTTATAAAATTATGTAAATATTGATTAATGGACCGTATATCAAAAAATTTCACAAAATACGTTAAAAGTTATGGGCATGGCACACCTTCTTTTCCAAAGTTATATATAGGACATGGTATAACCCTTGAAAAGATCGATTCTGTACTTTGGCTCATGTAAGCGGTTAAAGCTTTATAAGCAAGGGGCGTGGCCGCGCCCACCAAATTCGCTATTGTTTAGGCTCGGAATAGATTGGTTTTTAAAATGGGCGAAATCTGATGAAAACCACGCCCCCTTTTTCTGAAAACTAACGCTGGGTATTTAATGTTCGGTTCACCCGAACTTAGACTTCCTTACTTGTTTCTACTGGTTTTGATACAGGAATAACTATTATTTAGTGTTAATACATGAATAAACTGATTTTGGAGCATATTGTTCACACAGCCCACCGTTAAAAAAACACAAAAAAATACAATAATTCTTGGTTCAATTTCCACCAAATATATATGTGTTCTCCTAAGGGGTTAATAGTTTAAATATGAAACTGAATAATTCACTTGAGTTTAAAGCAGTTTATGAAATGGTTGTAGCAAAACTATATATTTTCGATATTTAGAATGCATTTTTTCGATATTTGAATAAGTATGGGCACAGTGGGCGTTAATATGTTAAGTTGTAGCGCAATGCGAAACAGGGGCTATTTCTTATACCCCATTTACACTGTATACACTTTCAAGATTTCACAAAAAGTCGATGTGAAATATATCAGTTTCCAAGGAATCAGCCATATAAGGACTCACCCCAGTCATTTGCTGCTCCACTGGGCATGGTGAGCTTTGGCATCACCTCCAAGTACATATTAACAGGTTCCCTGTCCCCATACAAAAGTGTACTTCAAGTGTTCCTCGCTCAACAATCTTTTCCAAGATTCTACATTATGATGGAACAAAAGTTGTAGGTATAAGCTTTTAAATGATATTGGGAAAACAGAATTATGAAAAAAAGCAAAAACAAAATTTGTTCATATGTGATTCATGAACGTAAACGAGAGGTTGCTATCTCTACACGTTTTATGTATCATGTATCATATTTGATTCACGAACGTGCTTGAGGAAATTTTCGCGCCATACGTTTGGTGAATCAAAAGTTGTGTAGTAAAGAAAACTACTTTCTATAGCTTATAATCAGTCTATCTAAGGTAAACCGATTAAAACCAAACAGACCTAGTGAATTGAGGGATCTTTCAGTTGAGACTTCTTAGAGCAGGAGAATCGGCTCTGCTTATTATCAATACTGATCGATCTGGTAACTTAGATAAACACTGTTACGAGAGAGAAGATCCGTTATAAATTTTTTCCATCGTATACATACATCTGTCGTTCTAAAAATTTAAGCAAGTTAAGCGCAATTTACTAATATTTTAGTTCAGGTTTTTTTAAATATAAATAAAAAATGGCATCAGGCTCTTAATATACTCCGGAAGAAATTAGTAATATGCTGGAAGACAGCGATAGTGATTGGGATTTCAGTGAAAGTGATGATGACTATATACCAAATGAGAGTGAAGATTCCGACACCTCAGAAAGCGAAGCAGAACACATGAATTTTGTATCAAATGAGGTGCACGTTTCGGAAGATGATTTGATGGCAAATGTAGGTAATTCTGAAAACGAAAATTCAGTGGCCGATTTTGAAGAAGGGGATAATATGGGAGAACCCCAACTACACCCACTTTGGGAAGAGGATATTTTGTCTATTGGGCGGGAAGTATTTACAAGGAAGTCAGGTGTTCAGGATGTGCAATCAATTTCTGATGAATCAGGTGACATTAGCGTCATGAAAATTTACGAGTACTTGGTTTTTGATGACCTTATTTAAGTTATGGTAAATAAAACAAATAATTATGCCAACATATTTAAAAACTCGCAGTCAAAGAGGTACAGTCGAATGAAGCGCTGGACCGATGTGGACAGTACCGAACTAAACAAATTTTTTGCAATTATTTTATTGATGGGTATTGACAAAAAGCCAACCATTGAACATTATAGGAAAATGGATACACTGTACTATAACCAATTGTTTCATAATATATCAATGTCGTACAATAGATTCTCATCAATTTTACGTTGCTGGCATTTCGAGGACATGCAGCCTCATAATCCAGATATTTTGTACAAAATTCAACCTCTTATTGATACCATGGTTACGAAATTTCGATCTTTGTACATGCCAGGTGATACAATCGTCGTCGATGAATCTCTAGTAAGCCATCAAGGGCGTCTGCGTATAAAAACTTATATCCCATCTAAGGCTAGCAAATATGGGATGAAAGTTTATAAAATGTGTTCCGTGAATAGTTACACTTGGTCATACGTTGTGTATTCTGGAAAAACTTTTGCCTTGGATGGCCTTGACAAACCAGGTTCAACTGTTATAAAATTATGCTCACCGCTTTTAAATGAAGGAAGGTTAATAATTGCGGACTACTATTACACGAGCCTTGGATTAGCGAAATATCTAAAAGACCACAATACTGATTTGTGTGGCACACTCCGTAAAAACAAAACTGGTTTACCTAAAGAAGTTTTGGAGAAGAAGTTAAAGAAGGGAGAAGTCATCGCTAGGCAGTTGGATAGTTACACCACAGTTCTCAAGTGGCACGATAAGCGTGACGTGTTAATGATTTCTACCTGTAACGACAATGAAATGGTACTTACATCTAACTGGCGGGATGGCGAACCCCTGAAGCCTAAAATGATTTTTGACTACAACGATGCTAAAAAGGGCATTGATGTGGCAGATCAGCTAAGTTCTTATTATTCCCCACTTAGAAAAAGTATGACATGGTATAAGAAATTAGCATATGACCTGTTGTTTCAGGCTATTGTAAACACCCGAGTGGTATACAACGAACTTAACCAGAAACAACTGTCCATATTACAAATACAGGAAATAATTATTCGATCTTGGCTTGGTGAAATAGCCAACAAAAAAAATCATCACAGGGCTCCAATGCAAAAAAACTTTCCCTCAACTAGCCATCAATTATCAAGAATTCCAAAAAAAGATGGAAAGCTTATGCGGAAGCGATGCTGGTATTGCTACGCAAATATAAAAGCTGATGGAGGTAACCCCGCTCGAGCGAAACAAGTGGATACGGAATGCAAAACATGTAATAAATATCATTAATAAATACATTTTAATAAATTTATTGATATGTCATTCAAATATGCAAAAACCCTGAGTTTTGTATTTTTTGCTCAAGTTCATTAACGAATATTTCGGTAAGTATTTCAAAATCACCAAACTTTTTTTTAGCTTTATATAATACTAGCAGGGTACCCGGCGTTGCTCGGGATGTAAGTAGTTAGGGGACCTTTCAAAATCAATAATATACTTTAAGATTTCATATTTATATAAAATAGATTTTTTTATTAATTTCATTTCAAAAATTGTAATTACACCGGTATTTTTTTTAAAAGAAAATTAACAATTTTTCACTTCATTGCGTATACAACTTACAATATTAAGGGCTCAGAACTAAAAGGATTTAAGTGTGAGTTATACCCACATTTGTATAGTGAAATATGGTGTTTATTTGTTGGCAAAGAGATCAAAGTCATTTCAGACATTGTAGTGTCATCTATTTCCCATACAATAAACGCCCTACCCAGGTTTTACATAGAATTTTCAAAAGGCAGTAAACATTAAACTTGAATATCTCAAATCAATTTCGGAGTCACTTAGATCCATTTGGTTCTAAACCCTTTATATTTAATTTTAGTATTCAAATTGCGGCTGCACGATACACAAAATTTTTATTTGGAGATCGTAGGCTAGTTCGACCTAATTTGGTTTGGTGCAAATAAAAGTTTTTATTTCACCTTCTTACCCAACGTTTCGCTGCATATTCCAGCTTCATCAGGGGCTACACTATTTATTTTTCACGAGATAAAGAAAAATTACATATGAACATTCATGAACATAAACAAACAGAAGATTACATATAAACATGTAGAGCAATAAAATTCACTTACAAAAAGATAAACAATATGAACATTTAAAACTAATCATCCGTACCACCTTGCGTGGTAGTTTTGTCATTACTAAATCTATTTGTTAAACATAACATGTAAGCAGCGCCTATGCAGTCGTAGTCTTCTTTTTTGTTGATCGTCTTTTCTCTATTTCTCAATATGTGCAAGCTTTCCAATGTGTATCTGGTTAATTCTCGTTTTTCCTTATCAATAATTTTGGTGTTGTTGAAATCAGCTGTATGGCCACTGCTGATTATATGTTGTGAGAGCGCTGTGCTTGGCTTTTGTTTTTTGACGTCTGCTTTGTGTTCGGCTATTCGTACCGCGAGTTCTCTTCGCGTAGTTCCGATGTACATCTTATCACATTGTTCGTTGGCTTTTCCATTGCATTCTATTTTATATATCACATTGTTTTGTTGTAGTTTGTCTATTGGATCTTTTGTTCTTGTATAAATTTTGGATAAAGTGTTGTTGGATTTATAAGCTAAGGTGATGTTTTGTTCTTTCAGTATGCTGTGGTCTATTGTATTAAGCTTTGGTATTTTTAGTTTTCTGTCCCGGAGCGTAAATAAATAGCGAGGACGGTTTTCCTTCACGGAAACACGCCACATAGAGCTATTGATATCGTTAATCTCCTGATCAATTTTCAGGTCCCAACCTTAAACGCTTTCAGCTTGAAAAATTAAGTTTGTATGGGAGGTGCCATGCCCCCTTTTCCGATAACCCCCCCTTTTATGCGCAAAAATTGTTTTAATAGCATATAGCTCTGTAACAATTTCTAGGTCCCTGCCTTAAATCCATTTAGAGATATTCAGCTTGAAAAATTAAGTTTGTATGGGAGGTGCCACGCCCACTTTGTCATTATACCCAGTTTTTTTGGAGGTGGTAGGGATCGATTCCATATAACCCCTTACCAAGTTTCAATAATCTAACTAAAATACTTCCAGAGATATCGACTAAGAAGTATTTCAATCGTATGGGGATTGCCACGCCCCCTTTTTCATTATCCCCAGTTTTTTTGGAGGTGGTAGGGATCGATCTGATATAACCTCTCACCAATTTTCAGTGCTCTAACTTAAATGCTTCCAGAGATATCGACTAAGAAGTATTGCATTCGTATGGGAGGTGCCACGCCCATTTTTTGTTATCCCCAGTTTTTTTGGAGGTGGTAGTGATCGATTCCATATAACCCCTCACCAAATTTCAGTGGTCTAACCCAAATACTTCCAGAGATATCGACTAAGAAGTATTTCATCCGTATGGGAGGTGCCACGCCCCCTTTTTCGTTATCCCCAGTTTTTTGGAGGTGGTAGGGATCGATTCCATATAACCCCTCACCAAATTTCAGTGGTCTAACCTAAATACTTCCAGAGATATCGACTAAGAAGTATTTCATTCGTATGGGAGGTGCCACGCCCCCCTTTTCGTTATCCCCAGTTTTTATTGGAGGTGGTACGGATCGATCTCATATAATCTCTCACCAAATTTCAGTGGTCTAACCTAAATAGTTCCAGAGATATCGACTAAGAAGTATTTCATTCGTATGGGAGGTGCCACGCCCACTTTTTCGTTACCCCCAGTTGTTTTGGAGGTGGTAGGGATCGATCCCATATAACCCCTTACCGAGTTTCAATGGTCTAACATAAATACTTCTAGAGATACGGACAATGGAAAATTCCAGTTGTATGGGAGGTGCCACGCCCCCTATATATATCAAAATATTTTTTAGCCTGTGACCATCCCAGGAGGATATCCAGTGGGTGTGTAAAATTTGGTTACGATCGGCTTATTCTTTTAGGACGCAAGTGGATCTATACCTATATATTTACATAATTTGAATTTTATATATATAGACAAAGCATATGCATCCACGTCCTATTTTACCATCACAAATAACTAATCACGTTTAAAAAATTTCTATGATATGAAGTATATCAGAATTATGATACATGGGACAGGGAACCTGTTAACGTATCTTCTCGTGGATTTCCTGTGCTCACGAACTTTTTGAAATTTTCAGGTGGTAATGAGCCTTGGTGATCATGTGCTAGGTAGAAAGAAGCGAACATGATACTCCTTCCCACAACAGCCGGTTCTACGACCGGAATGACCAGCGTTTTACCCGGTCAAGGGCTGTTATTTCAGCGTAACCCTGTCCAATTTGTGCAGTTCCACTCCTAAATTATCATCCCCGGAGCAATCCCTTGCAGCAGGGTTGCTCAAGTGTCTCTTGTTACGGGCTGGTATCGAATCCAACCCCGAGCCAAGAGACTGGATCTTCTGCGTCTGCGGGAAGAAAATATATGTTAAACGTTCGCATTCTGTTCAATGCAGTACATGCAAGAGATGGCTTCACAGACCTGCATGCTCAAGGCTTAATCCTGCCATCCCCATAACCCGTACTTTCTTCAGTACTTATGAGGCACCATGTTGTTCACGCCCACGACTAGCAGCTCTGCTGCTCCCGCCTCACCTACTCCCGACTGTCGCTCACGCTCACCAGCGCTTCCATCTCGCACGGCCATCCAACACTACTATCCCTTTCGGAATAGGCCAGTTGTGAACAACGCCGAGCATCAGCCCCCACTCTCTGTGGTCCCCTCGTCTAACCCTACTTCCAGCATGCACGTGGGTCAGGAACATAACCCCCTGTTTGTCGGCAAAGATTATAAACGCCTGCGCCATCGGTTAAGTGCAATAACTCCCTTGGTCTATGCCACATCCATATGAGCTCTGGGCTTGCAAACAGGAACATATGGACGGATACATTTATAGCCCCTTGCTGCAGAACTCAGCCGCTCTCCACGCCTCATAACATCTGCCAAGGCACGCTGAACCCTAGTCTGCGACATAGCTTGGGACTACGCCTACCTCCATCTAGGCAACCACATCCGTCCCTCACTCCCAGCATGCCTTCAGCTTCCCTCCCGAAACACTTCAAAATCCTACAGCTGAACTGCAACGGATTAACTGGAAAGATCGCGAAGATAATAGACTTTATGAAGTCGAACAACATTAAACTGGCCGCGATTCAGGAGATCAAACTGAACGCAAACTCGTACTTATGTGCTCGTGATGGGTACAATGTGCATCGGAAAGACCGTCCCAGCGGTCAGCATAAGACCACCTACCCATTCTACTTTACATCAAACGATCGTCCGACTAAATAACGACAGAAAAACAAAGGTACATTAACTTTAGCAAAGTGGACTAGACCTACCTACGCAGAGGTGAGAAACAGTTTCGCAAAGTCATCGATTCAGCCTCCGGCCGCTTCATCCCTGCGGCAAGAATCCCGGAAATTCGGCCGAATCCGTTGGACTGTCAATGACCACAAATTGACCAAGTGGAAAGAACACCTAGAGTCAAGCAACCTCTCCGGCGGGGTCGGCAAATTATGGTCGACAGTCAAGGCCCTATCCAACCCGACCAAATACAATGACAAGGTCGTCATTGCTTTAGGCGACAGCGTCAAATCGGACCCCAGGAAATGCGCGAGCTCATTCTGGCGGCAATTTATACTGCATTCTCCTGCGAATAGGTCTAGGTAGGAAAAGCCATTCGACGTAAGCACAAACACTAACACACAACGGCGCCCATTGTCGTCTCCGTCGCAGAGGTTAAGGAAGCTATAAGGAAAGCGAAACCCTCTTGGAACCGACGGAATTGCCATGAAGATGCTGAAACACCTCGGCCACGGGGGGCACAAGTACTTGGCGGCTCTATTCAACCTCTCACTGACCACATTCGTCATACCAGATATCTGGAAGCATGCGACTGTGGTCCCCCTCCTAAAACCTGGGAAGCCGGCGAATCAAGGAGATTCTTATCGACCGATATCTCTCCTCTCGCCGGTAGTGAAGTTGTTAGAGGCTATCTTGCTCCCATATTATACTGCAAATCTGCAGCTGGCCAACCATCAACATGGCTTCTGGAAAAATCATAGCACAACATCGGCATTAAATGCCATCACGACGCAGATTAACTTCGGTTTGAACCAACACCAACCAAACCACAGGAGGGCTCTCGTGGCACTCGACCTGTCGAAAGCCTTTGCCACACTCCTTAGAGCAGGGTCCCCCATAATGATTATTTTGATATTTTTTTAATGGAAAAAATCAAAGGATTCCCCGTATCGGAGAACAGTTTAAAGTATGCGAATGTGCATGTCTAGTCATGCTCCATGGAAATCTGCATTGGATGAAAAAAGTTTGAGTGAATTCTATATAAATTACAACTTAATCATAATTTTATTTTTCGATTAAGCGTTATGATTACTTTTTGAGTTTTATTTTTTTTTGCTCAAACATAAAACTTATTCTTTGATTTTTATTATTTTGAGAGGAAATAAAACTTACCATTGAGTTTTATTTTTTTGATCGACAGTAATCGTTATTCTTTGAGTGATATTTCATCGTTCATGCGGATTTTCGCCGCTGGGATATGTACTCAATGTATGTATGTATATGTACGTACAAAAATAGTCATGTACGTAGTAACGGGCCATGAAAAAAATATCGTCCACCATAAAAAATGCATTGACCAACTCTGTACTTTTTTTTATTTATTTTCAGAAACCGAATTTTTTCTAAGCAAATTACACCGAAGTCACTTAGGATAAGTTTTAACGCTGAAAAAGAGCGCTCACCACTAACTTGGCTAGCTGGGGTACTGCGCACTACTTGTGGTAGTGACCACAAATATGGATAAGTGAATTGTTTCCTCTTCCAATATTCCATTGTGGGAACTTCCATGTCTATCTGCTTTGGAGCATAGTTCTCAATTTCAGAAATAGCCGCTAGTAGCTCAACATCCTGAGGCTCCTGAAGCATTGAAGTCGAAATTTGTGATTCAGCATCCGGAAAAGATACATCAGCTATCTCATTGATGATGGAAAAAGGTCCTCTTCGATTTCGAACTTGTCAGCACTGTCAGTTTTTTTTATTTCTGCCGCCTGAGCAAAAAATACGAAGCAGTTATTAGTACTCATTTAAGCTAAACTTTTAAAAACCTACCATTGACCTTAATTTTAACATCTTTTCCATAAGCAGCTTCAAATGACTCTTCGCACTCATCACTTTTATTGGGTCTTTTATCATTAGACGGCGTACTCGGGGATCAAGGTACACACATGCCAGAACCGTAGACTGCTAACAAAGTGCTATTTTCGTTTTCACTAGCTTGTTATTTTAGCTTCTGATTCATCCAAACAGTATAAAAATCACCCAAGAAAAGTTGGCTTGATTGAAGACAGGGCCGTGCGCAGGAATTAGCCTTGGGGGGGGTTTTAATTTAGATTTGCATTCGCATACATTTTTAACTAAGATAAACATATTTGCTGAAACAGATATGTACCTAGACCCATACATCATAAATTTAAGCCTAAAACTATACCCCAGACAATTTTTTTGGTTGTACACATTTTTCTGTATTTGATAGAGAATTGGTGATATGATGGCCAATAACCAAAAGTGCAAAAAAAGACTCCTTTCGGAGCCATAAAACGCTCATTTCTCAGAGCTTTACTCTCCACAATGAGCTTCTTTCGGAGCCTTCGAAAAATCGCTCTACGCGGGCACTCCAACGGAGTCATAAAAAAGAGTCCGATTTCGATGAATTTGAAGCGTTTTGTGACTCTTTTTAAATGAAGTGCGGAGCCTTTGATTGGTGCTTTTCTGAACCTTTTTCGGAGCCTTTTATTCCTCCAATATGAGGGTTTTTGGAGCCTTTTCAAACTCCTCTCGGAGCCTTCTAATTGGTGCTACAAAATTTCTTGTCGTGAAGTAGCCGTGAAATTTCACTTGTATTTCACGGCAAAGTAGTACTCAGTTCACGGCGTGTAAATGTAGTGCAACACGACATTAGCAACATTTTTTCACGACTTTTTAAATTGACAATGTCATTTAAAATTGAGGGAAAAGTGACATTTCTTGAAACTTCTATGAATTTCTATTCTTTTGACACTCAAAGTTACTAGCATTTTGACGTTTCCTCTCATTGTTGCTAGCAACATTTCACGGCAAAGAAAATGCATGTTGCTGGCGGAATTTCACGGCTGTGAACTTAGTACTTGGCTTGAGCATCATTTGGTCAAGACATCAATTGTACTGCTACAAATTAGGGACGTGCCATGAACAGATTAAATCATATTTTGATTAGTCATAATTCTGATTCATCAAAACCTAATTAATCAGGTCCTGAATAGTACTGTATACAATAGTTGTTAATTGAAACTGCTCACTGTTTTCATCAGTAAAGTTTTTTTAAAAAATGTCCATACGCTACACAACGTTGTAATTTCGAAAAGCTCCAAGTGCAATTCAAAGTGCCGGACTTATGTATTGGTCAACCTTATTCCTTGCAACTTTCACCAATTTCTTCTTCCGTAAAATTATTTTAACTAATTTTGTCAAAAATTATGATTCAAGATTCAATACAAGATTTCTAAACTGTATTTTGAAAATTTTTTTCAAAATCATTGCAACTTAGATTTGGCCATGGGGGGTTTAACCGCACGGGTCTGATTGAAGATGAAGAGTTGCTTCATAGATGGGATCTAATGTTCCAACCAAATCAGCTATATATCTCCAATGAGCTGCAGATAAATTATTTTTTGGTATAACGTGTTCATCGCAGAACTCCCTAAACGACAAAAGGCTTTTCAACATTTTATAGGTTGAATTCCACCTGGTGGTTACATCTATTATTGGTCGGTTAAGACCTTGTGTAGTCATCGAATATCTGAAAGAACGCGTCGAAGAAAAATTAGTTCGAAGATTTAAATAATAAGTACCCTTTTCTAAGTAATTTTTTAAAGGCATTATGAAATACTTATACGGCAGCCATTTACGCAGACGCCGATTATACATATTTACATACATACACCTAGACCAGTATGTCTGCGTTCAAAGGGTTTTTTTGGAATTCCCAGTAAAATTAAGTTCTTTAGACTAGTTTCATTATTTTTGTATGAAAGTATATGTAAATTTTTCGGCTAGAAAAAAATCGGGCATTCAAGAGTTAAATCGTCCGTATATTAGGGATGCATTTCTTGCATTGGCTATTAATATAATAGTGATGAATCCTACTTTTTCGGGATTTTTAGTTTCGGTAGGATTTATTAATTACTTCAACAAACCTAGGTATCAAAACTCACGTTCGTAAAAGTAGCACCACATGTGAGAACAAATTAAGTTATTCGCAGGCCCGAATTTAGGTCCCATCTCCAGTTTTAAAAAAATCTCAAGTTGGTTTTAATTATTTGACTAGATACTGAAACGTTGTTTTAGCAACCCCGGGGTTCAAGTTCGCTTGTCCTGGAGTTTTCGGGGCTTAAAAAGAGCCGATTTCGCACAATACCAGGGCTTCGGGAGTAGCATCCCCAGTACCTACATACAGGTTTGCATGTGGTGGATGGTTGGGTATGTTAATCATAGGTGGCCGGCCTGCACTATTTTAAAAGTGCAATGAATATAAGTTTAATTGTGACTCTGTGGCAGGAAAACGTGTTCGCTGAACGCTGCATTGCACTAAATATATTTAGGGTAATCACAGTTTCGTATTATCTGGGGTAATAACGTTTACATCTATTAACTTGTCCACACTTAATACGGTGACATCTTTTTTGTTGTTGTTTCACGAACCAACTACAGATAAGACGAGTCGCTAAACATATTTCGCTCAGCTGTATGTTTTTCTTTTGTGCTAAAGTGGCAACTCGCATCAGCTGATTTATTTTGCGCGAAAAAATGGAAGAGGAAGGAGCTGTTAAAAAGGTGAGATAATATTATTTTATTCATTTTTGTTATTAAATAAAATATTTGTTTTCTTTATTTTTAGGTGAAGCAGAAGCGGATACGCAGACGCCTTATCGCAAGTGGAGCGAGAGGGAGCAACAGCAGTTGGTGGACTTCCTGCGGAATAACACTCCGTTGGAGAAGCCCACTGCTCAAATTTATTATAGAAGATTTCTTCAGCAAACCAGCAATGGAATGGATTGGATGGTAGTGCGCTGTAATTCTGACTTTCTAAATTATCCCTATGAGCTACATGGGAACAATTTAATTAATTGTCCAACTATATGCGCCAATGATATTCTTATTTATCTGAAAACCTTGAAGGAATCTTTTAAATGCGGTCCTGATAGGATTCCTACATGCTTCTTGAAGAAGTGTGCTAACAATATTTACCAACCCCTTACCAATTTGTTCAATCTGTCACTAAAGTGTGGTGTTTTTCCAAAAGCATGGAAAGAGTCGTTTCTTATACCGCTTCATAAAAGCGGAAGCAAGGCTTCTATAGAGAACTATCGTGGCATAGCAAAGCTTTCTGCCATCCCAAAAGTGTTTGAAGCTATTGTTACCAATCAGCTTACGAATCCTATCTCTACCTTGATTTCTGACTGTCAACACGGGTTCTGTAAGGGAAAGTCCACCGTTACAAACTTACTTGAATTTACAAATCATGTCTCAAATGGCTTTAGAAAAAATCTGCACACCGACGTTATTTATACTGATTTCAGCAAAGCTTTCGATAAAGTGTGTCACTCGTTACTTATTCATAAACTAGATCAGCTGGGTTTCCAGCCGGGTCTCAATCGCTGGATCTCTTCTTACCTTAGTGACAGAACACAAAAAGTAGTGTTTAAAAACTGTGAATCCGATGTTATTTATGTCTCCTCTGGAGTTCCTCAAGGAAGCCATCTGGGCCCGATTCTGTTCTTGCTGTTTATAAATGACATTTCTAAAGTAATAGAATTTTCTAAAATGTTAATGTATGCCGACGATGTAAAGCTTTTCATGTCATTCGCATCATCCGAAGATAGCAATAAGCTTCAATCAGATCTAAATACACTAGTTACTTGGTGCGATTTAAATTATATGCCGCTTAATCTAAAGAAATGTAAATACATGCGTTTTTCGAGAGGAATTTCACAGCCAGCTTCCTATACAATTAACAATTATAGCCTTGAGCAAATGTATGATTTTGTTGACCTTGGGGTTACTATGGACTACAAACTCATTAACGTAACAGTCAATAAAGCTAGAGGCGTTCTAGCACTTGTTAAACGACAGTCTAAAGAATTTAGCGACCCTTATGTAACTAAAACTCTCTTTACTACATTAGTCAGACCGATACTTGAATACGGTTCTATAATTTGGAGCCCGCGTTACCAGGTCCACGTGGATCGCTTAGAATCAGTTCAAAAACAATTTTTACTATTTGCCTTAAGAGATCTTCACTGGGATCCGTTGTATAATTTGCCATCCTATACGAGTCGCTTAAAACTTATTAATCTTCACAGCCTTTCTAGTCGGAGGGAAATGCTTCGAATTGTTTTCATGATTAAATTACTAAATGGTTCAATCACAAGCCCGTTTCGTTTGAGCGAAGTGAACTTCAATGTACCTTCTCGCCCATCAAGACATTTTAAACCCCTTATCTTGAAACAGTGCCGAACTAATTTTGAATTAAATGAGCCTTTTCGTTGTTTGTGTCAAGATTATAACTCTCATTCTGGTACGTTTGATATTTCAGACTCACTATGCAGCATAAAAAAGTCAATTCTTTCTATCCTAAATACATAGCAACATTTTGCTCCTTTGATTCTTATCTTTATTCTTTACAATAACTATTCGCTGTCAACTAACTATTTATTAATTGTGTCATCTATTTTTTATCTACCTTACTTAGCTGATGAGGTTTTCTCTGTAGCTGAGCAGTTTTAGATCTCGACGATTAACAAACCAAAGCCTTTCAAAGACTCGGCACGAAAGAGCAATCCGTGCGTCATGCGGATGCGCCCCTCGCGCCGGTCGGGCGGGATATGGTGGGTAATCCGTTGGGCATTATTATTATTATTAAGGTAAAGAATCTACGTCAAAATTTTTTAAAGGCCAAAGATTGGGAGAATTCCACCGGTGCGGGTGCAATGCGGGCTGGCGAAACTACTCGAGGTAAGTGATACACTGCCAAAGAAAAGTAGAAACTTTATTTTCTTTTTTTGTTAGATATAATGATACGAATGTGCCCTCTATATAAGGAGTTAGAAGACATTTTTGGACACTGGGAAATAGAGTGGAACCCACTCATTAGAGAAACAGAAAACTTGGACTCTGCTTTCAATGATGAACTCCCATCACAATGCGTAGACAACGCGCAAGTCACTGAATGCATCATTACACCGGCATCACATCCACACGAAAATTTAGATGACTCTTTGACAGTGACTGATCCTCTCATTACAAGCCATCACCACAATCGCAAGTTTCTCCACCTACAACAAGTGCTCGTAAGGGTGTATATTCTTGGACGGCAGTAATGGCCGTGCTTGAAGTCCATTCAAGTTTTGTTGAGATGAAAAATTCGTCAAAAAGAGTTGGAGTTGAAGGAGAAGCAATTTTCATTTGATAGGGAGAGGCACGCGAGTGATGAAAGACTGAAAATCAGGCCTAGGCAATTTTGCAATTGAGGTACTGTTAGAGAGAGCACACCACTGAAATGCTGTCGTTTGTTTGTGTTCAGTGCGTCGCTAGCTAAGAAAGAAGCAAGGTGGTGCGCATCATTTTTGTTATCGCGCAAGAAATAAATATTATTACACAATGTGTATGAATATAATTATTTCGTGTATGTTGATCAATGCTTTTAGCAAAAGCAAACTTTTATGTTTTTTCATTTGATGTACGCATTTGTTATCATGAAATAATTACATTCATTCATTTAGTGAAATACTTCCGCATAAGCTGTTGCTTTGTTGCTTGATAGTAAGACACTGAACAGAAATAAACAACAGCACTTCGTTTATCAGTGCGCTCACACAAGCGAAGCAAGCAAAGAGCGTAATAATCTGTGTGAATTTGGTTCTCAATTATACGGACAATTGTCCCACTAACTGCCTGGGCCTGCTGAAAATGCTGGAAATTGAAATTAAGGAGAGAGTAGCCCTGAGGGAGCTCGAGATGAAAGAGAGAATAGAGATGGAGAAGTTAAAACAAAAGTAAATATATGAAGGCTGAATTTAAAATTTGTCGGTTGAATGGAGTAAAGCCCGATCCCAAAAATTGTGTTGAAGAGACCCTATTCTAGCAAACAAGCCCTAACACAACTTGCTTTTTGAAAAAATATAGCTTTCAGTTGTTTGCTGGAATATGGTCGTTTCAAGTTGAATTTCAGGGTCGAAAGTTTTTCTACTTAAAAGCCGGTCAACCAAATGTACCTCTTATTGGTTTCAATAAAAAAGGCTGATATAAACACATGTTTTTTCGTTTATTGTTGTTGTAGCAGTACTTCGCTCTGCTAGTCAGAATATTGGGTCCAACTAAGCAATTAAATAGATGGTCTCTACATGCGGGAATATTCCTAACCTAAGGTTACGTTGAAGTGGTGGAAAAACAAAAATAATTAAACAAGCTGATATTTATTTATAATACTTCAGTTTAAATTTTATAAACTTCGATCGACAATCTGTTCAAGAAATGTACTTGTTATTAATAAAATCAATTAAGCCTCTTCTTAAATTTCCATTTCTTTCAACATCCAGGGGATAGCGAGGTTCACTTTCGTTGCAGGTTGCACTTTGGGTAGGGTAGTGAAAATCCAAAATAATGTTGTGCAAGATGCATATAGCCAATATCCAGTCACAGCAGTCGTTATAGTTGTCTTCATTAATTAATCGAAACCTCAGCTCCTTTAGACTGGCGAAAATTTCTTTGAGTCTTCCGAAACAATTCTCCACACGAACTCTATACTTAGAAAAGTACTTGTTAAATCTCTCCCGATTCTCTTGAGTAAATTCATTGCTGTTTTGCCGGAAAGGCGTGATAAGTGTTGAACTATGGCGGTATGCAGAATCTCCCGCAATCCATTGCTTTTCCGAAAAGAACTGACGAGGCATTCTTCCGATTGGACATTGCATGAAGATTTCAGCATCATGCACGCTACCTGTAGCGCGATTCACTAACTTTTTTAACGTAATTTGTCCACGATAAATTAACGTAACAATAATTTTAACTATCTATGCTATTCACTAACTGTTTTAACACAATTTGTCCACGATAAATTAACGTAACAATAATTTTAACTATCTATGCTATTCACTAACTTTTTGTCAACTCTTCAATCGTTAATTTATCGTAGTCGATTTGTAAATTGATATTTTATCACGTTATCCGTTGGTGTCGTTGAAATATTGGTTAAAATAAAAATAAATTAAAAACAGATTTTTTGAGCAAGAAGTATTTCTATATTTAAAAAAAAAAGTATTTATTTAAAAAAAAATATATTTTAGAAAAAATTTCTCCTAGTTATTGGTATCGAACTTGCGACGTCTATTTTGTTATCCACACGCTTGTCAGCTGCGCTACTGCGACACCAACGGCGGCGCTGGCAAATGCTGCACTTAACATTTAAGCAACGTTCTAGTCAATTTCGACTGAGATGCCACATGTCATCATTTTAAACCATTATTTAAACGTTATTGTTAAATCCGAGTTAGTGAATCGCACAATTGTTAAATTAAACAGTATACGTTAATGTTAAATATCTCTATTGCGGGATTGTTAAAAGTTAGTGAATCGCGCTACTGGCCTGCCTATTGTTGCCTGGCGTATACGCAAGGAGTAATCACAAATTACTTGCATTTTGAGGGAGTATTGTTTCTTACGAGAAAAAAATATTTCGTGATTGTAAGCAGGTGCTTCGGACAATTTTATTTCGGTGCCGTCTACGTAGCCAATACATCCTGGTACCTGGTAGTTCATCCATTGTTCGTGTGGCAATTGCTCTTCTTTCACTCGGTGTCGGCCAGAACAAATATTTGTTTTTCATATTGACCAAAGCGGCAATAACTCGCTTTGTAACGATTATTACTGTTCCACCATCACCAACACCGAAGAGCGATGCAACCTTTCGGAGGGACGCACTCTCTCCACTAGAACCCAAACGGAATAATGCTATCTCTAGGTGTAGTTGTATAGGTAGTTGCTTCACTTTTTTCCTATTTTCAAAAACTGGATCATCCTTGATTAATGTGAGTATATGGTCAAATTCGTTTAGGCCAATTCGAAGCATTTGACGCATTCTCTGATCGTCCAGGCTTGGCAAAATTCGTTCCACCCACTCCGTTGATTTCGGAACATTAAGTTGACTGCTTCTGCGACTTCTTATAATTATCTCAGCGGATGTGAGGAACTCGCACAAAACTTCATCTTCCTCGTCACCTGAAAATATATTTACGTATAAGATTATAAAATAAATATCATATTCGATTGACAAAAAAGCTTACTAGAATCCATTGTCGCCAAATCCAAGACACTTTTGTAACACAAAAGATTTAAAAGTTCGTCCTTTCCAGATGTTCGCATTTTTCCATTTGTAAATTTGCACAAAAAATGAAAGTAAACAGCAATCAGCTGTTTTGAAAAAGGGTGCTTACAGATCGATCGCATTATCTCGCTAAAGATGCCAGACTTTAACCTTGCCACCAAACTGTGACTACCCTAACTGAGATGTGTTTTCTAAAGTTAACACTAACGTGCACTGAACAACACTAGCTTATTAGCTGGTATAAGTTAGTGCAAAAAGTTCCTGTTTGTGTTTTTTGAATCTCTTCTGAATTTAAATCATTTTCTAGTATATCTCATATCAGAAGGTGCAATTTTGAAAACAAACAATTTCGCAAATATTATAAGTATATTAGACACACGTTTCTAGGAAATGCAATATCCCCATCTATGATGTTGATGCAAATGCATAAGGTGCTGTCTACCTGTAGGTCGATTCTGTGCATATGTATATGTATGTGGCTTACACTATGTTTAAATAATTGAGTACATATGTTGACGATATAATACCATCCAATAACCCTGCAAAAAGCATTGGTCCTATAACACAAAATTAGTGGTATATAGATAGCTAGAAAAATCTAGTTTTTATCTAGACCAATATGACTAGTTGTGCGCATGTAGTTTTGCTTTGCCGAATTGAAGAAATATATTCACTTGTTATGTTAATGAGCACAAAAATTATGTATAGACCAAACGGTCTATCCTTTGTCTGGACTGTACACGGCATAAATGGTAGAATGGTAGACCAAGCCTAGGACATGCTCCGTGGAAATTGGTCCTATCGTTTTACATGAGATTGGTCTAGACTTGGTCCGGTAGTATGTCAACGAAAGACTGTATTTTATACAGTCTTAGACCAGACTCACTTTTTGCAGGGAATTATGACCAAATACTTGCCATAAAGGCCTTTGGAGTTTTTCGTTCCACGAATAAACTTAAAACTCGGAACTTAGGGCCTCATCCTCTATCACGAAACGAACTTTCGTTTCGCTTCAGAGACGAATCGTTCGCCTGTTTGCAATATGTAAGACGATCGAAGCAACAAAAACCAATTTTTCCAGAAAAAGTAAAAAAAATAAGTTGTCAAAAAATGATAGAGAATACGCTTACTAGACGAAATCGTTAGGAAACGAATCGTTCGTCTGAGGTTTCGTTCGTAATACAGAATAAGGCCCTTAATTTTTATCCATGAACGATAAAATATCACTCAACGAATAAAGATTACTGTCGATCAAAAATATAAAACTCAATGGTAAGTTTTATTTCCTCTCAAAATAATAAAACTCAAGAAATAAATTTTATGTTTGATCAAAAAAATAAAACTCAAAAAGTAATCATTACGCTTAATCAAAAAAATAAAACTTGAGCGTAACGATTATTCTTGAATTTTTTTCAAAAAAATCAGAAAATAATGATCAAATGCCGAGTTCTATAATTAAACTTATAACAGTTACGGTCCCTGCCTTAGAGACCTGGAGGAGACACCGCTTCCTGCCGGCCTTAAACGATGGACCGCCAACTATCTAAACGGTCGGCTAGCGTCAGTGAAGTTTCGAAACGAGAGATGACGGCTGCACCGTGATGGCCACGGTCAAGGGCCCTTTCACGGACGAACTGTGTACAAGACTGAACGGTTACCTACGCGATCTTTCTAGCTTCTTCACCGAGCGGAACCTGACACTGTCCCCGACTAAATCTACAGCCACATTTTTTACCACATGGACTGCGCAGATGGGGCAGGAGTTGAATGTCCATGTAGATTCATTCATTTATTTAGCATTTTCCTTATAATCTATGAATGTACATTTTAAATTAATATCAAAAGCAAACAATTTAACACTGGAGTGCACGCGTGGCCTACTATAGTAGACCATTGGTATATTTTTGTTGATAACTTAACAATTCTGTATGTTAGAGCGGAGTAGTTCCAGGAAAGCCCTATGCATTAAATTTGTCGTCAAGTCACTACCGTGAGAGCTTTCTGCTCGTACACATATTTCTGAAGATTAGCGAAAAAGTGTCCGGACCACCATAGCAGCAAGAAATCAACGCCCAATGAAAGAAGGCCTAACAACCCGAATTAAAATTCTTAGAAGAACTTATTTCACAATTAATCTATGTGCAGAACACCTTTTCGCATTGGCGGCATTCGGCCGCGCTTCAAAAAATAACCCTGGGCTACGCCATTCCAACTCCAGGTATTGGAAATATTTAGGCAATATTTCATATTTTTTTAGGCGTTAGTTCGTTAGGCCTTTATTCGCAGGCCGGAGCAAAATTTCGATTTCATTGTGTGAAAGGCCTAAGAGGAAGGACTTAACATTTTCTGTAAATTGTCGAAGATTCCGTAGAGCACGAATTTCGGCAGGAAGTAAGTTGAAGAGTTTTCGTGAAACAATTGTGAAAAACTTGCTTGAATGTGTGGTTCTGGTCGACGGTACAACGACTGTGGTTTGTGAGTAATTCCTCAGGTTATATGCTTCTGACCTCATACTTTGTAGATAACCACATCTAATGAAAACAATTTTTAAAACTTTAAAATAATACAGGTCCTTAACTGGAAGAATCTCTAGACTTCTAAATAGCTCTCTCGATGCATGTAACCGATTAACATTAGATATTTTTCGAATAGCATGTTTTTGCAATACTAAAATAGGCTGGATTTTGTTAAGTGAGGCGCCACCCCAACAGCTGATTCCATATTGTAATTTAGAATGAAAAAGCGCATAATAAACTATTTTAAGAATGTAATTAGAACAGGAAGTTTTTAGGTGATAAAAACAACGTAAAGCGGATTGAAGATATTTTTTTATACGGGATATATGGTTGCCCCAGCTCATATTATGATCAACAGTTACAACCAGATACTGAAATTCATCCACATTGTCTATTGTGAAGCAGTCCTTATTACAAGCCACAAGCGAGTGGAAGGTCCCGGATTGAGAATCTTGGCACACATTCTCATGAAGAGCAAAACGCTCGCAAATCGCAGAATGAAAAACAATACTTACATCTAGAGGTTTCCTTGTATTTAAACTAAAACTCATGAGTTTGGTCTCATTGCTAACAACGAGTTTATGTTTCGCAAACCAAGTTCTCAGAAGATATTAGAAGAGCCATAGGCCATCGCAAGATCATCAGCGAATGCATTGACTTTACCCAAGAAGGGCATATCAAAAATCGAATTGAGATAAATTAAAAATAAGATGGGACCAAGCACGGAGCCTTGCGGAGCTCCGACTTTGATTGGATTAGATTTCCCGAGCTTTCCGTAGGTGCACCACTACCTACAGTCAACCACCCCAAAATTTTAGGGGTTACATTTGACAATAGCCTCACCTTAGCTTCAAAGGTACAAAGCCGCAACAAGATCCTCAAGTCACTGGTCTGCAGTACTTGGGGCAAAGAAAAAGTGCTTGCTACATATAAGGCTATTGGCCGACCAGATATTTATTATGCTGCGCCCATATGGCCGCCAAACCTTCACGACACCAACTGGAGGAAATTGCAGGTCTGCCAAAACACCGCCATCAGAATTGCTGTTTGCTGTGTCGTCTGAGTCTCACCTGCACCAGGAGGCTAAAATGCCCAACGTTCGAGAGCATGCGGAACTTTCAAGTAGGCAGTTCCTTCTAAACTGTCATAGAAGTCGACATCTATTGGATGAAACTCCGCCCCCCAGAGACATAAGGAAACATATCAGAAAGTACTATGATGAGATCCGGCATCACATCTCGTTGCCGGTTGATCTGCGGGACCACAGGCGGGCCCTAAAGGACCTCCACACCGAGTCGATGGACAGATCCCTCAGATCCCTGTCTGTGAAATCCGTTATTGACACCCAACCACCTGTTCTTTCTGAGGAAGAACGTGTTCTTCCGAGGGAAATTAGAGTCATTCTGGTACAGCTCCGGTCTGGATATTGCAATAGGCTAAACTCCTATTTGTCCAGCATGAAACCCGCCATACCAAACACATGCCCTGCATGCGGTATGGCCACTCATGACACACAACATCTCCTCTCCTGTTCTACTGAACACATTCTTCTAACAACATTATCACTCTGGTCCAACCCTATTGAAACTGCGAGTTTCATCGGACTCCCGTTGGAAGAGATTGATGATGGGCGAAGCACTGCTAACAACAACAACAACAAGACTCCTTCCACCTCGACGCTAACCGCTGTCAGATCCCCGTCACTAAAATTGGGTAGAAGAAAAACATTAAGAGTAGACTTAGCCAGTATACATGTGCGAGGCTTACCCTTATATTTACCTCTATAGAGAGTAACAGATCCTATTGCCAGTGATCCATGGCTCCTGAACTAAAACGATGTCTACCGCATCTGAATACAAGTGCAGTAGAAGTGCAGCTGATGCTGCTTTGCAGTGCTGCAGGTTAATTTGGAGGACCCGCTTCACAAATTATTTGCGCTCTCCTCCGTGAGCGTAGCGTCCGAACCCAGACTTTAGCCCTTGGTCGTGAGGGGCTATCACGCACCTCCATCACCTTAAGGCGTTCGCCCAGATACACCTCACCTAGCCTCATAATACGGCTTGGTACGGATTGATAGATCAAATGTCTCCAGCGAGAATACCCGAAAGGGTTAAGTATAACACTGCTCTATGTAAAATCGTTCATATGTATTCGCGATTTTTTTTAGGAAAGGACCCAGCCAACATATTGGCAAGCGTTTTGCATTGCAGCAAGCTAGTATAAATAAGAGTTTTGCTAACGTTGTTGAAAATTTGTTTGCAAATGCAAGTGTTTTGTGAACATCGTTGAAAATTTGTTTGCAAATGCAAGTGTTTCAAAAATTCAACACGTGTCATTTTCGCTGAATAAAAAAAATGGTGCAAATAAGTTGTTTTAATAAATTGTGTAAAAGTTTGATACTTTGAATTATCATTTGCTATTAAAAAAGGTAGTTATCTACTTAGTTAATGTCTGCAGCTAAAAAGAAGAAAAGTGTTGTGCGCAGCAGCAGTAAAATGTTTGAGCATTTGTGGAAAGTTCTTTAAGTACCCAGAGTGCATTTGTGGAACAGGAGGTTTTGCTGGTAAGAATATAAATTTGAAATGTCCTGTGAATTTATATCTATTTTTAGAAGACAGATCTAAAAAGATTATCCGCAGTTAATTCGAGAAAATTTGTTACGAAAGCGTGGCAGATTATCATGATTGACAACGTTACTGAGAGCTTTTCCTGGCGAGGAACTGCAGATAAGAAGTGCATTAGGGCCTTCGTGAAATACGTTTAATAGGTTTCTAGGTCCATTTTCATATTTATATTTCAATTCTATTTGCAGAAACTTTTGCTGAGAATGGAGGCAAGGAAGAGGACTTTGCGACAATGACAATGTTATTCTATTTAGAAAAAAAAAATTTTATATTAAAAATGATTTTTTAAATGTATCAATAAAATAACAAACCCAAAACAAAGTAAATGTTTTAAACGTTTATTAATTTCATCAAAAATACGTGTTTTTTAAAGATTTATAAAGCGTGTTTTTAAAGCATTTAGGAAACGTGTTTTTAAGCATTTAGAAAACATGTTTTGCAAATGTCTTTTTCAAGCTTATACAGTTGGGTCCTTTTCGATTATGAAACCCTTGCTTTGATGCGTTTTATAAATGTCACAACAACGTTTTGCAAGTGTTTTGCTTACATTTGAACGCTTATAAAACGCTTACTTTTATATAAAATTGTTTGCTGGGAAGTTATCTTTATTCCTTTCTCTTTCTGACACGCAGGCTAGTACAGCAACCCCTGTCGCAGTATTTATGTGAGGGTTATTTTTTTTTAGTGCGCGGAGGCCGAAGGAAAGGTGTTCCGCACATAAAAAACATGGATCGGGCCCCCACTCAGGATTTGTTCTGGCTAATTTTTTGGTTTTTTGTTAATAACTTTTCACTGACACAAAAAATGTATTTCGGATCATTGATACCGAGGTCAAACCGCGTATTTTGACACCTTTCCCGATAATTTTGGACGTGTTTTAGCAGTTGTCACGTAAATGAAACAAATACCAAATGCCAAATTTTTTCTGAAATATTTATTTTTGCATGCTAAGCCGCCGCTCATAATTACCTCAGAAAATTTTGCAGTTAAAATAAAATGACAGAAGCCCCACGAAAGACAAATGAATTAAACCCCACGAAAATGATTTTATCCCAACCAATCAAAATGAATTAAGCCCACCAAACGTGGGGGTTCTTACATGACAGAATCCCCACGAAAAAAAGGAATTAATCCCCACGAAAATGACTTTAGCCCCACTTTACTTCATTTTTAATTTATTTTGCTTGCTTCAAACTTCAAGTTTTCAAATCAATCAAAATTTTAACAAAAATTCAATTATACATACATATGAAGTGAAAATATGAAAATGTGAGAAAAAGAAAATAATTAAATAAAAATATGTAAATGTTCGTCAGCATCTTGACGACAAAAAGGTCATTTAAATTTATTAAAATTGTTTGCCACACTCTATGGTTTCTCCTTTTACGAAATGTGCACTACTAGTGATTTTAACCTTTCGTAAAAGGAAAAATCCCCTTCTATTATTTTATAATTTACAAAATTATGATTTCTACTTTTATGAAATGTGCAATATTAGTGAATTAAAATGAATTAAACCCCACGAAAATGATTTTATCCCCACCAATCAAATTGAATTAAGCCCCACCAAACGTGGGGGTTCTTACATGACAGAATCCCCACTAAAAAAAAAATGAATTAATCCCCACGAAAATGACTTTAGCCCCACTTTAGGCCATTTTTAATTTCGTGGTAAAATTGGTGGGGCTTAAGTCATTTTGCCCGGTGGGGGTTAATTCAGTGAGGGCTAATTCATACACCCAAAAATACTACATCCCAAGACTTTGCACTTCCATGGGGAGATGTGATCATCTTTTCTGAGACCATAAACATACCGTGTGACATAGTTGAAAGCAACATTTACTCAACTGGATTGCTAGCTCTTTTCTTGTTTCAAGGGGTCTAAATGGTCAACACAATTTAACTTTGAGTTAATCACAAAGCCTAAATTTATTTATTTTTTTCCTTTATTGATAACAAGATTTAAATTAGTACAGATTTTCTAAAAAAAAAACTTGTTTTTGTACGAGAAGATAGCTTAATTGAATTTAAAATTTTTTGCCATCAATTGTTTTGAGAGTAAATTACAACAAAAAGAAAGTGAAAAAAAATAAGGTAATAATAAATTATAATTTAATTATAAGCCAATTTAGGTTTCGATATACTCATAACAAAGAATTTGCCATAGTAATGTTATATACTAAAACTAAAATTGATGAGAAGTAGCTGTTTGACCTCAGTTTTAAAGCATAGAAGATTTCTAGCATTCTTAACTTCATCCGGAAGATTATTAAATAGTTTTACACCATAATGTCTTAAGGATTTCGCACATCTTTCCGTTCGAAAGAATCGTGGTTTGATATTCAACCTAGCTTGTAATGTGTATGTTGTTCCTCTGGAATATACAGATTATGTTTTATTTATTTGTATGCTTATAATTCAGTACAAACATTTCATCTTATATACCTTGCGAAAACAATTTACAGGCTGAGAAGGTTCAGAACAATATTTATTTTCCCACATTATATCTCTTTTATGTATGTCTACAGCAGCCAACAAAAGTAAAGGCGTTTTTTAACAGTCTAACTTCGACATTGTGTCATCTCCCCTCTATTTGACTCTTTAGCTTTGCCTGACCATTCCCCAAGTCACCCCCAGTCATTTTTCAAAGAAATTTCAAATATACAGAAGCAACTTATCTAGAGTTTTATTAAAGATATGCTGACACCCGCATAGGACGGTAGTGTACATATGCAATTGATTTTTGATTAAGCTGAAATTAAAAAAAAAGTGAACAAAAATTTTAGGGAGGCGCGCTTAGTTTTTTTTTGACAAAGTAAGTGCATTTTTCTTCATATAAATTTATGTAAGAAAAAAAAATTTCATAGGTGCATACCTCCCTAAAAATCAGCATATCCTCTTTTGTTTGTCGTTCGATTTTGATAGTGCAGGTCCCTTTCTAAGCTTCAAGCAGTCCATTAGTGAAACTCTCATCAAAATTCATTCCTTAGTTTAAAATATCCTTAAGTTCAAACAGACAAACAGACAGACAATTATTTTAGAAATGGACTCTATAGCATTCCCCAAGTCATCACCAGTCATTTTTTCAAAGAAATTTTTAATGTACGACTTTTCTAGAGATTTATTATAGTATAGATTTAACTTAAACAATGTTTAAAACGTATAAAAAGTATAACTAAGTCAACAAAAAAAAAATAAGTGTGTTCTTGAAAAATTATCAAGCTTGATAAACAGTTAAGAAAAAAATATTTCATTTTTAGTAAAACTCAAAAATAATTTTTATTTTTGCGTCAAAGCCAAATGAAGTCATTTTAATTCTGACTCAGAATTCAAAACGCTTGAAATATTTTTTCTGATTATTTATCATGAAGACAGAATCGGGGGGCAAGGTTGTTCAGAATCTTTAGCAACTTAGGAAAGTGTTTTTTACACACAATTTACTTACCTTTCCATTTCGATTCTCGTTCGCAAAATAAACATATGGCATTTACGAATGTTACTCGACCAAGTTAACCGATTTAGGTATTTGTTATCGGTGAGGGAAACTAAGTTGCCACATGGTACACAATGAAACTAATATAATAATACCGACGTCGATTATAAAAGAAATAAAAACTTTCTCGATTTTACAAATAAATGTGGAGCCAAAAAAGAGCTAAAAATGGAAAAAACAACTAGAAAAAGAGCTAGGAGCTAAAACAGAATTTTGGAGCTAAACGCAAAAAAAAAGTAGATCTAGCTCTAAAAGTACCAAAATGGCAACACTGCATAGCGTTTATATGGAAATGTTGATCTGAAAAAGCAGTGTTATGTTCTATTTGAATAATACGGTTTCCTCTTTCTGACCTGAAGAAGTTTAATTTTTGGTAAAGATAATGCGGCTGCTGTGTGTATATTATTCTATGAAGGTAAATTAAAGTTTTACAATTTAAAAGATTCTCGAAGGTAACACCAAAAATAAGTTTGGAATAATGAGATATTCTGTCAAATCGACGTATGCCAAATATATATCTTGCAATACCATTAAAAGCCACGTTTAAACTGCGCCTGCTGGTTACGTCACAGCTAGAAAACAATTCACAACCATATAGTAACGTCGGTATTAGGTATGATTTAGCCAGAAGCATTCTGACTTCAAGTGGTATGAACCATTCGCTACACCATAAACTTCTTAACATCCCGTATATTTTGCCGGTTGTGATGATAACGTGATCATTCCAGTGAAGGTGTTTTATATGTGATACCAAGATTTTTTACTTTATCCACGTATTCAATTTTAGACTCACCCAGAACCACCAGTAACCTGGGGGGTTACTCTGTATCGCGATGCGAAAGCAAATGCTATTAGCAAGCTGTCAAATCACATACATTTTTTTTCAAATGCGAAAGAAATTTCTTTCGCATCGCGATACAGAGTAACCCCCCTGGGCAGTTTTAATACTAGAATTTCGCTATTAACGGTATCAAAAGCCTTTGAGTGGTACAAGAGAATAAGAAAAGATATTTTATCATTATCAATTTGTGATCTTAAATATTCCGTAACATCAATCAGAGCGGTTACACAACTATGTTGTGGTCGAAAGCCAGATTGTCTGGGAGTAAGCAAATTGCTGTTCTGAAAATATTTGCTGATTTGCTTATGCATTAAGCGTTCAAATATCTTAGACAGAAAGGGAAGTATAGCAATTGGCCGAAACTCAGTGTTTAGGTATGATTTAGCATGCTTCCATAGAGTAGGATAATCTGATTTGGTTATTATAGAATTAAACACGTGAGTGATATATGGTAAAATTGCAGGAAATAAAATTTTTGTAAATTTTGGATGGACTCCGTCAGAGCCAATAGCATTGGACTTAATGCTTAAAAAACTTTAAATATTTCAATTTCAGTAAAACGTCTAAAATAAAATGAATTTTGGTCATTTATAATGGCATGGTTCTTGTAATAAGTAACATCAGCCGTAGACGTTGGTAGGTTCGTAAATTTGCAGTTTAAATCATTAACATCTAAATCCTCTGAACTGTCTACTGCTTTTCCAATGATTCCAACCTTACGTATTTCATTCCATCTCGCCTTACTATCCAGGCAGTTTTCAAATTGTGTTTTATAGTATAATCTTTTGGCAGTTTTAATACTTGTGTTAACTTTATTTCTCATAGTGCGAAAAGCAGAAAGTAGTTCAGAGGTTTTAAACCTCTTCCATCTTGCGTAAGCTATATTACGTTGTTCAAGTAAACATTTAATTTCAGATGTAAACCAAATATTGTAATTTGTTGTTTTCCTTTTTGTTTTCATTGGAACTAATTCTTCGAAAAGTTGTTCAATATTTTCTTGGATAAACTGAAGTTGATCATCTACAGACGGCATATAGTATGTGCAACCCCAATGAACATTTGAAATTTTATCGTATAAAGCAGAAAGATCTATATTCTTAAAATTCCGGTATCTATAGTTTTCATTAACCTTTTTTAATTTAAAATCGTAGGTTAGAAATAGGAGATCATGTTTAGAAAACACGGGGGCAGATATTTGTTCAAACAATAGAATTTTTGACAATGTATTGGTAAAAAATATATCGAGAAGCGAATTTGAGTTAGAGGTGTAGTGTGTACGTAAGTTTTTAATAACAACCTCTAGGCCAATATATTTCATTTCATCTGAGAATGAAAAATCTACGAGAATGTTGCTATTAAAATCACCTGATATTATAATATTATTATATTCCACTGTGATGTTGGACAGCTCCCAGAAAAATACTTCTGCATTACTTAATATTTTTGTTTGGCCTATATACATACATTGCCAAGCAGTAATTTTTCATTTCCCGTATATAATTCTAAGAAAATGAATTCAATTTGGTCACCATCTTTTGATTTAGCTTTGAGTTTGCATTTAATATTATTTTTAACATAGATGGCAACACCGCCGGCTTTTTTGTCCTTTTTGCCATTTTTTTGCTTTCTATCAGCCCTGAAGAGTTTGTATCCCTGCAATTTATAGCATACATCATCGACTTTGTCATTAAACCATGTTTCAGAGACACACACTATCTCCACATTGGAGCACTCGAAAATATGGCGAAACTCATCTATTTTCATTTTTAAACTTTGAACATTAATGTGAACAACGCTTAAGCGAATTTTAAGTTTATTAAAAACGCGAGCCATGCTATATATATTGAATTTGGAATATACCCTCGTATTGTTTAAATTGCTCAACATGAGATAAAGAACGGATTGCGACGCAAGCAAATGTGTTTTGTACATTAAATTTGGTTTCATGTTTAGTATTACGACAATTGGTTGTATTACAAAGTAATTTTAATAGAAATATTAGATGTGACAAAATTAGTTTTGATAATAATTTTAGATATGGAGGTCGAGTGGCCAAATACAAGTATATGGGGGAAAAAAATAAAAGAATATTGAAACTGTAAAATAGAAGTAACTTAATATACAGCGTAAATATTACCATCTTGCGGACGAAATAAGTTATAATCATCACCGATTCAATATATATGTATGCCAAAATTCCGAGGTGTTAAGTTCTCCTTTACTCTAAAAGGGATATCCGATGCAATTCATATGTCATTCAAACGTAACGGACCTTTGCGTGATCGTGTTAGGCTTGAAATTGATTTTAACAAGCCGTTTCTTATAAATGGGGTTCCGAGTCTAACGATTATTGCAGGATCAGTATTATTCATCCCAGATTTATTTTTCTTAAGACGAAATTTTGACTTTACTACTGGACATTTAAAATTAATTGTTTCACAAAGGTTATTTATTTATTTATTTATTTATAGTAGAAATAAGAGTTTTTTTACAATAAAACTTATTGCTATGACTACGTAAGTTTAAAGAATATGGTGTCACCTTAATTCTAAATTTATGTTATATATATTTTGGAAAGACTTGATAGTACATGTACAGGTACACCATATAGTCGTATATCACAGGCAACTGCAGCATTTTCTTGCTTGTCGAATACATTCTTTAGATCAATTAGTTCTTTCTGTATATATAAGACATTTGCCGCGACTGATTCCAATTGAAGGACTCTTTCTTTAACATCGTTTAGCTCATTCTTATAGCCTTCAAGCTTTTGTTCAACCGCACTGAGTGCCACGCTTATTCTTTGCTCAAGTCTATCTTCATGTTCGCGAAACATACGTTGAATGAGTGTTTGCAAATTTTCTGTTAGATCTGCGCTCAGCTTATCAAAACGTTTATCCATTGTTGTTATTATTTTTAATGGAGATTCAACGTTAGTTAAATGAGGTGATTTTGCTATACTTTCACTTATGGAATTTTGCAATACGTCTCTTACTCGTTTGATTGTAAGATTATTAGCATTATTATCGTTATTTATTGTGTTACCGTTGTCTATTGTTGATGTAGCATTGACCATTGCTGAAGCATCCACTTGCTGATTTTTTGTTGCGGCTTTTCTATTGTTTCTCATGGTTTGGTATTTATCCAATGAGGTGGCAGCACAATATGTAAGTTTCCGGCAGGTATATCTAGGACACAAACCAAGATCAGATGTTAACTGGCAAACAAATCGCGCAGGACACCAGAACTCAGATTCTCGTAGTTGTTGTTGCTATTTTGGGACAGCTGATGTGCCAACACAAGAAAAAAAAAGCAGGAGCACTGTTGAAAACCCACTTCTTTTTATATAAATACGTCCGCCGGAGCAAATTTTTGATGCTGAGGGTAATTTAATGCACTTTAATTTTGTGAAATTAGCTTTATTTTGTTTAATTGGCTTTTAAGTAAGCTGAGAAAGCAAAAAACTCAATACAATAACAATAGCACCACAAAAAAAACGTCTTACTCAACCAGAGTTGCCGATCGCGTATGATTATTTTTTACTTTGTATAATGTTTCTAAAATTTGCAATATGGCATATTTACGAACTTCCAACCTAGTTTGATATAAAAGCTCGCTTGCAGTCCCTAAGGATAAGTGCAAGATATTTTTAATTACTTTGTTTTGTATTCTTTGGATTTCATTTGTAAGTTGCTCCGGGCAGTTATTCCATATAGGGTTCAAATAATATAGGTATTTTAGACATGAACAGAGGGTTATATAAAACCATAAATGTTTTTGAGGAATCACTTTACGATTTCTATAAAGCGCAAAGTTTAGTGGTTATAATTTCTTTTTATTCGGCTTATGTGTTCTCGCCAGTTTAAATTGGCGTCAAACCAAATGCCAAGGTATTTTAATGTATCTACCCTAGAAATGAAACTACCATCGAGATGAAATCATGCATACTAGGAATATCCTTGTAATTGTTAAAAATTATGAAACTGGTTTTGGCTAGATTCATTTTCAATAAATTTTGTTCGAACCACTGTCTTTAAATCCCCTTGTATATCAGTTAAAAGCTCATCAAGACTATTAGTAGCATACAGGAAAGTTCCATCAGTTTTTATCTTGTATGTGACAGAATGTGCAGTATTACCAAAAAAATAGCTTGGGGATTGATTCATAATGCACAGCAGTGCTACTAATAGGTAACACATACGACTTTTTGGAGTTTAAGCAGAGACAGTTATCATACGCCCATTTTGAAATCGCACATAAGTCACAAATACAATTAAACATCGTCTGCAAAGGCATGAACATTTACATACTGGCAAATGGAAAACACATCACTAACAAACATACTAAATAGAAGAGGGCAAGCACAGAGCCTTGGGGTACACCAGAGCCTTTGCATAACACTTTCTGCTAAGTAACTGGCCATAAGCTGGATAGAGCTGTAAAGTAGTGTTTAAGTTTATTACAAAGAAGATTATGGCTCACAGAATCAAACGCTTTAGAAAAGTCGAGAAGAGTCAGTTCCCCTTTATCATAATGCATTCTTATGTCATCAAGGATTTTTGCCATAGCAGTAGAGCAACTGTGGTTAGGTCTGAAACCGGATTGAGCTGAACTGAGCAGTTTGTTCTCATCAGCATATGTTGAAATTTCCATCCCTAACTCGAATTTATTTCCCGGTTCAAATACATTTGAGATATTATGCGATAAAGGAATGTCGCGATATTCACTGCAGCTAGCAAAATAGTCATTCAGAGTATCAGGATCAACCCGATACTGCGATTTCATTTTTCCACGTCTGTTACGGATTTTTAAGTTACGCCCTAAATCTTTAGACGGGATTGACGGGTTCAGTTTACTCTGACAGTACACATACTTTGCTTTTAGGGTTATGATTGTGGCTCCCTTTCGGGCAATCCTGTATTGCGACCATGCGGACTCCGTTTTGTTCCTCTTCCATTTTGAGTAAAGCTTATGACGTTCTGTACGTGTACGTGAATAAAGCTTATTACGTAGTCGTAACAGTATCAGATGGACAATTAAAAGTAACATCTAGCGTACAAAAGGTTAAGTCGTGGTCGGAAATGAAGCTTATTTGATCAAATTTGAGAACATTCCGGCCTAGATGTAATCATGAGGTCTAACAAGCAAGAGGTAGAATCAAGCGAGTCCGTGTTTGTACCAGTTTATTGATAATAGTAAGACCGGATATGAGTCATTGAGAAGAATGTTTACATTAAAATACATATAACAAAGCGCTCGAAAATAATTAAAAATAGAGCCAACTCACTAAAAAATGAATCTAGCAGGTAATATTTATAAGGATTGTATACACAAGATACCAATACTTTTTGAAAGTTATCCGAGACTTCAGCTATTATGTACTCCGTATCAATAAATTGCAACACCTCCTCCCTTTTTTGCCTTTCGATCAACATGCACTAGCCGATAATTAGGGATACTGTAGACGATATCGGGTATATCAGGAGAAAACCAAGTTTCCGAGACTTAGGCTGCGAGCATTGCAATGGACCAGATTTAAACCATTGTGTTGCTTGCAGAAAATATTTATTAAAGTCTTGTGGCACTCGTGAATGCTGTAGACGGATTTCCTACTGGGGTTCAAGACCATCGGCATAAGAAGGAATATGAAAGGTGGTAATAACTACGTGACGACAACAGCACATATTGAAATGTATATAATCAAAACAAAATACACTATGAAGGGAAAAGTATAAGAAAGAAAAACAAACAGATAAATCATATGGCAAAATTTGCAATAGCAAACAGATAGTCAAGAGGTTAAGAGAAAAGGAAGGATGAAATAGTAAATAAAGGAAAGTGAGAATATTTAGCATGTTTGAAAGACAGTATACAATGCATTTATAATAAAACTTAGAATAACATTATTTATGCGCTCATTTTCCAACAGTAGCAGTAGGGATGTAATTTTCAATCAAAACTGGAGCAAATTTCCGGTGTAGGGTTGCTGTGTAAGTTAATTTGTGTAACTTATTTAGTAAGGAAATATGAGGCAAAACGAGTCAAAAGGCAAGTTTGCTCTAAGTACTGAAAAAGTTATGGAGATTATATATATATATATATAGATATGGCGCGATATACAACAGTTATATCATCAACCTCCTAAGAGATTTTTGCCCCGAGCTTCTCTTCCCATTTGTGGTGTGCCGCTTTGAATTTTTTCCTATAAATTGGCGGGATCTACGGTTTTTCTCCCACTCCCGAGCGGCATCTACAAAGCAGATGAATTTTTGCTTAGAAGCCTTTCATGGCAGAAATACCAACACTACCTCCACACCACGGCAGCCGCCGTGGAAACCTTAATCCACTTAATGGAGGAAAACATACCGACGACCAGACCAATTTTTCGCAATTTACGTTTGGTTTATATGGCTCTAGTATTTTCGTTCGGTCTTTAAATCGATCAATTTTTTTCAAAAGTGAAGTGTATCGTTCACTTCGTTCAGCTGTTCATTACTACGTTTATTTTTCATTATTTTATATCCATGAGCACGGAAAATAAAAGACAAAGCGAGGACAAAAACTCAATTAGCATTTGAGCTGCTAACGTTAGCGTCACACACAAAGAGCCGTAAAATGTCGGTATAAACAAAATGGACATGCTAAAGGATTACAATTATCTAGGAAAATATTATCGTTATCAGATTTTGTGGAATCCAAAATGTTTTCTTATACAAATTTGCCAACAGCATAAACAACTTACATTATCTTATACTCTACGCCTAACGACCAGAATTTGTATACGGTAAGCGACATAAAACTTTCCTACTTTAACGATTTAGAGAGGATACCTACATATGTGTATGCAGCTGTTCATATAAATGTCGTATAATATAAATTGATTGATGTTTGTGTGTACGTTGGTGACTGCACTGAGATATGCACTTGAATGAGATATGAATATATGTACATATGTGCATAGCGTTAGGTGTAGCCTGTAAGAAGTGAAGTAAATATCTGTAAGCAAATGTTTAGAATAATTTAGTATAAATAAGCGGAAATTATATGAGTAAAGAGAATACAAGTTTGAAGCCTTAAGCAACGCAACCTCTTATTTTATTTTACACCTCGTTTAGTTTCAAACGGCTCTGAGAGGTCCTTCCCTTTTGAATGGCCGTTTAAGTTTTGCGGGCAAACCAAATTCAGACATAGTGCCATATAGGCAGCTCCTTTTCGTGCTATTGAAAGCGGCTTTAAAATCAATAAAAAGGTGACGAATGTCGATTCTTTTCTCACGGGATTTCTCTAGGATTTGGTGTATTGTAAAATTCTGGTCGATGGTAGATTTTCGATGCCTGAAGCCACACTGATAAGGTCCAATCAGTCTGTTCACGTCAGGCTTCAATCTTTCGCACAATACGCTTGACAAGACCTTATATGCGATATTCAAAAGGTTGAAAGGTTTGATAGCTGGTGCGTTTGCAAGATCACCTTTCTTGTGGATTGGGCAGAGAACATTTACATAGATTCCAATCTTCGGGCCTGCATTCGTCCTTCCATATTCTACACAGAAGCTGGTGCATGCGCCTTACCAGCTCTTCGCCGCCATGCTTGAAAAGCTCAGCAGGCAAACCATCAGCGCCAGCTGCTTTATTGGTTTTTAACCGGAATATTGCAAATCGTTATAGTGGGGTTGTGGGACCTCAATTTCGTCATCTTCGATTGTGGGTTCGAGTTCGAGCTCTTCTCTGGTTTCTTGCTTAATTTCTCCATTTGAAAGGGCAGAGAAGTGATACCTCCATACCCATAATATTCTCTTAAGATCGGTCACCAGGTCGCCGTTCTCGTTTTTACAGGAATTTGCCCGGATTTGAAACCTTCCGTTATTCGCCGAATTTTTTTTATAGAATTTTCGGTCATTGATTTCGCGCTTTTTTGCCCGGAAAAGTCGCCTCGCTTTTCTTTTCAAAATACAACTATTCGAATTGTTAAACATATATTGCTAAGGCTTGTGCAAAGACACATACATACAAAACATAAATGCCCGCTGTTGTTGTTGTTGTTGTTGTAACGCCACGTAGCCCTGCCTAGGTAGCCAGTATCTACCCAATATTGTCATCAGGCTCTTCTAACGGAAGTCCTAGAAACCTAGCGGCTTCGACAGGGGCGGACCAGAGGGATATGGGTGTTAGAAGAGTAGGCTCAGCTGAGCAGACGAAAAGGTGGTTAGTATTATGGGGGGACAAGCCACATGCCGGACAAACATTAGGCAAGTCGAGGTTCAGTCTGGATAGGTAAGAGTTTAACCTATTACAATATCCAGACCGGAGTTGGGCCAGCATCACTCTAGTCTCCCTAGGCAGCCCGCGCTCCTCTTCGGCAACGGGTGGAGTTGTTGCCTGAAGAACGGCGTTCGCTGGAATAGAGCTGACATAGGAATTTACCGAATCGGTGTGGATAAGGGTGAGGGCCTGCCGGTGCACCTTAGGATCAAACGGCGTGGAAATCAGGTGCCGGATCTCATCGAAGTGTTTTCCTGGGGGGCGGATTTTCGTTGACCAGGCGTCCGTTCGGGTGCTGCGGTTTGCAACAGTTGAATAGGAATTGCCTGGTCAGCATTTCGCTATGCTCTTTAACGGCGAGCATTTTCGCTTCATTGTGAAGGTGGTGCTCAGGAGACACCCAGTGGCGGTTCGAAGGGCGGTATTCTGGCAGACCTGAAGCCTCGTCCAGTGTGTGTCAGCCAGCCCCGACGACCATATAGGCGTCGCGTAGCTCAGTACCGGCTGACCAATTGCTTTGTATGTAGCTAGTAACGTTTCTTTGTCTTTGCCCCAAATGCTGCCAGCTAGCGACTTGAGGATTTTGTTACGGCTTTGGACTTTATTGACAATTGCGGTAACATGAGCGCCGTATTTGAACATGTTATCAAACGTTACCCCTAAGATTTTGGGGTGTGAGACAGTTGGTAGCTTAACACTATCAACGTAGACGTCTAATACCATGTTCACTTGCGTTGTCCACGTCGTAAATAAGGTAGCCGAGGACTTATTCGGTGACAATGCCAGGTTTCTACCAGCGAAAAATTCCGACACGGCTGGGAGGTACGAGTTTATGCGAGAGCAGAGTTCTTCAACGGAGGGGCCCATTGCCAGAATCGTACAATCATCGGCGTAAGAGACGATCGAGACACCCTCTGGTGGGGGGGGAAGTTTCGATATATAATAGTTAAATAGAAACGGGGATAGGACACCACCCTGTGGCACCAGTTGTTTAACTATTCTGGGTTTTGATCGGGCGCCTCTGAATTCTACCGACGATTGACGACCACTCAGATAATTGGCAGTCCAACGTTTAAGACAGGGGGGAAGGGACGAATCTTCCAGGTCTTTCAATAGACGAGCATGATTGACCGTGTCAAAGGCTTTGGCCAAATCAAGCGCAACTAGCACTGTCCCCTATCTGAGTGGTAATGGCGTTCAGCGCGGTGGTAGTGCTGTGGTTTTTGCGGAAACCATGCTGATGTTCGGCGAGTCGCAAATTAGCGGTGAAATATGGTAATAAGATGGATTCCAACACTTTCACTACTGGCGAGAGAAGTGATATCGGGCGAAATGACTCCCCTACGGCAGCTGGCTTGCCAGGCTTTAATAGTGGGACCACCTTTGCCTGTCTCCATCTTTCAGGAATGACAAAGGTGGTCAAGGAAAGGTTGAAAATGTGTGTTAAATATCTTATGCCTTCGTCGCCGAGGTGTTTTAGCATCAGCATGGAGATGCCATCGGGGCCTATGTACTTGGTGTTCTTAGATCTCCATATTGCCTCTTGTACTTCGGTTGTGGAGATGGAAATGGTCGCATCGCTGTTTTTGGGTTTATGCGCTTCCCTGGTGGCTCGGCGAATTTCTTTGTCCAACGGAGGATGCATTACAAACTGTCGGCAGAAAGCGCTCGCGCATCGTTTAGGTTTCGACTGAACCTTATCGCCGAAGGCGATGGATATTTTGTCGTTGGGTTTAGTCGGGTTGGACAAAGATTTCACCGTCGACCATAATTTGCCAACCCCAGCCGAGAGGTTACAAGACCTTAGGTGCTCTTAGATGTGGTAACATCATTAGTAATATATGTAATTAAGTTAATAAATAATACAATGTTACTTTTATTACAATAGCACTAATTTGTGTAATTTGCTTTGTTATGTTTCAATTTCACACATTCCAAGGCAAAGAGCTGACTTCGAAAAACTTATAGCTCTTCCTCTTCTTCTTTTGATTCAAGCGTAACTCAGAATGAATAATTTTCGATCCGAGCGGAGCGTAGAGCTGGAACGTAATTGTAATGCAGAATAGGGGTAAAAGATGATGTAATAGATAGTGAAGAATCATTTCTATTGTAAGTGGTAAATTAAACTATCACTAAATAACAAAATATAAATAGCTTTCCCCAGGTTCATGAAAGGTATGAAAATAAAAAAAATTATTACAAGAAAAGGCAGTAGGGTGTTAACTGCTTGTCTGCTGTATATTTTGCGTGTTTGCTATCCGATTTGCGTTATTTTTGGCAGGAGTATACTACATTCTATTGGGAAGCACCTCACGAACTTTCATGAAAATACCTTCTTGAAATTTCAAGCAATCCCTTTTATAGCTGACCTTTTTTGCTGAAAAGTGGGCGGCGCCACGCCTACTTCACCAAAATCCACAACATTTTTTTACAGTTAAGTTTTGCTTAAAAAGCTTATTATGTGTGTAAAATCTTATTTATATAACTTGTACAATTATGGAAATATCGCGATTTTAATTTTACAAAGAAATTTTTCAGAACTGTGTTCAAAATGTGGGCGTGTCCGTTAACCAATTTTGTTTATTTTTACAGCAAAGGGTTAGCTTTATATGTTGAACACTTTCTCCAAATATCGTTTCAATAAATCAATTTTTACCAGAGTTATGGCATGAAAAGTTTTGTGGAATAATCCACCATAAAGGGGCGGGGCCACGCCCATTTTTGAAAAATATTATGCATTCGACTTTCTTTGCCCGCGAACACTTTAGAGGTGAAATAGAAATGATTTACACGTAGTGTAAGTAAAGTTATTGCATATTCAATATATCCATGATCCTTTGCAAATTATTTCGTATAAAATTGGGCGTGGACCTTAACCGATTTCGCAAATTTTTTTTCGGAATATCTGTGCTGAATTTCATTTTGCTATCTTGAGCGGTTTTTGACTCATGATTAATAATATTTCCAAATTTAACTTAATCAAAAGTGGGCGGTGCCACACCCCTTTTTAAAAATTTATTTAGAAAATTATTTGTTGCCTTAACGGTAACGTACACACCAAATTTTATCCTTATAGGTGTATTATGAACTAAATAATCACTCTTGTTGTATTTTCGAAAATATTATATATGTATATAGAAAGTGGGCGTGGCTTTTAACCGATTCTGCCTATTTTCAATAGCGCTCCGAGATAAGTTAAAAGGAACCTGCATACCAATTTTCATTGAGATATCTCAAGATTTACTCGAGTTATCGTGTTCACAGACGGACGGACGGACAGACGGTCAGACGGACGGACATGGCTCAATCAATTTCTCTTTTCCTCCTGAACATTTTGATATACATAAGTCAATATCTATCTCGATTCGTTTATGCCGTTACATACTACCGTTAGGCGAATGAAGTTAATATACCTTGTGTGCGAAGCACTACTAGGTATAAAAAGTACACATAAGTAGCCAAACCTGCCTAAAATTAATTTACAAGCAAACATTTTTTTTCTGAATTACCAATTTCTGACAATATATTCTTCTTTTTATGCAATTAACCATCAAGTTGATTTCCGTCTATTAATGCACAGCTTTTCTAATGTATAAGTAATAAAAAGAACGAATAGCCAAATCTGCACCTTATTATTTAAAATTTGGAAGTGTATTTTTACTCGACTATACCTACATATATAATAGTTTTTTCTATACTTAGCCTTCAATTACTCTTCTGGCAATCGGCATTAAGTTTTTTTAAACATTCAGTAACTTTCAAACAAAATCGCCAGAGCTGCACCTTATCATCAACTTTGCCGACTTCTGGCAAAACTTTATCCCCGACCTAGAGTTCTGGCAATTATTTTACCTTATTTCTAGAGTTAATAGCTAAACCACCACCCACCCTACCCAACCCTACCCAACAAAAAAACAAAAATTTTACAACTTTGTCGACTTCTGCCAACCCTTTATCCCCGACCTAGAGTTCTGCCAATACTTTTACCTTATTTCTAGAGGTAAAAACTGTAACCTCACCAAGTTTCAGAACTGCACCTTATGATTTTTTTTTTCAATAAAAATTTACACCTTTGCACGCACGCCAACGCATCCCTCCCCGGGAAGGACTTCTGCCGGCAACGCTACACCGATTCTCAACTAGTAAGGAACGTATTTACATCATCACTTTTACTGCACCTTATCATTTTTTTTTTCCGTAGCCAGCTCTCCGTCTAAAGCATCTCATTAATGTTCATTGAAAAACCATATTGAAATTTCAAGCAATCGCTTTTACAAATAGCAGACCATTTTTGCTAAAAAGTACGCGGCACCACGCCTACTCCAACAAAATCCACAACATTTTTTTACAGTTTAGTTTTGCTTAAAAAGCTTATTATGTGTGCAAACTTATTTATAAAACTTATACAAAGATGGAAATATCGCGATTTTAATTTTACGAAGAAATTTTTCAGAACTGTGTTCAAAGAGTGGGCGTGTCCGTTAACCAATTTAGTTTATTTTAACAGCAAAGAGTAAGCTTTATATGTTGAACACTTTCTCCAAATATCGTTTCAATAAACTAATTTTTACCGGAGTTATGGCATGAAAAGTTTTGTGGAATAATCCAACATAAAGGGGCGGGGCCACGCCCATTTTTCAAACCCTTTGCCCACAAACACTTTAGAGCTATAATAGAAATGATATACAACTAGTTTAAGCAAAGTTATTGCATATTCAATATATCTATGATCATTTTCAAAATCTTTCGTATAATATTGGACCTTTCCTAATTTCGCGCATTTTTTTCGGTACATCGCCGGTGTTGATATAAATATGTGTGCTGAATTTGATTTTGCTACTTTGAAGGGTTTTTGATTTATGATTAATAATATTTCCAAATTTGACTTAATCAAAAGTGAGCAGTGAAATGCTCCTTTTTAAAAATTTCTTCAAAAATTTATTTCCTGCCTTAACGCTAAAGTACACACCAAATTTTATCCTTATAAGTGTATTATGTACTGAATAATCACTCTTTTAGTATTTTCGAAAATATTATATATTTATATAGAAAGTGGGCGTGGGTTTTTAGCCGATTTAGCCTATTTTCAATAGCGCTCCGAGATAAGTGAAAAGGAACCTGCATACCAAATTTCATTGAGATATCTCAAGATTTACTCTAGTTATCGTGTTCACAGACGGACGGACATGGCTCAATCAATTTCTCTTTTCCTCCTGAACATTTTAATATACAGTGTGTGGAAAAAATATGTTTCCATTGGCATTTTTTTCTCTTTTAATGTATAACAGCGTGTAACTTAAGAGTAGATTTCTGTGGTTCTTATTATGAAGAGTACTCAATTAAGAGAGCACGTGCATGCATATTTCTCTTTTATAATGTTAACGGTACTTTTAATTTACTGTTCGTGTACCGTACCCACGTAGAAAAAGTAAGTTTCCAAAGTAAACACGTGGCAGCAATCCGTTTATAAAAGGTTAAACACTTCACAAAGTTATTCCTATCGCTAATTAATAATTTTATAGTCATAATAAACTAACGTTTTGTGGTAAGTTTCTCTCCATTGACATTTTTTTAATATAACGTACAGTATTACACATTGTCCTGATCTGAACTGTGAAATTTTCAGTAAAATGGGAAAGTTTAAACATCTAACCCCTGAAGAACGCAAAGCAATCATAAACCTCTACAAAGATGGCCATACTTTGCGGTATATCGGAAAGAAATTTGCAAAATCGCACACAGCGGTGAGAAAGGCTATTTTGGCTTTCAAGTCTGAAAAGCGAGTTTCGGCAAAGAAAAGGTCTGGTCGTCCAAAAAGTACAACTAAAAGAATGGATAGAAGAATATTAGAAATATCAGATGCTAATCCCCTACAGTCAGTGCCAAAAATTCGTTCTCAACTGATAAACGAAGGAAGAGATGCTCCAACTGTTTACACAATTCGCAACAGACTTAGAGCAAGCGGAAAGAGTGGGCGTGTGGCAAGGAAAGTTCCTTACGTAAGCAAACATAATAGAATGAAAAGGATGCAATTTTATGAAGAACACGTGCTAAAACCGCCAAACTATTGGTACAATGTCCTATGGAGTGATGAGTCGATGATACGATTACGATATTCGCACGGCATGATCAAAGTTTGGCGTAAAGCAGGAGATGCACTTTCTTATAAATGCACTATTCCTACTGTAAAAGCTCAAGACAAGGGGCTTATGATATGGAGCTGCCTTTCGGCACAGGGTACAGGTCAAATAATTGCTCTGGAGGGAAAGGTCAATGCAAATGTGTACCTCAAGATATTGGAAGAGACCGCAATTCCAGAAGGAAACCGACTTGTAGGGCCAAACTTTGTCTTCCAGCATGACAATGCTAAAAAAGTAGTGCAATATCTCTCCGAGAAAAATATTACAGTTTTGAAGTGGCCACCGCAGAGTCCGGACCTCTCACCAATAGAGAACGCATGGGCAATTCTCAAGATGCGGATCTCTGAGGCAGCACCTCAAAACTTGAGGCAACTCAAAGAATGTATTGAATTAAAATGGCAGCAAATTAGTGCAGCAGATTGCAAAAAACTAATTGACACAATGCCAGATCGAATAGCGAAGATGTCCCTTCAAAATGGAGGTCATTGCGGATACTAAATATTTTGGAAATTTACTTTTTCTACTTAAAATAATGAACATTTTGAAGTTTTTTTAAAATAACTTGTTTCAAAATTACTTTTGGTTGATCGTACTTTATATTTGTAATTTCTTGAAATAGACTTGAAAACAGAAATAACTACTTTTGAAAAAGTGCCTAGCATTAAAAATTTTCGATGCCGAAAAATGAAAGTGGGTTTTGGAAACTTACTTTTTCCACATACTGTACATAAGTCAATATCTATCTCGATTCGTTTATGCCGTTACATACTACCGTTAGGCGAATGAAGTTAATATACCTTGTGTGCAAAGCACTACTAGGTATACAAATTAAAGTAGTGGGGTGAAAATTTCACCCCGCGCGAGTAACGGCGGGTTAAAGAAAAGAAATAAAACCTGATAACTTTTGCGAGTCAACAACTAGCAGAAGCTTACCAAGGTCGGTCATGTTTTGGGATTGAGTTGTAGCGTTCGTTGAGAAGATCCGAGAAAATAACGGGTCATAACCTGGTTGCCCTTTTCTTACCCTTTCTTCCCCATCTCGGAATGAAGAATCTTTTTGTAGCTTCAAATCGTTTCAATGACATTGTTTTGCGAATGGGTTCGAAAGAGTTCTTTCCCCAAAGCTTTCCCAATTCGGGTATCGATATATTGGCACATATAAATGAATTTCGATGTATTGACATATTTCATCGGCATTCACATTGAATTTTGAGTTGATGTCCCCGCTTAGAGCACACCTTAGAGAAAAAAAAAATAGAGAAATAATTGGCAGGGAGCTGAAAGGTCTTTTATGTTGTCAGGTAAACGTGTGGATCCACGGAATACGACCTCATTTACATGAAGATTAAAAGCTGTATTGCACCACATCAACTTGCTAAACTCGGTGGAATCTTTCTATTGATGGATTGATATAATGTCTGGTTCAGAGAACCAGAGTCATTTCCACTGTTTGAATCTTCTTCATCACTTGTCACTACCGATTCCATGATTTCATGGATTTCTTTGTCCGATAACTTCGAAATTTCCACACGCGACATCGTACAGCGGTTTAATAACAGTATATTTGTATTCACTTAACGAAATAAAAGTAAAGCCGACTATATAGAGCACTTTTTAATAAAATTAATATGTAGAAAAGTTCGTGCCGAACCACAACAGTGCCCTGAGGCACTCTTTAGTTTTTGCACAGCCGGGCAGAAAATTCGACTAATTTTAAAACTTTTGATATTACATCAGCACGGCTTTACGAAAAAAAGTTATCAAGCTTTGCGCACATCTCAAAAATAAAAACTTTTGAAATATTAAAAATTTCTTTATCCAAAAAAACTACATTTTTCTCCACCTGCTCGCACAATACTGAGTATAGAAGTTAAACGGTCCACCTGATTTAATTTTAATTTGAGAAAGAAATTTCACTAGAATTATGGGCGAGAGAGTTAAATTCCTTTTCTTAAGGAAACTTAATTTTTTCACACGGAAATCTTGATATTTGAAAATGCTTGCCCTGGTTAGAGGGTTAATATTTATTTTGAAAAAATTTACATGTTTTAATTATTGCATTTGGAGACAAATTTTGAAGCATTTGATAGAATTCACACCGCTATGACAATAGCGATGAGAAAAGGTGGTGAAGAACTAGTTTTCACCGTCATGACGGCCGTAATATATCATGCTAGCCGCTATATTACATTACGGTGAACTTCACCGTCTTCTAACTTTACACCTAATTACTTTTACATTGAATTGTTTTTGACAACGTACACTACCGCTATGTAACGGCCGCTATATAGCGGCACCGCTTTCGAGGAAACCAAAGCTTAACAAGCGTTTCTGAAATTGTCAGTAATTAAATTATTCAGTGTCTTGCATTGTTGCCAGAATACAATTTATTTTGGAGCTAGATTTGAGAAAAAAAAAGAGCTAGAAAAGAGCTAGGTTTATTCAAGAAAATCCAAAACATGTAAAAAAAGAGCTAAAAGGCACTTAAGTCTTTACATTTATTTCATACTAGCAGGGTACCCGGCGTTGCTCGGGATGTAAGTAGTTAGGGGGCCTTTCAAAATCAATAATATACTTTAAGATTTCATATTTATATAATATAGCTGACCCGGCAAACTTCGTTCTTCCCAAAATAGATTTTTTTATTAATTTTTCACTACTTCATTGGGCATACAACTTCAAAAATATAAAATTTTAGTATTCCGTTTAAGGCTACACGATACACACAATTTTTAGTTTTCTGTCCCGGAGCGTGAGTAAATAGCGAAAAATATTTTCCTACACGGGAACACGCCACATAGAGCTATTGATATCATTAATCTCCTGATCAATTTTCAGGTCCTAACTTTAAACGCTTTTACTTTTATGCGCAAAAATTGTTTTGATATCATTTAGCTCTATACCAATTTCCAGGTTCCTGCCTTAAATACTTTTGGAGATATTTAGCTTGAAAAATTAGTATGGGAGGTGCCACGCCCCCATTTTCGTTAACCCCAATTTTTTTGGAGGTGGTAGGGATCGATCTCGTATAACCCCTCACCAAATTTCAGTGGTGTAACCCGAATACTTCCAGAGATACGGACAATGAAAAATTCCATGTGTATGGGAGGTGCCACTCCCACTTGTTCGTTATACCCAGTTGTTTTGGAGGTGGTAGGGATCGATCCCATATAACCCCTTACCGAGTTTCAATGATCTAACAAAAATACTTCCAGAGATATCGACTAAGAAATATTTCATTCGTATGGGAGGTGCCACGCCCCCTTTTTCGTTATCCCCAGTTTTTTTTTGAAAGTGGTAGGGATCGATCTCATAAAATCTCTCACCAAATTTCAGTGGTCTAACCTAAATACTTCCAGAGATATCGCCTAAGAAGTATTTCATTCGTATGGGAGGTGCCACGCCCACTTTGTCGTTATCCCCATTTTTTTTGGAGGTGGTAGGGATCGATCCCATATAACCCCCTACCTAGTTTCAATGATCTAACAAAAATACTTCCAGAGATATCGACTAAGAAGTATTTCATTCGTATGGGAGGTGTCAAGCCCACTTTTTCGTTGTACCCAGTTGTTTTGGAGGTGGTAGGGATCGATCCCATATAACCCCTTACCGAGTTTCAATGGTCTAACATAAATAGTTCCAGAGATACGGACAATGGAAATTTCCTTTTTTATGGGAGGTGCCACGCCCCCTATATATATCAAAATATTTTTTAGCCTGTGACCATCCCTGGAAGATGTACAGTGGGTGTGTAAAATTTGGTTACGATCGGTTTATAAGTTTAGGACGCAAGTCGATCTATACCTATTTACATAATTTGAATTTTATAAATATAGACTAGCTTTGCTCGGTATGTACATAAGTAGTTAATAAATTCCTGCTACCCTCAATTGCGAAAACAGTTTACAGGCTGAGAAGGTTCAGAACAATATTTATTTTCCCACATTATATCCCGTTTATGTCTACGGCAAAGAACTATAGTAAAGGCGTTTTTTAACAGTCTAACTTCGACATTTTGTCATCTCCCCTCTATTTGACTCTTTAGCTGTGCCTAAACATTCCCCAAGTCATCCCCAGTCATTTGTCAAAGAAATTTTTAATGTACGACTTTTCTAGAGATTAATTATTGTATAGATTTAACTTAAACAATGTTTAAAACCTATAAAAAGTATAACTAAGTCAATAAAAAAAAATAATTGTGTTTTTGAAAAATTATCAAGCTTGATAAATAGTTAAGAAAAAAATATTTAGTTTTTAGTAAAACTCAAAAATAATTTTTACACCCATATTGTCACTTGCGAAGCGAATACATTTGGCGAGTCGAACAGATTTTCAAACTCACCTAAAATTTTTATTATGAGTGGCGATGAGTGGTGAATGAAAGCTTTTGAATTTGTTTGAATGACAACATCACACAGCAGACGAAAAAGTTCATTCGCCACTCACAATAAAATTTGTAGGTGAGTTTGAAAATCTGTTCGATTCGCCAAATGTATTCGTCAAAGACAAATGAAATCATTTTAATTCTGACTCAGAATTCAAAGCGCTTGAAATATTTTTTCTGATTATTTATCATGAAGACAGAATCGGGAGGTAAGGTTGTTCAGAATCTTTAGCAAATTAGGAAAGTGTTTTTTACACACAATTTACTTACCTTTCCATTTTGATTCTTGTTCGCAAAATAAACATATGGCATTTAGGAATGTTACTCGACAAAGTTAACCGATTTAGGTATTTGTTATCGGTGAGGGAAACTGAGTTGCCACATGGGACACAATGAAACTAATATAATAATTTCGACGTCGATTATAAAAGAAATAAAAACTTTCTTCATTTTACAATACAATTTGTCCAATTAAATTTGGAGCCAAAAAAGAGCTAAAAATGAAAAAAAGGACTAGAAAAAGAGCTAGGAACTAAAACAGAATTTTGGAGCTAAACGCCAAAAAAAAGAGCTAGATCTGGCTCTAAAAGCACCAAAATGGCAACACTGGTGTCTTGCACCCAAAAATTTAAATTTTTTATGGTTTCGAAATATTAACAATTCACTTAAACCGTAGTAAGTAGAAAGTAGCGAAAATAAGTATAGGGTTTACTTGTATTATCCTCTGTCTATTTTTGACTATTTCTGGCAATTTACGGCAATTTATGGCACGTAAGATATCACAACTAAAATGACAGATGCTGGTGCGTTTCAGAATCGCAAATAAGGGCAATCACCAAATATTCTTGTGTATTCATTTTGCTTAGGCATTTTGGCATATTTTAGCATGTAAGCGAAGGCGACGACTGGAATCCGGCTGCAGGTATATTAAATGGGTTTAAAAAAGTTAAAGTTTCTGCATGCTATGTGTGAAGATGCCTGCAAAAATATAAATGCATGTTAATAGGTACAAGGAATGAATATAGTGAAATTCCTTTCCTAAATCTATGAGTACAACTATTCCAATAGTACTTTTCGAATAAATACTATTCCTATTTTTTGAAACGTGTATAATTGTTCGTTTATTCGATTAGTATTTTTTCGAATACTATACGAAAACACTCCCATTATTAAAAAAAAGTTCTCGAATTATCCCCCTTCCCCAATTTTCATCAGTTCGACGAGTCCCGTTAAGTGTCATGTCTTAAAAAAAAACTTCTTTTAGTTCAACTTTACAGACATATCGGGACTATCGACTTTAGCGAAATTCGCTGCTAAATTCTGGTTAATAATATCTGGAAAACCCCAATGAGTTCATGCTGGAAAACGAAACGAAAAACTTGCTTCTTCATCCCTGATCTAGATTATGCCCCGGGCACTCAATGTGTGATTAACTGCCTAATCAAGACCTTATCAGGGGTTGGCCCAAAAACCGTTTAGTCAATGTCTGATTGTCGATGATGAGCTCATTATCTTCTGATAAAAGTTATCAAAAGATGGACCTCTGATTAAGTACTGATCACGATAGAAAAGGAAAGCTCAAGATAAACATCTGATTTCGTGATAAATTATTTCGCGAGCATTTTATTTATGCGTTTACAATGTAAATTTTGTGAGTTTATACCCAAAAACGTTCACAATGACCAATTTTATCATGATAATTTAATCAGAGTTTTGTGTAATCGAATATGTCATTCTGACCGCGGGTTATCATAGGATCAAGTTTATCATAACCAGACATTGAGTAAACGGGCCTGAGACTACTTATTGGTGATGATACCATTAAGCCATATCGTAGACAGTAGCAGTGCAATGTTTAACGGAATCGCGATATGAGCTCGCTACCCTACCAGAACACTGACTGTCATTTGACACAACATCTGATCTTCAGTACTGTCAGTCTTATTGTCAGCGCTTCATACAAACGTTGCATCACGGACACAAGGGGGCTTGCGCAAAGCTGATGTAAACAACTGTGCACGTGTGACCTATTATTTCATTCTAACACAGTGAAATCGCCTTTAAATTGAGCATAGAGCTGTACTGTTCACTCCACCTTTTTATTGCATCACCGCTGTCTATAAGACTGTCATTTACTGTCATAAATGATACAATACTGTTTACACCAGTGCTGACCATATTAATGTCACTACTGACAAATGTAAATATGTACCAATGCTTTTTTACATAGAAAAAATTTATTTCTTTACATCTGAACTTTATTACATGAACATTTGTTTTCTTCTATGATTTATGTAACTAAAATAAGAACGTTAATTAAAACATTACAAAAATTCAAAGTTATGTACAAAATGTTCGCTATACATATTTTTTGTACGTTGGGATGGTTGCTTTTGGAAATGGTTGCCGGCATATCCTCCTCGGAGTTCAGGGAACCTTGCTCCAACACTCCTAGAAAATTATTTTTTGTTAGAAATGATATTACTAGCCTTTAACATTTTATTTACCTCGTAACACTGAATTTTTAAAAGTTTTCGCTTTGAATGCGTGCCGGTTGAAAATTTTCTGGGAATTTAAGAAAATGCACCACTACTGATAATCATTTGATAGTCAAATGGCAGTCACTAATGACCATATGATTAAATTGGGTGAACTATTATAGCATACATACAATTACATTTGCCATAACATATCCGTCTCTCACTGATAACAGCGACCCCTAATTGTCACTATTTTGGTCAGTACATGGTCAGCACTGAAATTTTGAGTTTGAGTGTGTTAGTTAAAAAAATCAGCGTTTCTGGTAGGGTAGGTACTATTTATTGCAGGGACGTAACTGTTATAAGAAATATGATAAAAATGTCCTATTTAACCATTAATGCTGATGTATTCAAATATTGGTTATAATTAACCATTACCGTAAGACATATTTTATATTGGTCAACATAACCATTATAAATGAGAGAAACATTTTTTTGTTAACAATAACCATTATTGTACATAAGTAACATGATTTTTTTGGTTATCGGTAGCAAAAAAATTCAAACAATATAAAACAACTTGAGTTGCTGGAGTGGCATGACCAATTTCTGCAAGTTCCTCGAGGAAAAACTTACCACTATTCAGCAAAAATAGTTTGCTGTCGAGTGGGTCACCGATAACCAAAAAATTTATTACTTGCGATAAGGGTTATTGGTAACCAAACAAATTTTTGGTTGACTTAATGGTTATTCGTAACCAAAAAAATAAATCTCTCATTTATATTGGTTACGATGACTAAAATAAAATACCTCTTATGATAATGGTTAAAAATTCCCTAAAACATATAAAGGGAATTTCCGCGTAACCTTTTCTTCTGAAAGAAAAAAATAACAATTATTTTCGGTCCCTGATTTATTGTGTTCTTACATTGAGCGTTAATTGTCATCACCAAAATTTTAGTTATCGCTCGGACACTATTCGATGTGAGCAGGGCCGTGCGCAGGAATTATCCTGGGGGGGATTTCAATTCTGGGCCCCTACTCAGTAGTTCTATTCGAAAGGCTATTCTACTCGAAAGCAAAAAGCGATTCTAATACACATAGGCACTCTGTTGTTCGTTCGAATTTACATTAGAAAATATTCCATAATAGTAGGCATCACTGTTTCACAAATTTCAAGCACAAAGCAAAATACAAAAACAGATTGCATAAATCTTAAGTGCAGTATTACACGCCGCAATAGCGCAAGTGATAAGCATCTCGACTGCCATACATGTGGGCGCCGGTTCGAACACAACTAATTTGTAATTTTTTATTTAATTTTTTATTAAATAAATTGTATTTTTTTAAATATATGAATACTTCTAACATTGAAAAATATTTTTGTTGCTTTTTTCCAATTTTTTACCTAGCATTCTTCAATTATTTTCTATCAGCAGCGATTGTTTATCTCTTTCTGCAATAAAAATAACTGCTTGATGAAAAAAAGAGACTAATTGTTTTCTTATAATCAAAAGAAAATACATTTTTGTTGATTTCCGTGTGCTTAATTGTTGTAGAATGCAATTTTCTAACTTTCGACCATTTTGGCTTATGCTTTCGAAATAGTGAGTGCCAAATTTTCTACAATCGAAAGGGGATAAATCAAATCCGAACGGAACAGAATGGAACTCGAACAACGAATGTATTCTAATCGAAAATGCCGTACAGAGTACGAATTGCTCGAAAGCGAATCAAATTTCTTTAGAATAGAACTACAGAGTAAGGGCCCTGATTTGCATTCGCATATATTTTTCGATAAGATAAACATATTTGCTGAAACTATGGGTCATAAATTTAAATGTTCTTTAACATTTCTGAAACTGCATACTGTTGTTTTGAAATCTATGACTAAAGGCTAAGTAGAAGAGCCGTTGTTCAGTGTATAGAATCAATTGATTTCTTTATTGGAATGTTCTTTCTTTTATACAAAAATTCTTACACTAATACTTACAAGTTATTTACGAACTAAAATACATATACTTACATATGTATATACTACTAATACATACAAACTAAAATGCATAACTCTAAAATATGCTAAGTCAACATATGGTTGCAATAAATATATAAATATGTCAGTCGCATTGACAAACTGACGTTGTGTTCAATTGGTCATTGCGACTGTCTTTGGCGGTGTCTTTGACCGTCCACACAAGTGTAACAAGATCCTCGTTATGTGCGGCATGTGCACTATTTGTATAAACTCCCGCTGAGTTCAATATAACTAATTTGGGCAGAATGTTGTTTGTATACATTCATATTTGCTTATACATTTATGTGCACATGACAATTAAAGTAAAAGGGCGATGTGTTTATGTAATGCTACAATAGTCTGATGCCTGAAATTATACCCAAGAAAATGTTTTTGGTTGTACAAATTCTTCTGTATTTGATAGAGAATTTATGATATGGTGGCATATCCCAGCTAGCCGGAAGTGCAAAAAAAGACTCCTTTCGGAGCCATAAAACGCTCATTTCTCAGAGCTTTACCCTCCAAAATGAGCTCCTTTCGGAGCCCAAATGAAGCGAAAAACAGTTCTCCACTCCAAACGGAGTCATAAAAAAAAGAGTCCGAAATGAGTCCGATTCCGATGAATTTGGAGGGTTTTATGACACTTTTTATATGAACTTCGGAGCCTTTTATTGGTGCTTTTCTAACCTTTTTCGGAGCCTTTTTCGGAGCCTTTTATTCCTCCATCCTGAGGGTTTTTGGAGCCGTTTTGGACTTTTTCCGGGCCTATTATTAATGATTTTCCGAAGCTTATTTGGGGTAGTTTTTTATTTCTTTTGGGTCATTTTGGAGGCCTTTATCGATATTTTTATGAAACTTTATAAATAATAAAAAATAAGTTTAAGAAGTTTTATTGACACAATTCTGAAAATATTAAATGCGCTATGTTTATATATTTCTACAGACTATTGGTAAACATCCATGAAAAATACGATCTTTATCTTTTGTTAGATAAAAAAAAACCTAAGAAAATGCTTGAAAACATTGGCATGCTTCAACGTTGTCGCTCATCTGCTCTCCAACTTTCATTTTCTCACAATTCATTTTAAGCCTACAACAAAAAGAATCAGAAAATACTCGAAATCTCTCATATAATTGAGCCATGCAGTTTATTCGCTCTACAATATTTATTTCTTCTCTCAACGCTCCGTAAATCTTCATAAAAAAGTGTTTTTTTTTACGTTTACTAAATAACACTTCGAAAAGGCTCCAATTACGGACTCTTGGAGCGCTCCGACTTTGGTAAGCTGGGATTATTCGCACTTTTATGAATACATGGCTATAATTAAAGTCCGTTTAACATTGCAACTCTTCGAGGTTCGGAAAAGAATTCTGTCAATGCTCATGGAAAAAGGATTAGTCAGCTGGTCAGTTGACACAACCTTATCATCATTTGGCCATGACATCAATTGTACTGGTACAAATTAGGGACGTGCGATGAACCGATTAAATCATATTTTGATTAAACATAATTCTGATTCATCAAAACCTAATTAACCAGGTCCTGAATAGTACCCTTTACAGTACTTGTTAATTGAAATTGCTCATGTTTTCACAAAATGAACATATTTTGTTATCAGTAGAATTTTTTTTAAAATGCCAAACGAACGCTAGACAACTTTGTAATTTCGGAAAGCTCCAAGTGCAATTCAAAGTTCCGGACCTACATATGTATTGGCCAACCTTATTCTTTGCAACTTTCACCAATTTCTTCTTCCGTAAAATTATTTTAACTAATTTTGTCAAAAATTATGAGTCAGGATTCAATACAAAATTTATGAACTGTGTTTTGAAAATTTTTTAAAAATCATTGCAACTTAGATTTGGCCATGGGGGGGTTTTAACCCCCAAAACCCCCCGAGCGCACGGGCCTGGATGTGAGGTAAATTTATTAACACCTAGAAAGCTTGCGTTTCGTCCTTAAGGAAAATATTAACCCTAACAGTAGCTCCACAAATTTTGTAAAAATTTACTGCATAAGGTTGCCGCGACACGGCTTTGCAAAATAAATATGTCCTTAAAAGCGCTTATATAATATATTTCTTATGGATCAAATAACTTGTTTTCTTTGCTTTGTCATGCGCAGGCTCTCAGCGGTCGTTAGACATGCGGGTTCGTGCAACAGATCCACGCCCATGTCCAAAATGTGGTAAAATATACAGATCTGCCCATACCCTTCGTACTCATTTAGAGGATAAGCATACGGTCTGTCCAGGATATAGGTGCGTTTTATGTGGTACTGTTGCGAAATCTCGGAATTCGCTACATTCGCATATGTCTCGACAACATCGTGGCATTTCTACGAAAGATTTACCAGTGCTTCCGATGCCATGCGCATTTGATCCTGTTTTGGCTTCACGTCTGTTGGCAAAAGCTGGAGTGAAAATTTCGCCGGACGAATTACACGAGGGTGTTTCCATCGTCAACAACAACAACGTAAGCGTTCCAGATTACAGTTACAGCAGTAAACACAATATTCAAGCTTGTGAAAAAAATGCCGAATCCGATGACGACGAAGAGGATTTAGCTACAGGCAACTTTTGTAACATCACTTCGGGGGATGACAATACGCAACAAAGTATATTGAACTTCCAAAAGGCGAACACTACAATTGCCCGTCTTAGAAATGATGCTGCAATTGCTGCTGCAGCTGCTGCGTTGAGCAAGCATAAAGAACTGTCCATCGGCCAATCAACTCCAACACAGCCTCTCTTAGATCTTCATCTCTTGCAGTTAATAACAGAGAATACTTTTGGTGAGTTGCAATGAATATCTCAATACTTGTGTTAGAATGAACCAGACCTGTCAAACAATGATTAATAACCATAATGATTACCGGTTAGATTTTTTTTTTTTAGAAAAGCAAATAAATGGTTGATTAGCTATTGTTTTCAGGTTTTAATGATTACTTTGAAAAACAATCACGATTTAAAAAAAGTCAAGAAAAATCAAAAACAAGCAAACTCTTGTTTTTTAACTACTTTCGATTGTTTAATGACTTTTCATTATTTTTGATTGGTTTTGATTAATTTTTGTATTGTTTCAGCAAAAACTCATACGTGTATAAAGTTCGTCTATATGCAAATTTTGTACAAATTACGAGTACCCATACATATGAAAAAGCAGCACGTGAGCTGGAGTGTAGAAAAATAGTTTTGTCGATTGTATTAAATAAAGGAAGCGGTGGCAACGTTGTTTGTCCCATAGCTTTATGTACAGAAAGATGATACTAAATATGTATATTCAGTTAAATGTTCTATGATAAAACCGTCTATAAAAAACCACAGCCATCTTTTCATAAGGTTGTCTCTTATGGGGAATGAACCGATAACATCATTACACCAAAAGGGGCTATCTTAACAATACACAAGATATACATATAAACAAATAAACTGATTGGAAAAAAATAAGCATATATTGCTCATAATTGAATTTCTTACAATTCCAGGCTCCATATTGAAAGGCATTTGTTATAAGAAATTTTTTTTACCGTCCAACATAGCTCGCCAATCTTTTCTTCATTACGCCAATTTGAGACCCCGCGAGATCGCATATTGGTCCCACTTGCCCTTCCACCGGAGTGGTGGTCTTCCTTTTATTCTGCTTCCACCAGCGTGTGCCGATAAGTATATCTTCTGGGCTGGAGCGTCTTCGTTCATTCGCATGACGTGGCCTAGCCAGCGAAGCCGCTGTGTTTTAATCCGCTGCACGATGTCGACGCCTGCGAACAGCTCATTATATCTCCTTTGGTACTCGCCATCGCCAACGTGTAGAGGACCACAAACCTTTCGTAGAACTTTTCTCCGAATACTCCCTAAAAAACAACAACAAAGGGAAAAATTAATTTGTAGGTAAAATTGCATCGGTACGCTACAGGGCATCTTAGCTTAGTGGTTAGAGCTTTCTAACAGCAGCTTTGATGCAGGCACGTAGGTTCATATCCCAGTGCCCGAAAACGCTTTGAAACATGTCATCCCGTTCATCGCTGTACATATCCTTGTAATTTTTATCTACTTACCAATTTTTCCTTAAGTTCAAAAACCATAATAATTGATTTAGAATTATTAAAAACGGTCTTGAGCTCATTAAAATTTGCAAATATGTAAAAATTAAGCAGACCATTAAAACCAATAGCAAATAAATTGAACCAAGTGCACATAATTACATGCCTTATGCTGTAAAAATAAGCTGTGAAAAATTTCACTCGAATTGGATAACTCTTAGAATTCGCGCGTTGCATTTGAAAATTTTAAAAATCTTGATAGCCAAAAACTTGGTTCACATTTATCACGTGAAAGAACTTCCAGATTACGATTCTAAAGACAAAAATTTTAAAAAAGCCATAGGTTTTGAGATTTCGCTAAGTTATCGTTTCTTACGAAGTGAGAAAACGCCATTTTCGTATTATTAAAAAATCTCCAGTTCTACATATTCGATGAAAAAACTTTTTTCATCCTATTAAGCTCGGAATAGATTGGTTTTTAAAATGGGCGAAATCGGATGAAAACCACCCTCCCTTTTTCTGAAAACTTACGCTGGGTATTTAATGTTCGGTTCACCCGAACTTAGACTTCCTTACTTGTTTCTCATAATATTCTTACCTTTCATGGACATGGGGAAAGCTATTTATATTTTGTTATTTAGTGATAATTTAATTTACTCTCACAACAGAAGTGTTTTTAATCGAAAAAAATAAGTTGCCTTTATAATAACTTTTCAGATATTAAAATAGACCTGAGTAAATTTTATACGTTTTTCGAAATTTTCGATATCAAAAAAGGGGGCGTGGTTATCATCCGATTTCGCCCATTTTCAATAGCAACCTACCTGTATGCAAAATTTCATGCAAATATCTCAATTTTTACTCAAGTTATCGTGTACACGGACGGACAGACGGACGGACGGACATGCCTTAATCAATTCCTCTTTTCAACCTAAGAACTTTCATATATGGAACCCCATATCTAACTCGATTATTTTGCGCCGTTACATAGTACCGTTATGTGGACAAAATTAATATACCCTTGTACTAGTACTAGTACGCTGGGTATAAAAATTTTAAGGAATTAACAAATTCTTATTTGGTTTTTGCAAGTTTCACGGTCTCAATGACACTGCAAAACCTCGTAAAAGACATTTAAGTTAATATCTTTTATAGGCCCCTGCCATCGAGATCTATTGATTTTGTCTCAAGAAAACTTCATGTTGGTTTGGAAATTTTTCTATAAAGTCGATATTCGTCTTAGAAAAAAGCAATTTGTAGTGCCAAAACAGCCAAACTGGGATATCACTTACTCGGTTTTCAAGTTTTGTCGACGATATGAAGAGAGATTAAGGACCAATACAACTTCAAAAGTCTGTCAAGCCTAAAAAGAAACCGCGATGCGGATGCGTTCGGAAGAATGAATAAAGCATTCAATAGTTCTCGCATAGAAAAATTAGTTTCCTTGGTAGAAGATTTTACAAATTGGCTAAGACATTCCAGTGCTTCACTGATAGGACAATATTGTAAACAAGGAAAATCCATTCAAGCCCGTTCTATAGCCGAAAGTAATTTGTACTACAGCAATCATAAATTCGGTATAAAAAGCTGTCACCGTTGTAAGAGGTGCTTAGGGCCGTTTTTCAATATCTGATTAACGCTACTTGGCAGTTTAATTGTGAACAAATCGGCTGTGGTGCTAATTCCGGGTTCTTTGCTAAACGCTTCTCATTCCGGAAGAATTGCGAACACGCTCGCCTAAGAGATCCTCCTATGTTTATTTTATCCGGGTAGTCCTGTCTAAACGGAAGTGAGACGAGATATCTCCCATCTTCTCTACGACTCGTAGTTGCCCTATATAAATCTTCGCAGTATTTGTCGTCTGCGTTTGGACTGTTAGTTCTAGGCAGATTTTCTAACCCCCATAATGCTGTCAGCTGTTTGTCCAAAGCAACTTCGCTGTAAAAGAACACTATATTTCTGGTTGCATTGGGTGCTTCTACATGCCCGGTTAGTATCCAACCGAACACCATTTCTTGAGCCAAAAGTGTACTTAGTACATTCTTTTTTAGTCCGCTCAGTATTATTTGCGGATATATATCTCCGCCAAGTATGAGATCTACTTCTTCATTAACGTAGAATCTCTTATCTGCCAAGACTAAGTCTGGGAATGCCTGCATAGTCGTTGCGTCGATATGGCAGGATGGCAGATTCCCAGTTAGTTTGGCTAGAATTAGCACAGAAGTTGTTAGGCTAAAGCAAGGGTCCACTGGTCAACGGAGTTCAATATGGGAGGCCTCCTTGACTTGGGCCGACACAGCATTAGTGATACCCGAAACTTGGGCATGCATCCTTTTTGCTGGTAAATTGATTCGGCGTTTTAGTCGTTCTGTCATGAACCAGCATTCTGAGCCAGAATCTATCAGTGCTCTTGCTGGGAAGTCTGTACCATTATGATGAATGGTGACTCGAGCTGTCCCTAGCAGCATACCTGCACTTGAATGTAGATGGCAGGAGCGTATGATGTCGAGAGTGGCATTTGTTGCAGTCGTACGAACTGCTACACTTCGACACTGTGTGTCCTGGGGATAGGCAGTTTAAGCAGCCCTTGGTGGATTTAACGAAATTAATTCGCTCCACCGGCGTTAATTTGAGAAAACGGGGACAATTTTGCAATCTGTGGGAGTTTGCTTTGCATTTTGTGCACAATAACTTTGTGACATTTGCTTGGTATGCACCAAGTCTCTACAGTCTATGCTTTGTTCCCATAGACCAAGCGTACTTTCCGGCAATTTAATCGAACACAAGTAAGTAATAATTGCGTCCCAGTTCGAAGTGTCAATTTTATGACTTCGCAAGGACGAAAGGCAATTATTTATATCGCGTTGCAATGTTTTAATTGCGCTACCACCTCACTCTCTACCTTTTTCAAATTGAACAAAATTTGGAGTTGCGAGTTAACAAGTATACGTTTGTTTTAGTACCTCTCGCATAAGTTTCTCCACGCGATATCGAATCCCTCATTTGTAAGCGGACATTTTTTCACTATATCCTTTGCCTCACCTTGTGTCTTGTTGTTGAGGTGGAAAAGTTTCTCAACAGGTGTAAGGCGCTTATTCAAAATATAAATGGCAGTGAACATGTCACGAAATGTTGGCCATGACAAGTAATCGCCCTTGAAAACTTCAGTATCACATGGAGGCAGGCGGATACTGTGCGCAAATTCGGGCTTTTCTTCCGGCTTAGTTTCTGGCTTAGTGAATGTCGCTTGGCGTGTAGCCATATTTGACATGCAGCGTAAATAAACGTATGCCCTTTTATATTTCTGTTTTACAGACACTATGTCAGACGATTCTAATTTGTTTGAGTTTAGCAACTCCTCTTGGGCCGCTCTGGCTTTTCTCCACATTGATTTCAAGTCCTCTTATTGAAGACCAAGAGTGAACTTGGTGTGGGCTGAATCATCTATTTCATTATAGTCAGCTTCGAATTCGCTGATCGTGTCAGCCAACCTAATGAAACTGTCCATATTTTGGATTTTGAGGAATTAGAATCAAAACCAAACTAGAAAAATAGCTTGAGGTACGAGAAATGCTCAATCGTACAATATAATTCTTAAAAAATTGTAAAGGCGGTATGTACCCCAGGAAAATCAAACAAGCCAATTCAATAATTCTTTCCATAAATGAAAGCAGACTCTTTAAAATCTTATTAAATTTTATTTATTTATTACAGACTTGGCCGTATCGTCTGAATAATTTAATTAAACTCGACAATAAATTCAAATTTATAATATTTGATTAACTCGCCAGCCACACGCTATCGGGGGTATGTTTATATATATAGTATACGAAAGTAAACAAAAGAAACCACAAGTAAAGTGCGCGGTGTATCAAAACGAGCGAATAAGTGAATATTTAAGTGGATATATGTGCGAATAAATGAAATTTTAGCTAAAAAAAACTAAGCGACTTTATTTAAGAAAACCAACTAGCCTTCGGTTGAATTTCTGTTCGTGTTTATTGCTAAAAAAGTGGAAAACTAAGACGAAACGAACAACCGAAAGGCTACGTGAATTTAATGTGAAAGTGAGGTTATGTTACCTCAGCAATTACAATGTTAATTATTTTGAAAAAATTTTAACTAATGCACTCACTAAACAAATTCACTTTTCGCGCTTATGTAGTGAGCACACTCACGGGCGACACTTTTTAAATATAAATAATTGTGGCAATTCTTTTACCGAAAATAGCAACACCAAAAAACAAGTGGCAAGAAATATACAACTTACGTGCTTTGACGTGGTGATCGGCAGAGTATGTTGTATGTATGTGTTATATGTTGTTTGTGGCAGCTTCCTTGCGGCAGTGGTTATTTGGCTGTGTGTGGCTGAGTGGATTTATCCAACGTTGAAATTAGTAAAATTAAATATTCTGTGATGAGATGTTGAAATCTTCCATGTTGTTTTTTGTTGTTGTGGACTATTTAGGCTGTATCCGTTTCTCGGTGAGATGGACCATGAACAAATCGGCTATGGTGCTTAGCTGGAGCGGCCGTGGCTCGAAGGCACCGCGGTCGAATTGGGTTTTTGTGAAATAAAGAGAAATGAAAAAGAACGAGAATTCTCGGTATAAATAGTGGCCGTTTATTGAGTTAAAAGATTTATAATTTGACAAGTTAATTTTACCTTCGAATATTGGCTGGCTGGAAAAGTAGACGGTTGTCCAGTCGCTGACAACCGTTGAACCCCTAATTTCAGCCTCCGGTTTTAAGGGGAGGTGAACCGACACATACACACCAACACGCATGTATATATTTGCTGACAAACATGAATATGCGTGCATGTATATACATGTGGGCGGCTTGGTGTTGGGGTTTTGTATAAACCAAAAAGTGACATTAGGGTGGCGCATTTTATAAGACTTTAGGCATCGGGCCTAAACAAATTGAAAGAAGTTTTCCGGTTATCTGTCAAACAAAGTGCTGAAGTGGATTTATTGTTCTAATCACAGAACCTCCACTAAATCTTCTACCTTTACCTGTATTAACCGGTAGTGGCGGGGGGCTGTCCCTCGTTCTGCTCAGAAAAGTACGGAGGGTTGCCGTAAGATGTGGTGGTGGATTCATAGGATAAGATACTAATGGATATGTCTGGCTGGACTTAACAGAGTGACTCAATACCTTTTGCATGAAGCACATTGAATAGAATGTGAACGTTTAAGATCCCTTAGTCGAGTCATTCGGAGCAAAAAATCATTAAGAATGAAATGCAATTCAATTCGACTACCGAGGGTAGGCGTTTGGTAGACCCTAAGCTTTCCCTGCTAGAGCTAAAACAGACACAAATACTCGGTTAAACGTAACCTGGCGGAATTATGATAGCCATTTGAAGAGCAGTGATCTGGAAGAATGTATGCTCTCAAGCCTCGATGTATGTCAATAGGACGCATCAAAAGAGATCATGTTAAAATCATGTCTTGCAGTCATAAGATCGGCTGGCTCCTAAATCGGGCCGGCTACTAAAAGACCATCGCTCTGTTCTCTACGTTGGAAAGCAAGAGTACACAACTTGGTCATGGGGCATGTTAAAGTCTTCACCCGAGGACCACAACAAATATGTCCATATATACATGTCTGGCTGGCCGGAAAATGCGAATAAATCCAATATTTGTCTATTCCCCGCCTGTAAAAACATATTTGAACATTTGTTATCTTCTTTAGTAAATAACATAACAAACCTTACCATCATTCTTCAGTTATTTGTGCAATTCTAATAAATAAACAAAATCATTATCTGAGAACTGTCACAGAATTGTTTTATAGAAAAGTCAACACAAAGCAGATTTAGAAAAAAAGGAAAGCCGTTGCATTTTTTAAAAAAATAAAATAGTTTTGTCAAGGATGCATCGTAACGTTAATATTATCGCTTACCGAAAAAAACCAATCATCTCTGTTGCAATGATCCAGTTTTTTAACGTTTAAGCAATTATCACAATAATTTATTTTCGCTGACAACGATAATGGAATTATCAAAATAAAAATATTCTGGTAATTAACGTAAACGAAACGTTGATGATAACGTTTAAACTCTACAGTTTTGGTTTTTATGCTGCTGGCAATGCCGTCACCAACAATCGGCTCATTGACAAACACACAAACTTGACATACGAAATAAAAGTAAAGAAAACTTTTTTGGAATGAGTGAGGTTTGTTAATTTTTCATTAAATACTCACTATTTAAGATATAACAAGTCTAAGTATAAGTTTCGGTGAACCGAACATTAAATACCCAGCGTTAGTTTTCAGAAAAAGGGGGCGTGCTTTTCATCCGATTTCGCCCATTTTAAAAACCAATCTATTCCGAGCCTAAACCATAGCGAATTTGGTGGCGCTGCCACGCCCCTTGCTTATAAAGCTTTAACCGCTTACATGAGCCAAAAGTACCGAATCGATCTTTTCAAGGGTTATACCATGTCCTATATATAACTTTGGAAAAGAAGCCGTGCCATGCCCATATCTTTTAACGTATCTTGTGAAATTTTTTTGATATACGGATATGTGTCCATTAATCAATATTTACATAGTTTTAAAAAAGTGGGTGGTGGCACGCCCACGGATTTTATTATGTTGTTTGTCCCTATTTGAAGATCAGTTTTCATTGCAGATCTTTATGATACTTTCACAGTGGCTTGTTAATAGTGAAATGTTGATATTTTGTTTATTCACTTATGGGCGGTCCCACGCCCATTTTCCAAAGTATTACCAAAAAACCTTTAAACATCACTAATAACATCATCAGGTGAATGAGTGTACTAAATTTTAGCATTATATCGTTATCAGTTAAAAAGATATTGCATATTCCGGTTTCCTAACTCTCGTTTAGAGAACTTTAGTCCAAAAAGGGGCGTGGTTCACCGGTTTTTCTTATTTTCTGTGGTAGTACTCTAAATAAACATAACATGCCTGGTACCTTGTTTCGTAAACCTGTCTCACACCGTTCTGAAGTTTTTAGCGATTTCGTTTATTTTCTATATCGGACAGACGGACGGACATGGCTCAATCAAATTTTTTTTCGATCCTGATTATACTGATATATTGAAGTCTATATCTATCTCGATTCCTTTATACCTGTACAACCAACCGTTATCCCAACAAAGTTATAATACCCTTGTACTAGTACTAGTACGCTGGGTATAACAAGTTAGACCGCATTTGCAAAAGTTTCATTACTTGTAAACTGTCTAATAAGCTCCCTTTTTCCACCAAGTGCTACTTTCTACATCTTTAAAGACGTTGGTAGGTAGGTAGGTAGGCTACAGTGTCTGCTAGCATAAGGGCTAGCACACATAGGCCCCGGAGGTCCCGTTGTGATACCACATGGATCTTTAAACGACCCCCTACTCGAACCACTTTACGGAATCCGCGAAGCGCAGGATGTCCTTTGGCTTAATATAGGCTAGTTCGCCGAGATGCCGGAGAATACCCGACTTCAGATACTTCAACCTCTTACCCCACAGAGCGGGGCATTCACAAAGAAGGTGACTCACCGTTTCAGGCTCCTCCTCGTGTCTGCAGCTTCTGCAGAAGTCGTTAAAGGGGATACCCAACCCTTCTGCATGTCTGCCTAAACCTATATACCCCGTTAGAAGCCCAATAAGCAGAGAGAGCTCTTCTCTTCTGAGTTTGAGTAGGTCTTCCGACCTACTCGCACTAATTTCTGGCCATATCAATTTTGCATGACAGCAGGTACTGATCTTATCACACCTGTCACTTGCTTTCTGTAGGAACATATGCCTCGTTAAGAGCTTACTAGTCGCGAGCGGCATGCACAAGCCGCAGCTAGTTTACCGCTTAGATCAATCGGCAAAATATTCAAAATTGCATTTAGTGCGTCCGCCGCTGTTGTGCGTAACGCCCCGCTGACACATATGAGCGCGCTTCTCTGCACTCTTTGCATTAGGATAGTATTGGAGTTTCTCTCCAGTCCCGTCCACCAGACTAGGACTCCATACAAAAGAATCGGTCTAACCACAGCGGTGTAGAGCCAAAGTGTAACTTTGGGGGTCAACCCCCATTTTTGCCCTACGGCCCCCCGACAAGTATATAGGGCCACTAAAGCTTTTTTAGCACGCTCCTGGATGTTCTCTTTCCATGAGAGCTTTTTATCGATAATGACACCCAGGAACTTAGCGGAATCGCCAAGTTTGAGGGTGACATTACCTAACACTGGTAGCTGCAGCGTCGGAATTTTGTATTTCCTAGTAAACAGGACCAGCTCTGTTTTGGCCGGGTTAACACCTAGACCTTTACCACCGGACCACCTTTCCACTAACCTAAGGTTTCTCTACATGATGTCACAAAGCGTTTGCGGGTATTTACCACTTACCACCACCGCAAGGTCATCCGCGTACGCAATGACCTTGGACCCCCCTCCACCGCCAGAGTCTCCAGCAGTCCGTTTACTGTAGCTACCCATAGAAGAGGAGAGAGGATCCCACCTTGCGGTGTGCCTCTGTTGACGACCTTACCTACCGTCACCCCGGCTAGAACAGCTTGCACCCTCCTGCTCGTCAGCATTTGGTTCACAAGAGACACTAACCAGGGTTCAATATCCAAGGTCGTCAGAGCTTCCGTGATGGCATCCGTCGTGACATTATTAAAAGCCCCCTAAATATCCAAGAAGGCTACTAGTGTAAATTCTTTATCGGCCAAAGATTTTTCGATGTGCGTGACAATTTCATGCAACGCTGTTTCTGAGGATCTACCTTTCATATAAGCATGCTGCGAGAGCATGATTTTGTTCTCCAATTTCTCCCTGAGATGCGGTTCCATGAGCCGCTCCAGAACCTTGAGTTGGAGTGACGCCAGACTAATTGGTCTGAAATCTTTCGGGCCAACGTGAGATATTCTACCAGCTTTAGGTATAAAGATTACGCTGGAACTCTTCTAGGTGTTAGGAATGTAACAAAAGGTCAGCACTCCCATATAGATAGCCCGCAGCCACGGTATACACTGTACCATGGACTGCTGCAGCTGAATTGGTGCTATACCGTCAAGCCCCGATGCTTTGAAAGGCTTAAATGACCCAATGGCCCATTCTATTCTTTCATTAGTTAGGTACTGCCCTAGGTCAAATGCTCCCTGACCTGTATCAGTTATGTACCTACGCTCGTTTTCCGCGTCTGGAAAGTGAGTATCAAGGAGGAGTTGCAACGTTTCCTCCCCCGTATTCGTCCAAGTCCCATCCAGCCTTTTCAAACACCCCGGTCCACCACGAGGTGATTTTGATAGGATTTTCCGTAACCGAGAACCCTCCGACACAGACTCTATACCACTACAGAAATCTCTCCAGGAAGTTCTCTTAGATTTCCTGAGTACTCCTTTGTACTTTCTCAGGTGCTCCTTATACGCATCCCACTTTGAAGCCTCCCTCGAGGCCTTAGCATTATTAAAAGCTTGTCTACAAAGCTTCCTATACCTATCTAAATCGGGGTTTCACCAGGGTGGTTTTTGCTTAACCCTAGCCCTTTTGATGGGGCAGGCTTTATCCAAAGCCAGCTGACAAGCGTTAGTAAACTTTTCTACCATATCATCTAATTCTACAATGTCCCTGGGTTCATGGGGATAATTGTCGGAAAGGTACTTGTCCAGTTCCGCACCTCTCGAACAAAGCGTAACGTCCAGAATCTCCCTTCTACTTTTGGTAACAAACGTAGGCTCCTGGCCTCTATTACATATACATATGTTATACTGTAGTATATAGTCGAAAAGTGACTCACCTCTCTCGATCACACCGGTACTGCCCCACGCCGGGTTATGTGCGTTGGCGTCGCCTCCAACTATGACGTGCCCCTTTGCTTGCTCCACGACCCTGCGCACCGCCTGCGTAGGAGCTGGTTTATCGTGCGCCATATACGTCGAGGTCAATGTACATGCCGTTCCATTGACATCTATCTGCACGGATGTCGTATCCTCGTCGCTAAATTGAGGAAGAAATAAGGCATGTATATTAGATTTCAAGCGAGCGCACCGGCCTCGACGTTTACCCCAGTATCGAGCCGATTACTGTGTACGCCTACGCCGGCGGTCTCAGCTCTCTTGGTTGCCCCTCCCTCAGCCGCAACCGCCAGATTACTCCTAGCACCAGACTCCGGAATCGCCTGGAGGCTGCGTGCTCTCTCCCTGTCAGCCGCAGCGCGGCTTGTAGAGGCGCCCTGCATCGCACGAGCGCCGTAACCTGTGGGGGTTCTCCTCTCCGACTTTGTTGGAGTGTCGGCCTCCTTATTTTTTTTGTTTTTATTATTATTGTTTTTATGCATTTTTTGTGGTCCCACGAATAGCGGAGAAAGAGGGTCGTCCGCCCCGAGCAGAGATCCGCATACCCGGGGTAAGGCCAAACGTTACAACTGGGATTGGCCATGATCCCAGAGGGCACCGTAAGAGACTGGGCTATTTAAAGGGACCCCCAGCCAGGCTGATCTTCGGCACGGTTCAACGCATGACACCTTGATCCAGCCCCTTACCTCACGACCATGGTCAGAAATCACCTCAATACGCCAGAGCTAGTAAAAGAGCTAAGACGTAGAGCCGTGATATCTGACCTTAGCTGGATACCTTCCGTACGGGAGAGTACTGAAGTACCAACCTGTACAGAACACTGTGGTATCCATTACCAGTCGGCACCCTCTTGGAGGGTTCAGTCTGAGGATTTTCGCCAACCAAAGACGTTGACATTAGGACAATATATGTCGACTACCAGCTATGACACCACAGGAAGGATGCTTCACCGAGTTCTCAACTTCGACGTCTTTTATCACAATTAGGTGTCTTAAAGCACCGAACAACTGCTACGTCCCTAAGTTTGCGATCCCTTCCTATTTTATTAGATACTCCCGCAAACAAAAAGCGTACATATGTATATATTAATAAAGCAACGATTTGGGTCACTGCCTACGACTATAATCAAGTTCTAAAATATGTTGGGAGGAGTACAAAAGACACTTTTCTGTTGTAATGAAAATCGGCCTCCGGAGAATAAATATTGTTATCTATCATTTTGAAAAATATCTGCAAAAATCCGAAGAACTTATCGGGGGCGTTTTCTAAAGTTTTTGTGTGAGTTACATCTTGAGTTGCCGACCTATTGTCCACGATTAAAAAAAATAACTCGATCTCTTCTTGGTACACATTATTTCATATATCTTGCAAACTACTTAAAATAATTGTTCTCGGAATCGGATTATTATTTCTGGGTACTATGCGTGTCTCTTGATACCTCTCCCGCCAATTTTTGGACGTGTTTGAGCACTGGGTTGCAGTCGTAAACAATTACCACGATTTGTTATTTCTTCAATAAAAATAACACAATCATAAAAATAAGAAATTTTTAAACCGAACATTTTTTTTAATTTGACGTAAAAATTCCTAGAGAAGAGAGAACTGTCAAGTTCGCTACTACTTTGTTTAATATACCTTGATTTTACTTGCGCTGAAAAATGAAATAAAGAAAGGGCTTGAAATACTTCTTTTGAAGAGCAACGGAAATGTTTTCACTTATAGGAGTTTTTTGATTCTAGAGTCAACCATTCAACAGTAACTGTTATGAGTTTAATTATAAAACTCTCTAATTTATCATTATTTTCAAATTTTTTTTATGAAAATCGACAATAATAGTTATCTTCGATACTTTAAACTCTCCTCCGATACGGGGAAGCCTTGGATTTTTTCCCTGGGGTCCCTGATATAAAGCCATATGCAATTTAGCGTTGATGTTTGACTGCATCCAAAATATTTTTCAAAAACATTTTGATGTTCCCTATCCCGGTATTTGAGTCTGGGATCTTCGCTGTGGTGCGTCTCGTAGCCATACCACAAAATAATCAAAATTAAGAAAAACAAGAAAGGAAGTCTAAGTTCAGGTGAACCGAACATTAAATACTCAGAGTTAGTTTTCAAAAAAGGGGGCGTGGTTTTCATCCGATTTCGCCCATTTTAAAAACCAATCTATTCCGAGCCTAAACCATAGCGAATTTGGTGGGCGCGGCCACGCCCCTTGCTTATAAAACTTTAACCGCTTACATGACCCAAAAGTACTGAATCGATCTTTTCAAGGGTTATACCATGTCCTATATATAACTTTGGAAAAGAAGGCGTGCCATGTCCATAACTTTTAACGTATTTTGTGAAATTTTTTGATATACGGATATATGTGTCCATTAATCAATATTTACATAATTTTAAAAAAGTGGGTGGTGGCACGCCCACGGATTTTATTATGTTGTTTGTCCCTATTTGAAGATCAGTTTTCATTGCAGATCTTTATGATACTTTCACAGTGGCTTGTTAATAGTGAAATGTTGATATTTTGTTCACTCACTTGTGGGCGGTGCCACGCCCATTTTCCAAAATATTACCAAAAAACCTTTAAACAACACTAATAACATAATCAAGTGAATGGTGTACTAAATTTTAGCATTATATCTTTATCAGTTAAACAGATATTGCATATTCCGGTTTCCTAACTCTCGTTTAGAGAACTTTAGTCCAAAAAGGGGCGTGATCGTTCACCGGCTTTTCTTATTTTCTGTGGTAGTATTCTACATTAACATAACATGCCTGGTACCTTGTTTCATAAACCTGTCTCACACCGTTCTGAAGTTATTAGCAGTCGAATTTGAAAATTGCTTGACTTATAATTTTGCAAAAATTATGTAAAGAATATGAAAATTGATGTATGTACCAAATTATATTATTATAGCGGTATCAGTTAATAAGATATGGACTTTTCAATATTTCGACCTCTTTCAATATAACTTTTATGAAAAAGTAAGCGTGGGAGCGAAGCGATTTCGTTTATTTTCTATATCTGAATTTAACACAACAATAGTATGGCCTCTACAAAATTTCGCTATACTAGCATAAACTGTTCTGAAGTTATTAAGAGTCAAAATTTGAAAATGTCTTCAAATATATGTGGGAGGACCACGCCCCTTTGCAAAATATTTGATAAAATCGGTCTTAGAACATTTAAATCAATACATACTGCAAATTTTATCATTGTAGCTGCTTCTGATATCGAATTAACCCGTTTTATACGTTTTTGAAATTTTTGATATCGAAAAACGGGCGTGGTTATGGTCCGATTTTACCCATTTTCAATACCAATCTAATATGAACCCAAATAAGTACGCGCGCCGAATTTGGTGAAGATATCTCATTATTTGCTCAAGTTATCGTGTTAAAGGACAGACGGACGGACATGGCTCAATCAAATTTTTTTTCGATCCTGATCATATTGATATATGGAAGTCTATATCTATCTCGATTCCTTTATACCTGTACAACCAACCGTTATCTCAACAAAGTTATAATACCCTTGTACTAGTACTACTAGTACGCTGGGTATACAAAATCTAAAAAAGCAAAAATGATCAAAAAAATTTAAACTTATCAAAACTAGTAAAAAACAATGAAAACTTTTTTTTTCTATTTTTATTTTTTAAATTATTTTTTTTATAATTTCATATATTTTTCCAATTCTAATCAATTAGTAAATGAAATATTTTTTAAAAAATAAAATAATCACTTATGATTGAATTGATTTTATCAATTGATTACTGAATTCTAATGGGAATTTGTAAAAGTGGTAGTGGTAAACTGTTAAGGAGTAATGACATGTTCAGGTTTATACTTTTAGTCTTTCATGTGGGCAATCTTATATATGTATACATACATAATATTAAATATACAATATATGATCCTTTTAAAATCTTTCACATAAAAGTGGGCGTGGACCTTAACTGATTTCGTCCTTTATTTCCTGGAACATTGCTTGCATTCATCGAAACCTGTATGCTTACTTTAATTTTAATCATTATTTCCCATACCAGATAAGATATGGAACTTAATTACATCGCTTATTGCCCACTCACCGATCGATATCACCGAAACTGTTAAGTTTAACATCTAGTAATACAACAAGTTCCATTCAATTCCATTCAACAGCTTTTAAGTGTCGCGGTCCAAACATATAGAAAGAAAGACAAAAATGCTAAAAACGGATTGACAGACGGACCAAGAACACCTAGAAGAACACACCTTTTAAATACTGATGCCGTAAATTGAATCCTTGCACTGTTGATACCGGCAGCCCGACCTAGACAAAGAGGTCCTAGAGCCAGGGTTCGGAATTATTCGTTTATAATTATACTTCGATTACACATATATACATATATACTTCGATTGAATGTGAAGTAATCTTGAACGTATCCATATATGTCCTTGAATAAATCCCACAAGTCCCGCCAAAATAGTTTTTTTGGTTAACAATAGAACATGAACGGGTATACGAATGATGGGATTTTTTTTATGCGTTCGTAACAGCAACGAACATCACAGTTAAGTATAAAGTGCGGTGCCGATCGGACTTATTAAAAGACTTAATAAGCTTTTGTATATATGTAATTGTACTTATTCCGTGCTTTATTTATTGGTAAAAGGGGAAAGAATCCGAAATTGAGGGCTCAACCGCGATTTACGGTCGTAATAAAATTTTTTAATAATATTCTGCAGCTTTCATCAGTTCGATCGCACGCATTAGCTGCATAGAGAAGGCACACAAACATACTACATATTTGCACGTACAGCAAAGGCAGAGGAAATTTTCATGTGCGTGCATCTTCATTTGTGTCACAAAGCGTCAGCTTTTAAACAAAAACTTGAAAAGGTCGTGGCACTTAGTAATAATTGAGTTAGAAACAGTTAGGCCGTAGCAAATAACGGCAAACAGAGCGCAGGTAAGCCTCAGTCACAGCAACAGAAATCAATATTGCTTCAAGTAAAGGCACAAACGGACATTCACAGCTTAATATTGATATATACGGAGAAGAGGGATGGAGCGTATAACTTCGTCAGCAGCGACATTGAAAATACCAAACAGGTGTACGTGATATCGAGTCAAGGACGTGTGCGAAGTTTGGCTTGGTGATGTGTTGACAGAGGTTTGACAAGAGTTTGATTGCACCGAGAACGAAGTAGAGTTGGGTTCGAGACAACGAGGAATGTGTTTGAGGTAACAAAGAACGAAGATGTTTGAATCAGTAGATGGTCACAGGAAAGCATCAGGCGAGATAATACAGACGAAGTTATTCGAGTTATTAGCAAATGAGTTATTCACCCCTTTTCTGCATTTCGATTACGTTCCCGATCTACGCTCCGCTGGGATCGGAAGTAGGTATTGTGAGTTACGCTTGAATTGAAAGAAGAAGAGGAAGGGCTAAAAGTTTTTCCAAATCAGCTGTTTGCCTAGGAATGTGTGAAATTGAAACATAACAAAGCAAATCTACACAAATTAGCATTGTAGAGCTTTACAATGCAAACTAGTGCCGTGAAATAACATATTTATTGATTAAATAAATTGAGTGAAATCTTATAGATTTATTGATTTTGGAGTTTCTGATCGCCATTCACTTGGGAATGGCCAGAGCGATTCTTTTGCATCGGTCCAAGCAGCTCACTACTTCCGGGCGCTTGCGTCCAAGTATCCTCTGGGTAGCCACCGAACACCCGTTTGGTGGTGAGCTAAACGTGAGAAGGCGACAACCTGGCAAGGCCACTTCGACATAATCGGTTTAAGGGCTTACCAGGGGTTTACAAGCAGCGTCTAATCACCTAGTGGTGCGGCTGCAAGCGGGCGTCTGTCTTGGATCAAGCGCCTCGCTATATCAAAGTGCACTTAAATTACAACCTCCCATGGAACGGGTTGTGCGTTGGGTTTGGGACCCATCACGTAAAACAACATACCAATGAAATCCAAAAAAGCCTCGGATATGAGAACCCCTTTTTAGATGACGACATACGCAAACGAAACAAGGACTACGATTTAAGGGCATGCACCTGGAATGTCCGGTCCCTCAATGGGGAAGGTGCCGCTGCCCGGTTGGTTGAGGCATTTACTGGAGTGGGCATGTCGACAAGCTCATATTTGGCGTGGGATTTGTGGTGGGAGAGAGACTCCGTAATCGAGTACGGTCGTTCACACCCGTGAATGAGCGTCTCGCTACAATCCGCGTAAAAGTACGATTATTTAACATCTCGTTTATCTGCGCCCACGCTCCGACGGAAGAGAAAGACGACGTGGAAAAGGATGCATTCTACGAGCGCCTGGAGGAAACATACGAGCGCTGCCCTCGTCATGACATCGAAGTCGTGCTTGGTGACTTTAACGCCAGGGTGGACAAAGAATGTGTACTTGGACCCACAGTCGGGAAGTTTAGTCAGTCGAGTCGTGGGGCCACACCCTACGCCGAGCAAACATAAGACATGTCAGATATAATGGCAAAGAAATTTAGAAGTCAAAGCCACTACCTTAGTTTTAATGGTGCTAATAAAATTGTTAGATAGGTGTTTTGAATACTAGTCTAATTTTCGGTTATTGCTTACAACCAGTGCCGAGTGCTAATGCGCTTCCAAAAATATTAAAATTATTAGATCACCGGAGGTGGATTCATATTCCTGGCATCGAAACGCGTCTTTTGATCCACCCCCCTCAGGCGCGTAGCCAGAAAAAAATTTCGGGGGGGGTTTTGGCCAAAGTGTCAGTAAATAAGAATTACCTATAAATACACATATATTTATATTTTCACATATTACATATTTATACTTTTATTTATTTGAAATTTTCCTCTTTCTACACGGCTAAAAATTTGAGCCTCAATTTTAAACCATTCATTGGTTTACACAATTTTTAAAACTTTTTTTTAATAAATTCCAAACCTTTCTCAATTTTTTGCGGTTTAGATTTAAAACTTAACCGGGATAAACAAACACGGTACTTTTCGCACAAAATTCATGAGTGCGCCGTAGCTCAGTAGGTAGAGCATTGCGCACTGATTTGGGGCACGTCGGTTCGAGACCTAACATTTTTTAAAAAAAACATAAAAAATTGTTAACAACATTTTCGGGGTAAAATTTAAATAATTTTTATTAGGCGCATTTCTATGACAACCGTCGTAAATTTAATTCTAAACCAAATTTGGTCATACACCTAGATCAGTATGTCTGCGTTCAAAGGGTTTTTTTGGAATATCCAGTAAAATTAACTTCTTTAGACTAATTAAATTATTTTGAATGAAAGTATGTGCAAATACATAATGAAACTTCTGCAAATCAAAGTTCAAAAGTTTATGGAAAATTCATGAAAACTTAAGAAATCTCGAAAAAATTTCATCGAAATTTCTAACTTTCTCGTAAAATTTTTTTGATTTTTTTCGAGTATGCAGTTTTGCTGCTCGTTCAATTGTCAAAAGCCGACCAAGAGCATTTTCTTCAATATAAAAATATTACGCTTATAAATTTGTATGGAAGATAATGCACTTGGCTAGGAAAACAATTGCCAAAAATCGAGTAATTCTTCTAGCGGCTTAAGATTGCTATCTTTGTTCACTTTAATTGAACGGGCCACAAAACTGAAAACTCGAAAAAATTTAAATATTTTTACTAAAAAGTTAGAAATTTTTATGAAAATTTTTCGAGTTTTCTTGAATTTTCATGAATTTTCCACAAAGTTCTTAACTTTGAGTTGCAGTATTTTTCTTGTTTTTTTGTACATCCTTTCATACAAAAATAATGAAATTAGTCAAAGGAAGTCAATCTTACTGAAAATTCCAAACAACACTTTGAATATGTAGCCCCAAAAAGTTTTAAATCTAGGCTAAATATTTTAGACGTGTACAGAACAATATTTATTTTTATTGTTTGTTTTCAAATTTTGTGTAGGATTTCTTCAGGCTTTGGCAATAAGTAAATAGTTGTCGCTTTATTTCTTGAAGAAAAACTGAAACTTCGGAAAAATAAAAACAAAAAATGAAATAACATTGAAATTCATATAAAAAGAGGAAAATTGCAATTATTCAACATGCAAAACGGAACGTCAACATTTGTGGGTTATTCATGACAATTTCATAGTCAAGAAATACTTGAAAATATTTCTTAATCATTTTCTTTTCAACAGCATACCGGGCTTTCTTTTAAACGTTTTCAATCTTTTTTTGCCAAATTAGCGTCACCTTTTAGTATCACCTCACAAGTATAAGTACAATTTAATTGTTACTTTCTCTGATAATTCAATACGACTGCGTTGTGTACAGCTTAGTAATTTTTGGAAATTTTTTTTAACTTCTTGTTCATTTTTTTGGTTAAACCTTTGGCAACCGTGACTATAATAACGAGGGACACTCATTTTTACGATTTTTGCCCGCTGTATGCATATGTAGCTCGAAAAGCAGTTAGTTTGGCGCGAATTTCTTAAAGGGCCAAATGAGTGAACCGTTGCAGGAATTTAGTTGTGACCTCTCAGACTTGCTCTGACAATTGATTATCGACTGCCAATAACTTCTCTCAGTGTGAAATATTATTTAATTTTATTCTTTCGTATTTTCATTATTGCTATTAATGCTAATTTCTTAACAGGGGTTTTAAAGGTAAATAGAGTAATTATTCTAGTACAGACGTATATTTTTTAATTTTCGGAAATTTCGGGGGGGGTTTGAACCCCCGAAACACCCCCTGAATACGCGCCTGACCCCCCTACATTTTTGGACAAATATTAGCACTCGGCACCGGTCGCAAACAATTACCCTGCAAGCATATCAAAACACATCATTAAAGCACAACAATAAAATATAGAGAGCGTTTTACAACTTTTATATACGAGTTTTGCTTAACTTTTAAGAATTTTAACAAAAAATCGGGGAATTTAATCTTATATTGTTTGCAAAATAAAAACCATGCAGTTATCCGCCAACAAAATTGCAAAGTAGAAAAACGGTGCTACGATCGAAGCGTAGAATAAGCAGAATTGTAAGTTTCGAAGTTGAACTGAACGGAATTGGAGCCCAGAATACCAACCAAAGTTGCCAATTCGATCCAAGTCGAAATGCAGAATAGGGGTGATTAGCAGATAAGTTGTTGTATTGCGTTTAATACATATACATATGCACACTAAGCTGTTCGTTAAGAAAAAAAATGTTTTCGCCGGTTGGAATATCATGAGTTATGCTGTAAAAATAAGCTGTGCAAAATTTCACTCGAATTGGATAACTCACGGAACTCGCGCGTTGCATTTGAAAATTTTAAAAACCATACGCACTTAGGTTGCAGCAGATTATATAAAAAACTTGAAAGCTATACGTAAACTTGGTTCACATTTATTACGTGAAAAAACTTGCAGATTACGATTCTAAAGACAAAAATTAAAACAAAGCCATATGTTTTGAGATTTCGCGAAGTTATCGTTTCTTACAAAGTGAGAAAACGCCATTTTCGTTTTATTAAAAAAATCTCCAGTTATACATATCTGATGAAAAACCCCGTTTAATCTTATTAAAGACATTTCAATGCCCTAACAACCTACCAAATAAACCTTTTCAATTATATTATGAGTTTAAGGGTTATGCATTTCAGAAATCAGCCAAATTTTCCATGAGCTTCGTTATTAACATTCAATAACACTTAGAAGCAGTAACCTTTTTGCATTTATTATGATGTAGTATTGGAGATGGATCGATTGCAAAAAATATATGTTTAAACCATTTCCAAATCAAACAAATATAAAAGTTATAGCAAATTTATCAAGTGTTATTTTTTCATTCGGTATATCGATACTGTTGCAGTTGTTTTTTATTTTGCAAACAATATAAGATTAAATTCCCCGATTTTTTGTTAAAATTCTTAAAAGTTAAGCAAAACTCGTATATAGAAGTTGTAAAACGCTCTCTATATTTTATTGTTGTGCTTTAATGATGTGTTTTGATATGCTTGCAGGGTAATTGGTTGCGACCGGTGCCGAGTGCTAATATTTGTCCAAAAATGTAGGGGGGTGGTATCAAAGGACGCGTTTTGATGCCAGGAATATGACTTCACCTCCGGTGATCTAATATTTTTAATATTTTTGGAAGCGCATTAGCACTCGGCACTGGTTGTAAACAATAACCGAAAATTAGACTAGTATTCAAAACACCAATCTAACAATTTTATTAACACCATTAAAACTAAGGTAGTGGCTTTGACTTCTAAATTTCTTTGCCATTATATCTAAACTTGCACCGGCAGCCACTCCACAGCACCCACACATACTCGGTAAACTCCTTTGTCAGTTCCGGAGTGGCCAATGTCTTCATCCAACGAAAAGTACCACCTGCGGTCGGACTTAAACCTGACATGTCTTATGTTTGCTCGGCGTAGGGTGTGGCCCCACGACTCGACGCCAACCATCTGTGTAGCTGGTCGACGAAGCAGATTCTTCTAGCACCAACTCTATTGAAAATGCCAGCTACCTACTGACGATGTGATAACATCCACCAACAGTGTCCTCTTGCTTTTTGTTCGTCCTCCGTTGTCTGTTATAATCAATCAACTAATCTATAAGATTTCACTCAATTTAGATTTGCTTTGTTATGTTTTAATTTCACACATTCCTAGGCAAACAGCTGATTTGGAAAAACTTTTAGCCCTTCCTCTTCTTCTTTCAATTCAAGCGTAACTCACAATACCTACTTCCGATCCCAGCGGAGCGTAGATCGGGAACGTAATCGAAATGCAGAAAAGGGGTGAATAACTCATTTGCTAATAACTCGAATAACTTCGTCTGTATTATCTCGCCTGATGCTTTCCTGTGACCATCTACTGATTCAAACATCTTCGTTCTTTGTTACCTCAAACACATTCCTCGTTGTCTCGAACCCAACTCTACTTCGTTCTCGCTTACCTCGGTGCAATCAAACTCTTGTCAAACCTCTGTCAACACATCACCAAGCCAAACTTCGCACACGTCCTTGACTCGATATCACGTACACCTGTTTGGTATTTTCAATGTCGCTGCTGACGAAGTTATACGCTCCATCCCTCTTCTCCGTATATATCAATATTAAGCTGTGAATGTCCGTTTGTCTGTTTGTGCCTGTACTTGCGCAATATTGATTTCTGTTGCTGTGACTGAGGCTTACCTGCGCTCTGTTTGCCGTTATTTGCTACGGCCTAACTGTTTCTAACTCAATTATTACTAAGTGCCACAACCTTTTCAAGTTTTTGTTTAAAAGCTGACGCTTTGTGACACAAATGAAGATGCAAGCACATGAAAATTTCCTCTGCCTTTGCTGTACGTGCAAATATGTAGTATATTTATGCCTTCTCTATGCAGCTAATGCGTGCGATCGAACTGATGAAGCTGCAGAATATTATTAAAAAATTGTATTACGACCGTAAATCGCGGTTGAGCCCTCAATTTCGGATTCTTTCCCCTTTTACCAATAAATAAAGCACGGAATAAGTACAATTACATACATACAAAAGCTTATTAAGTCTTTTAATAAGTCCGATCGGCACCGCACTTTATACTTAACTGTGATGTTCGTTGCTGTTACGAACGCATAAAAAAAATCCCATCATTCGTATACCCGTTCATGTTCTATTGTTAATCAAAAAAACTATTTTGGCGGGACTTGTGGGATTTATTCAAGGACATATATGGATACGTTCAAGATTACTTCACATTCAATCGAAGTATATATGTATATATGTGTAATCGAAGTATAATTATAAACGAATAATTCCGAACCCTGGCTCTAGGACCTCTTTGTCTAGGTCGGGTTGCCGGTATCAACAGTGCAAGGATTCAATTTACGGCATCAGTATTTAAAAGGTGTGCTCTTCTAGGTGTCCTTGGTCCGTCAGTCAATCCGTTTTTAGCATGCTTGTCTTACTTTCTATATGTTTGGGCCGCGTTACTTAAAAACTGTTGAATGGAACTTGTTGTATTACTAGATGTTAAACTGGTGGCCCGAACTAAAGTCAGTGGAATTAACGTCAGTGACGTTAATTCGCACCCCAAAAGCGAATTAATGTCAATGACATTAAGACGCATGCCAAAAGCGAACTAAGGTCAATATTTTTAGCGAACTAACGTCATTGACATTAATTCGCATTAAGAAAGCGAACTAAAGTCAGTACATTTTTTTTATGTTCCAAGTTTTCATTTTTCACTATCTCCTTCGACTTATGATCATTATATCATGAATCTGGGATTTAAAAAATGAATCTGGGATTGACTTAGGTCAGATCCCCAATTCGGGGTGTGATCCATGGTATTTATGTGCAGAACTCCTTTCCGCATTGGCGGCCTTCGGCCGCGCTTCAAAAAATAACCCTGGGCTACGCCATTCCAACTCCGGGTGTGTGCCATAGCCGTGGCTACCGCCACGGTGATGTCCTTCCGCGTGACACTCTTTTCTCACAGGGTAATGTGATTACAACAACCACATGAAAATGACAGAAAATTCTGAACTTGCAAATATCTCGGAAACTACTAAAAATATTGGTTCAGCGGAGGTATATTCATGCTCCTGGGACCAAAGCGCGTCTCCTGATACATATCTCAACATTTTTGGTTGTGTATTAGCGCTCGGTACCCCACGTAAACGACAACCCACGTCTAGATTTAGAATCTGAAATGAGATTTCTTTCAACCGTTCAAAAGTTATTTGCAGTTAAAGTTAAATACTTTCTGCCATTTTCATGTGGTTGTTGTAATGGCACATTAGGCTCAGCCAAAAAAGTGAAAAAGTGGGAAACGTGGCACGCGGAAGGACATCACCGTGGCGGTAGCCACGGCTATGGCACACACCCGGAGTTGGAATGGCGTAGCCCAGGGTTATTTTTTGAAGCGCGGCCGAAGGCCGCCAATGCGGATAGGAGTTCTGCACATAAATACCGTGGATCACGCCCCGAATTGGGGATCTGACCTAAGTCAAATTTTCGCCTGCGGCGCTACTTCGTCGAATCTCAAACCTAAATGCCTCAATGACATTAATTCGCTTGTCCAAAGTGAACTAAAGTCAAAATATTGTACGAATTAACGGCACTGACTTTAATTCGTTTTGGGTCATGCGTCTTAATGTCACTGACATTAATTCGCTTTTTGGGTGCGAATAGAATTCAGTAATCAATTGATAAAATAAAGGACGAAATCAGTTAAGGTCCACGCCCACTTTTATATGAAAGACTTTAAAAAGGATCATAAATTGTATATTTAATATTATGTATGTATACATATATAAGATTGCCCACATGAAAGACAAAAAGTATAAACCTGAACATGTCATTACTCCTTAACAGTTTACCACTACCACTTTTACAAATTCCCATTAGAATTCAGTAATCAATTGATAAAATATATTTTTTAATCATAAGTGATTATTTTATTTTTTAAAAAATATTTGATTTACTAATTGATTAGAATTGGAAAAATATATGAAATTATAAAAAAAATAAAAATAGAAAAAAAAAACGTTTTCATTGTTTTTTACTAGTTTTGATAAGTTTAAATTTTTTTGATCATTTTTGCTCTTTTAGATTTTGTATACCCAGCGTACTAGTACTAGTACAAGGGTATTATAACTTTGTTGAGATAACGGTTGGTTGTACAGGTATAAAGGAATCGATATAGATATAGACTTCCATATATCAATATGATCAGGATCGAAAAAAACTTTGATTGACCCATGTCCGCCCGTCTGTCCGTTAACACGGTAACTTGGGCAAATAATGAGATATCTTCACCAAATTCGGCGTATTTATTTGGGTTCATATTTGATTGGTATTGAAAATGGGTAAAATCGGACCATAACCACGCCCGTTTTTCGATATCGAAAATTTCGAAAAACGTATAAAACGGGTTAATTCAATATCAGAAGCAGCTACAATGATAAAATTTGCAATATGTATTGATTTAGATGTTCTAAGGCCGAATTTATCAAATATTTTGAAAAGGGGCGTGGTCCGCCCACATATATTTGAAGAAATTTTCAAATTTTGACTCTTAATAACTTCAGAACAGTTTATGCTAGTATAGCGAAATTTTGTAATGGCCATACTATTGTTGTGTTAAATTCAGATATAGAAAATAAACGAAATCGGGTTGCCGACCCACGCTTACTTTTTCATAAAAGTTATATTGAAAGGAGGTGGAAATATTGAAAAGTCCATATCTAAATAACTGATACCGCTATAATAATATAATTTGGTACATACATCAATTTTCATATTCTTTATATAATTTTTGCAAAATTTTGGAAAGTGGGCTTGGCACCGATCACTTATGAGTCAAACAATTTTCAAATTCGACTGCTAATAACTTCAGAACGGTGTGAGACAGGTTTACGAAACAAGGTACCAGGCATGTTATGTTACTGTAGAGTACTACCACAGAAAATAAGAAAAACCGGTGAACGACCACGCCCCTTTTTGAACTAAAGTTCTCTAAACGAGAGTTAGGAAACCGGAATATGCAATATCTGTTTAACTGATAAAGATATAATGCTAAAATTTAGTACACCATTCACTTGATTATGTTATTAGTGTTGTTTAAAGGTTTTTTGGTAATATTTTGGAAAATGGGCGTGGCACCACCCACAAGTGAGTAAACAAAATATCAACATTTCACTATTAACAAGCCACTGTGAAAGTATCATAAAGATCTGCAATGAAAACTGATCTTCAAATAGGGACAAGCAACATAATAAAATCCGTGGGCGTACCACCACCCACTTTTTTAAAATTACGTAAATATTGATTAATGGACACATATGTATATCCGTATATCAAAAAATTTCACAAAATTAAAAGTTATGGGCATGGCACGCCTTCTTTTCCAAAGTTATATATAGGACATGGCCGCGCCCATCAAATCCGCTATTGTTTAGGCTCGTAATAGATTGGTTTTTAAAATGTTCGAAATCAGATGAAAACCACGCCCCCTTTTTCTGAAAACTAACACTGGGTATTTAATGTCCGGTTCACCCGAACTTAGACTTCCTTACTTGTTAACATAAAAATTGTATGGGGCCCAAATGTTGTACTTGGGCCAGTAAGGGTAAATGCCTTTGTTTATACTTTTTTGAAGAACTCTACAAAAACCAAATATTTCAGTTGTCAATTCTACCTTGTTTATTTGCCTTGGTTACAATAATAAAATAGCGGTGTTATAATTAAAGGTTTTCTTGGTTTGCTACTTCTCCCTCTAACGGCGCAATCTTGAACGCCCCTAGCAATTGCAATGTTATCTCTGTATAAAAGTACTTTTTTATTTAGAATATATTCCATTGTAAAAAGTACTATAAAACATACAAAACCATTTTTTCTGAAAAAAATGCAACGGCTTTCCTTTGTTTTCTAAATCTGCTTTGTGTTGACTTTTCTATAAAACAATTCTGTGACAGTTCTCAGATAATGATTTCGCGAAGAATGATGGTAAGGTTTGTTATGGTATTTACTAAAGAAGATAACAAATGTTCAAATATGTTTTTACAGGCGGGGAATAGACAAATGATGGATTATTTGTTGTGGCCCTCGGGTGAAGACTTTAACATGCCCCATGACCAACTTGTTTACTCTTCCCCTCTTAAGTCGATTGCCCTCAAGCGGCATTAGCGTAACAAGCAAAAAGAGTTTTATGAAAAGTTACTATGAAAGCAAGTGGTTTATGAGAAATTATGGAAAATTTCTACAAATTGGTTTTTAGCTGCAAGAATGGTTCATTTCGCGTGGTGGTTTCGCGTTGGCAATTGCAGTTTAGGTGATACATACAATTTTAGTTTATATTTATAAATGTATATAGAAATAAAAGTTGATATGCTGACAATGCATATAATTAGCAAATCAGAAATTAGACTAATCAGATGAATATTACTATTTTTTTCAATTAACAATTTTATATGTTCTTCCTGTTTGATTTGTGTACAAGTTTTCCAATTGTGAATTTTTATTTGTAAAATTATAATTTCCCTTTATTTTTGTAATTTTATTTGGTAAAATGAATGTATCATAAATCTTAATATTATAATTTTCGAATGTATTATTTATAATTGAAATTTTACAATTTTCGAATCTAGTTAAAAAGGTTCCTGTCTGTTTAATTTTTAGTTTGTTACAATCGTGTTTAATGGATGAAAAACAGTTTTTAAATACAATTACTCCTCTCATTATCTCACTTATAAATGATTTAGGAAATGGATTTAGATTACAAAAAGCTTCTTCGAAGTTTAAAATATTTCTTATACAGTCATTTTCTATTATTTTTAAGTTTTTTCCAAATTGTCTTTTATATATGTATTTACCATAGATATTATTGTTTTCATCCAACAAAATTTCGTCATTTTCTAATACAATTGTCATACTGTCTTTGTTTGGAATTGGTTCGAATTTAATTTTGGAAAGATTTTTAGAAGAGAATTGTGGTATCAATATTGTTATTATAATATTATTGTTTTGAAAAATTACAGCAATTTTAATTTCCTTATAAATGTCAAAGTCATGAATGTGATTAAGTTCAATTTGAGTTAAAATGTCCGTAGGAATTATACCTATTTTGCTAGAAAAAATTATTTGTCCAATGTCATTAATATGATTTTTTAAAAGGGTTATGGCGTTATTAATTTGGTAAGTATGTTGCATAAATTGTAAGTCGTCTTCTAATGTTATTCTGCGTTGTTTCCCTAAATTTGTTTATATAAGTTTGTATTAATATCTGTTGTTTATTTATGTGAGTCGTAATATTGCCTTTTCCTTTTTTTGTATTTTGTCTAATGCATTCATTATTTGTTGTTCGTCGTCGCTGTCCATAGTACCTGCTATATATTTTAATCTTTTACGTAATATATTAATCAATTAATCAATCGTGGTTGTAAACAGTCTATTTTTGCTTTTAGTAAGTTAAAGTTTTTATCTGAAGTGTCTATTAGTCGTTCATCTTCAAAACTAGTTGCCTTTAATGCTTTAATATTGTCCGCGATTAATGAAATAGCTTGATCATAGTTAAGTTAATAAAGTGAAGAATTTTGTCATAATGATTAATTGTTCGATGTTCTCCGATTTTAATTGGGATGTAGGGATAGCTCAGCGTTTTAAAGCATGGTGTGGATGTTTGTGCAATGTCACCATTTAGCGTAGCTGAGTGCCGCTTTGAAGTGGATATGCTTTAGGCGGCTGAATTATGATGAGTAGTCATATTTCAGGCGACTTACGAAATTAATTGCTTTATAGTTGTTTCTTACAGAAAAATGTTTTGACTTTGCATAAATACATTGCATTGTAATTTATGGCGTGCGATCGGAGTAGGGTAGGTGATCATGTTAAAGAAATGCAATGCTTGGGAATTTATTTGAGTTGGCCGAATTATGAGTGATCATATTTCGGGTAGAATTCTTTACAACGATTTTTTTTGTTGTAAGCAATTATTAAGAAGAATTTATGGGCAATTACTATGATCAATTTATGGGTGGTTATTGGGGAATAATTTATGGGGGTTGCAGGTGGTCCTAACTTGTTACAAGTTAAGTCATATAAAATTATTAATTGAGTCAAAACATTTTTCTGTAAGAAACAACTAAAAAGCAATTAATTTCGTAAGTCGCCTGAAATATGACTAGTCATCATAATTCAGCCGCCTTAAGCATATCCACTTCAAAGCGGTCAATTACTTTCGAATATGGTGAAATGCTTTCACAAGAAATACACACATAGAAATTAGGTCACCCGCAGTTGCAGCGCAGGCATAATTCTAGTATAAATAGTGTAAATTTTATATGTATGTAAAAAGAGTTCTTTATTTGACTTCAATAAAGGCGGATACGCAGTCCGGTGAAAAAATAACTTTTTTTGTCCCTTTAATTTAGCGGGACATAACTTATGTTCCTCCTGTTTGATTTGTTTAGTGTACAAGTTTTTATTTGTAAAATTATAATTTCCCTTTATTTTTGTAATTTTATTTGGTAAAATGAATGTATCATAAATCTTAATATTATAATTTTCGAATGTATTATTTAAAATTGAAATTTTACAATTTTTGAATCTAATTAAAAAGGTTCCTGTCTGTTTAATTTTTAGTTTGTTACAACCGTGTTCAATGGATGAAAAAAAGTTTTTAAATACAATTACTCCTGTCTTTATCTCACTTATAAATGATTTAGGAAATGGATGTACATTACAAAAAGCTTCTTCGAAGCTTAAAATATTTCTTATAAAGCCATTTTCTATTATTTTTAAGTTTTTTTCCAAATTGTCTCTTATATATTTATCATAGATATTATTGTTTTCATCCAACAAAATTTCGTTATTTCCTAATACAATTGTCATTTGGTTTTTGGGTAGAATCGGTTCGAATTTAATTTTGGAAAGATTTTTAGAAGAGAATTGTGGTATCAATATTGTTATTATAATATTATTGTTTTGAAAAATTACAGCAATTTTAATTTCCTTATAACTGTCAAAGTCATGAATGTGATTAAGTTCAATTTGAGTTAAAATGTCTGTAGGAATTATACCTATTTTGATAGAAAAAATTATTTGTCCAATGTCATTAATATGATTTTGTAAAATTGTTATGGCGTTATTAATTTGGTAAGTATGTTGCATAAATTGTAAGTCATCTTCTATTGTTTCGATTTTATTTTGCGTTGTTTCCCTAAATTCGTTTATATAAGTTTGTATTCATATTATTAATTTCGTCGGTTAAAAAATTATTATCATAAATCATTTTGTTTACATCATCTGTTGTAGCCTTTCGTTTTTTTTGTATTTTGTCTAATGCATTCATTATTTGTTGTTCGTCGTCGCTGTCCATAGTAAATGCTATATATTTTAATCCTTTACGTAATATATTAATAAATTGATAAATCGTGGTTGTAAATAGTCTATTTTTGCTTTTAGTAAGTTAAAGTTTTTATCTGAAGTGTCTATTAGTCGTTCATCTTCAAAACTAGTTGCTTTAATATTGTCCGCGATTAATGAAATAGCTTGATCATAGTTAAGTTAATAAAGTGAAGAATTTTGTCATAATGATTAATTGTTCGATGTTCCCCGACTTCAATTGGGATGTATCCGTTATTATTCGTTAGATCCTGTATATCAATTTGTTGACCTTTAGTCATTAGTACAGTAGCAATAGTAGTTAATATAATAGTTATATATATATATATGGCGCAATATACAACAGTTATATCATCAACCTCCTAGGAGATTTTTGAGCCCAGCTGCTCTTCCAATTTGTGGTGTGCCACTTTGAAATTTTTTCCTACAAATTGGCTGGACCTACGGTTTTTCGCCGACTCCGAACGGCATCTACAAAGCAGATGAATTTTTGCTGAGAAGCCTTTCATGGCAGAAATACACTCGGAGAGTTTGCCAAACCACTGCCGAGGGGCGACCCCGTTTTGAAAATACTTTTTCAAACCACTGTAACCTGTACCAGGACCCGAACCCGGACCTTCGGTGTGGTAGGCCGGCAACACTACCTCCACAACACGGTGGCCGCGATATAATAGTTATTGTAGCCATTTTGCCTAATTTTAAATTTTACCTAGTAGAGAAAGAAAAAGGAAAGCAATTTCAGCTGTGTTTAATATTATTTTTATGTACTATTCTACCTGATTGTGTTTTAACTGTAGTTTTATAATTTTGAGCTACTATCTATTTTTTATATCTAGGCGTTAACTTATTTCCTAATCTCCTATTTATCCTAACGTAAATTTGTTCTCCTTGGTTATATTGTTTTAGCGCTGTTCTATTTCTATTATGGTAAGCAAGATCTGTAATTCGCTTCTCCTTAAGTTTATTCGTTGTTTCTAATCTATGCTTATCTAATAATAAAGGGTTACTGAAAACTGTTCTACCAAAATATACTTCTATTGGTCTTTTCCCTAGTGTAGAATGTATTGTGTAGTTATACTCTTTGATTGATCTTTCTAGAAGTTCGTTGAAAGATTGGTGAGTTTTTTCGCGTTGTAGGTATCGCCTTATTTCTTGGAGAGTGGAATGAAATCGTTACACCTGTCCATTAGAACAACTTGTATATGGTGCCGTTCGGTGAATTTCTATGCCGAACTCATTTTCCATCATAAAGTTTATTTCTTCCGATTTAAATGATTTTTCGTTGTCCATCACTATTGTTTCTGGTACAAGAGAGAAGAGAATGTCTCTTAATGGTGGTTTTATATCTTCCGCTGACTTGGACTGAATTCGTTTCGCGATTGCATATTTTGAGAATTTGTCAATTGCGGTTAAAATTAATTGTTTCCCCATATGTAATATATTTATATGCACAATTTGACCCGGGAAAGTGGGTATTGGCGATGCCTGAATTTGTGGCTTTGCTGGATGACGATCATATTTATTTGCCTTACACGTCACACAATTTTTTATGACCTCTTTAATCTTACTGGCCATTCCAGGAAAATAATATTTTTCTAAAATTTGAATTTTATTTTCTTTGCCATTTCTATGCGCTCTGGTGTTCCTTAATTATTATCTCCTGCTGTCTATGGTTATTGGTTATGTCCTCCACCATTCTTTGTGTAAATCTTATTTTGAATTTACTAAAATGTAGTGGGTAAAGTATTTCTATTTTTCCCATGACAGACTCTTCTGCTTTAATGAAGGTTATAACTGACGGACTTAAATACTTTTTAATATAGTCAACAAGTCTTTTTCCTAATAATCTTGCTATCTCACCACGTGGCGATGGTACGTAGGAAATATTATTTTGAATTGGTAGGATGGTGTATTACCAATATTCAATAAAAATTTGATTTTTTATTCATATATTGGTCCTTCCACACTGTAAATTAAATTGTGAGATGAACTGTCATCTGACCTTGATGCTACTGATAAACTGTTGTCTGTGTCTCTTTGACGGGTATTCGCGATAGTGCATCAGCGACTACATTTTGTTTACCTGGTTTGTAACATAGCTCATATGAGTATTCCTCTAGAGCTGTTTTCCATCTTTTCATTTTTCCATTATTATTTTTATTGCTTAATGCGTATGTAAGGGGTTGCTGATCAGTGAATATTTCTATTCTATTCTTCTGATCCATAAAGATAATTTCTTAGTGAGTTCAAAGCCCATATTATACCCAACATTTCTTTCTCATTAGCTGCATAATTTTATTATTTTATTTAATGTTCTTGAAATAAATGCTATTGGCTTTGACTCCTGCGACAGCACAGCTCCAATAGCAAAATTGGATGCGTCTGTCGTCCATTAAAATTTTTTTACTATTATCAGGGTATGCAAGAGTGACATCCCTTGAAATGAATGAGTTTTTTAAACTGTTGAAAGCATTTACTGCTTGCTTATTTAAGTCGATTTTTACTTTTTTGATATCCTACCTTCTTCCCCTTTTAAAAGAGTTGTTAGGGGTCTCGCCATTTTTGCATAATCCTTTATGAACTTCCTATAGTATCCGGACATATAAAGAAAACTACGGAGTTCCTTCAAAGTTCTTTTTTGTGGGAAATTCGCAACCACCTCCACCTTTGGTTTTTACACCGTTTGCCGATATAACGAATCCCAAGAATTCAACCTCTTTTTTAAAAAAATTACATTTGTCTAGTTGCACTTTCATATTTGCTTCTTGCAACGTTTCAAATATTTTTCTAATATGTTCAATATGCTCTTCTTCTGTTTTACTGAAGATTATAATTTCATCGATATAAACATAAGCATATTTTCCAATGTGCTCATGCAAAATGTCATCAAGCGCTCTTTGGAAAATTGAAGGTGAATTCTTCAATCTAAATGGCAAACGAGTGAATTCAAATTTACCATTATTTATTGAAAAGGCAGTCTTCTCAACATCTGATTCTTTTAACGGCATTTGATGAAAACCGCTTTTTAAATCCAATACCGAGAAAAATTTACTTTCTCCCAAATTAGAAATTACCTCATTGGGTATCTATCTGCTGTCGCTACCGAATTCAGCTTACGATAGTCTATTACCATACGGTGTTGTTTATTACCTTCTGAGTGTGGTTTTTTAGGTACAATCCAAACGGGTGAATTATACGGAGATGCCCTTATAATACCACCATTTAGTAATTTCTCTGCTTGTGATTCTACCTCGTTTTCAGCGTTGCTGGGTAGGGAAAGAATTTAGAATATACAGGGGAGTCAGTTTGTGTTCTTATTTGTCCCATAACCTTCGTAGTATACGTTAGCCTTTCTCTTTTATATTTATCGCGTTGACGCTATGTGAAGCTTGCTGCTTCAGTCTTATTTTATTTTCTGCAGTATGTATTACTTCTCCCAGTGCCCTAAGTGTGTCGTTTCCCAGAATGGCATCGAATGATTTCAGTAAGGGCATGAGATAAAATTTAATTTTTTCTTTTATGTTAAAAAATTTACGTAAGTGTGTTCCCTTATCTTATTTAACATCTCCTACAATTGATTTTGCACTGAAAAGTTTTTCGTTTGGTAATCGCTTTTTGCTAAGCTTGGTTTTAACTAATTTTTGCTGGAACCTGTGTCCACCAGAAATTTTAGAATGTTTCCGCTCTCCGTCTTCACTTCAATGTATGGAAGCGAAGAGCTAATTATGCTTAAAAATGGGCATCATTGTATTCTTCAAATTCATCCTCGTCCTTATTTTTGGATTGGGTCTCTTCACTTGACGTATCTATATGAAACGTTCTTTGATTTTTAAGAGGTGGTTGGTTGTTGATCGATTGTGGTGGTCTTTTACCCTGAAACTGATTGTTAGGAGGTTTGTTCATACAGTTAATTCGCCTTGAATGTGTGCTTTGGTCTACCTCCATTGGTTCTGGTTTAGGTTGAGGCTTCGGTGGCTTTGGAGGGGCATTTGTAGGTTGAATTTGGTTGGAGGACTGTGGTCTGGTCTTAGCTGATTGTTTTGTGGCTCGTGAGCCAATTGTGAGTAAAAGGACTCTTGTTGAGTGGGATATCTTCCCAGCACCTTGCACTAAGGTAGTAAGCTGATATTCCAAGGTTGAAATATCGCGTTTGTCTGCATAGTGCATTGCAAGACATTCAGTAATTGCTAACCAATCTAGCGGCGTATTGTATGATTCTAATGCCGTATCGGCATTGCCTGTACTTTTGTTTCGGATAACGCTGAGAATCCCGTAATATTTTAGGGTTCCCTTTAGTGGCTCGTAAATACTGAGTATTCTGTCTACACTTTTTTTCCATGAATTAAACTCTTCAGGGCGACCGGAGAAATCTTTAAGGCCTTTAACTACGTCTGGAATTTTATCCAGTTCTCCCAGATTACCCCGATGCCTATCTTCTATAGTTTGGTCGGTTGTTGTATTAAGAAAGGAGTTTGGGTTAAGTGTGGCCTGTACTACACCTGGCCCCTGTTGCTGGAGAATACTCGTTGCTATATTGGTTATCAGGTTTTTTAGGTCGTCTACACTTAGTTGTCCGTTACTTGGTGCCTGAGGGGCTGAGGGGTTTTGGCCAAGGACGGACTAAATTATTAGGGTTTGACATTTTCGAGTCCTTATGTTTCTATTTTAATAATCAAATCAATTGTAAAAACCTGTATTAGTTTTGGCTTAAATTTTTATTTATTTTGCTTTACAACTTTTCTTTGTTATAGCGCTTATTGGCCCTAATCATGGCTGATAATTCTTCCTGTACTGTATCCGTATTTTCATAATCTGCTAAAGTAGCTCTTTTATTCTTGCCTATCATATCAAAAACCGATTGCATGCATTTTATTGCGCTTAATTTTTCTTCTTCTGTCATTACACGTTTTTTGGGTACATAATCTATTTTGTCCTTTTCTAGCTGAGATATGATTCTGTCTAACTCTTCACTATCTAAGTTGGGTGGCAAAGCGTCCATATTATAATAATTTTGCAACGATTTATTTGGCAAGGAGTCTTTGTTCTTTTTTTTCTTTTTTTTTGTTCGAAATTCTATTTTTATATTATTCTATTATTCTGTCCATAGATCCAGAATTCTCCACTAAAATATCTTTTTTGCAAAAATCTAGCAATAATTTAGCGAATAAATTATTCGACTGGTTAAAAGTCTACAAATAAAATATCCAAGTACACAGAGAATAATTACTATGATTATGACTTAATTCTATGTCTTACTCGTTTTTGCTGCCTTAGGTGTAATACTTTGTGTTGTCTGCTGTGCGTGCTGCTGCTGCTCGTATGCGTGCGTTGTTGTTGTTGCCACTGCTGCTTCTTTGTCGTTGTTGCCGACGTCTGCAGTTAATTGCAAGGTAGAATTGCAAGGTAGTCCACAATTTATTTTCACTCAGTGATTATATTTGTGTTGTTATTATTTTATATTTCGTCCCCTCAATATAACAATAGCGTATGTGCTCATACGCCATTATTTTTTTATTGCATATTTAGAATCTCCATCATTGATTCTATGTCTGGTCAAAATTTCGTCAAATTCTACTTCCACAAAGTGGGTCAAAATGTCATTGGAAAAAATGGTGTATAATTTCTTGTTCAAACATTTCCTTCAATAAGTGTATAAGCTCATATGCGCTATTTTACTTGAAATTGCCACTGCAAAGTTGTTAAAAGAATAATAGTGTATGCGCATTATACTCCATTTTACCCTGTAGAAATAAATACAATTTATCAAAACTTTAACTCATAAAATAGCTTATAATGATATACACTATTGTTTGAGAAATAGTTTTATTCCGACCATTTCTATACCCCACATAAGCTGTTTTATTTTCAATACAAATTCGAAAATTTTATCAGAAATTTACAAGAGTAATAGTCTATGCGATTTTTACGTTGTTTTGACTACATGAATGCCAAGGAAATATTGTAGTCATTTGAAATTTCAGCTTGCAAATTCATTTCGCAGAGAAAGTTTGTTCATTAAAAATATGGATTTTAAACATATGAGTGAGTATCGTCCATTATATAATGTAAGTGAAGAAAGTAAGGTAAATATCAACAGGAATTAATTACTGTTTTATAATGTTACAAATTGATATTTTAATAAAAATACCGTAAAATTATTGAATGAAACAGCGTATACCATATAAAATAAAATAGTGTATCAGATACGTCATACGAATTCCTTAAAAAATAAAATGGCCTATATGGAGGACTTGCGCTTTGAATAACATAACTATGGTCTTAAAGGATGCGTAGAATAAAAAAACTTGGTAAATTTAAAGGCAAGAAACGGTATAATGTATTCATCAATACAATTTTTATTTACCGTGATATTGAGGTTTTAATAGACATCTGATTTGACAAAAACTTTAAACTCGATTTTCTCAAAATCCAAAAAAAATTATACGCTATTGTTATATTGAGGGGACGATTTTTCTTTTAAAGTTTTTTTTTATATTCTTCTTTTAAAGCTTGTGACTTTTACTCGCAAAACAAATTTTCCACTTTTTTATTTTCCTCCCTTTTATTTGTACGACGTATACTTATAGGATTTGATTTGCGGATATCACTTTATTAACTAGAAATTTTCAATCGCGAGTCCTTACTTTGCAATTTTCAGAATTTTTTCTACGCGAGAGCACTTTTTCCGCGTACCCTTACATGGTATTTTCAGGATATTATTTATGCTCGGGCGCCAGTTACGGTTCTTTAAATTAAAAGAAGCCGAAAAATTGTTTTATTTGACAGGGTGTCCGCTTTATTTATACTGCGGTTGACCTAATTTCTATGTGTGTATTTCTTGTGAAAGCATTTCACCATATTCGAAAATAATTGATTGTTTACTTAAGTTGCATTTTCCCATATGACCCATTTCTGTTATTGTTAGCTCAGCGTTTTAATATTGCGCAAGCGTTGTGTGGATTTTTGTGCTATGTCACCATTTAGCGTAGCTGAGTGCCGCTTTGAAGTGGATATGTTTTAGGCGGCTGAATTATTTGCATAAATACATTGCATTGTAATTTATGGCGTGCGATCGGAGTAGGGTAGGGGATCATGTTAAAGAAATGCGATGCTTGGGAATTTATTTGAGTTGTTATGAGTGATCATATTTCGGGTAGAATTCTTTAAAATGATTTTACTTTGTTGTAAGCAATTATTAAGAAGAATTTATGGACAATTACTATGAGCAATTTATGGGTGATTATTGGGGAATGATTTATGGGGGTTGGATCGGCTATTTTGTAATAGGCGATCCTGTTTCACGCAATGTAGGTGGTCCTAACTTGTTACAAGTTAACTTGTATTCAGTGTAGGTTTTCGTTCAGATCTGTGTCTATCCATTGCTATGTATTCATAGATCGAATGCTGGACCAGGTAATGTTGGCATGCGTGTAAATAGTTCGTGTGTTATGAATGTCCCCGAGCGCCAACCTGTAATAGGGGTCTTTTGACACTCGTTAATTAGTTTGTGTGTCAGGTAATGCTGAACGATATGTTATGTTAGCTAAAGCTGAATGTTGACGAGCGCCAACTGTTTAATTAGTTTGTGGGTCAGGTAATGCTTATCGTGTGTTTGAATAGAACACGGTAATTTTTGTCTTTTGGTTTTTGTGTGTGTTCGCTCATTTATCCATACTCGTTTGGATTGTACCTACTGCGTTGCTTTGTTTTTGTAAACCAGTTTTAGCGGTTCAAATATTGCATCAGAGTTGGTGCTATGTTTCCATATTCTCAAGCACATTTAAGCGTCGTCCTTTACTTTGCACGGGAAGTATTCTGGCTGTGTTTTTGATTTCAGCCGGGGTGCATTTGTTTTCGTACATGTGGTTAGCAAAGTGGGTTTCCGTGCCTTCCTGTTGTAGTCCCTTATCCGATTCCAAAATCGTGTACTTATTTTCCATTGGCTCTATGTAGCTGTGCTGGCATTGCCAAGTTAGCTTGTATACCCAGTGTTCCCTGAACTGTTCCGCTGAGTTGGTGTTTGCTGTTACTTTTTGTCCCAAGTTGTTCGATGTTCTGAATTCAGTGCTGATGCTGTGTTTCTTGAAAAAGGTTTCCAACTTGTATGTGGTGTTTCCAGTGTATGTCATCCCTGTCCAAATTTTAGCTTTTCCTCTGCTTGTTCCCTTTTCTGAGCCAAATGGTTGCTTCGGAGTTTGTCCACTAGGGTCTTTTTGTATCCGTTGCTCGTAGCTATGCTGTATATTGTGGTGAGCTCTTTCCTGTATGATTTCTGAGTGATAAGCGTTCGTTGAAGTCTGTCCACAAGGTGTCTTAATGCTGCATTCTTGTGTTGTTTCGGGTGGTTCGATGTAGAGTGAAGTATGGTGTCCTTGGTTGTTGGTTTTCTGTAGATGTCATAGTTAAACTTGTTTGTGAGTTTGTTAATACTAACCGTTAGGACCAAGCAGTTCAGTTGTCCTTCTTTCTCCGATTACATTGTGAATTTTATGTTTTCATGCTGCTTACTCAGGAATTCAAGTATTTGTTCTTCACAGTTATTTTTTAATACGCAGATGATGCCGTCGACATACCTACACTGAAGATGGCGGATCGCCGAAACCGGTTTTAAACGAACAAAAATTGACAAGGGATAACATAAAATCGTTCCAGTATAAATCTAACATTCACTGTGTCGGAAAATCAAAATAACTTAAATAGGTTTGTACAGAAATAAACGCACGGGCGGTCGTACGTAATAAAGCTAAAAAATTTGTTTAATATACCAGAAACTGCTGCTAATGGGTCGTTGTCTATCACAGGAGTTATCAAATCTTAAGCAATTTAGAATACAAAGAAACCGGTTCTTAGACATTGTAGCTATAAAAACTTCTCAGCCCGTTCCATCAGTTGCAAAAATGAATTGAGCGGCCTCGTGGTTAGACTTGAATACGGATGTGTAAATCAAGATACCGAAAAATGCACGCAATTCTATTATATCAAGCATTTTCGCTTCAGTTTGTGCTGTCAGATCAAATTTTGCTTTCAATTTTTTGTTCTAAAATCATGTTCTCCATATCGCTATCAAAAATTCGCGACCAATATCCATATAAATCCTTTTCCGATTGCGGTTGTGTAGCAACTGGTAACCGCACAACATTATGAAGAGGAGTTTTTACGCAGCGTGTTGGTTCCAATGCTGACCACTTGAACCCGTTTTTTCCATCAAAGTAGTTTACAGCAGATTCACATACATTTCCATCAACAACTACTTCCTCTTCATCATTGCCAACAATTTCCTCAACAATCATTGTATCCGCTTCATCGTATTCACTGCATGCATCATCTTCTATACGTATTTCATCCTCCATGTCACTTTTTTCAATGCAGAAATCCGGATCGACAATTTCGTCGTCGACTTCGCTAACATCGTCATCGTCCTCAAAACATTCCTCAAGAAATTGAGATATGATTGAATCACTGAGTTTTTTGAATTCGACATGATCTGTTAACATAAATAGCATATCTGGTTTTATATACAACGTTTTTGAAATAAATAATTTATAAAAATATAAATTTAAAATATTACGTTCATTTCGATGTGGGGTAAATTTGATTCTACTAAATACTTACGCTAACGCTGACGTGGTGGTAAAATATTTTCAAAGAAAAAATTACGTAAATGCCGAGGAGTGGTAATTTTTACACCAGCATGTGAGTAGCTCCGCTCGTGCTATGTCTAGCTCAGCCAAAACACAACTGAATAACAACGATCACAATAAAAGAAGATACCAAGAGAATTAAATTGATTGAGCGCAATGGAAGAGAGAATTTAAATGAAATGTAAAGAGAGGGTAAAATTTACCACCACTTCGTTAGTTAAAGGTTAAATTCGTGAGTTCTCGAGAACAAATTTTATTTCGCAATGTTAGACACATGTTTACGTATTACGCGCACCAATACCTGTTGCATCATTTGAAAAGCCAAAAATAACATCGCACCTTATATGGGCAGGTCTCTTCGCCGTAGGCAACGTTTGAATCCAGCCAGTAGTAAGTATAAAACTGCAGCCATGCCCCTAATGGAAAAATACATACCAGCACCTAATAAAACACCGAGTAACGGCGCCAAGAAACCAACCTCGCCACTAACTAGCCATAATTCCCCCGCAGTTTCTACATTAAGTCAAAAAAGCATGGTGAGCGCAATGCAAAAGCGTATCGCTGCACTCAAAAGTAGCCTTAATAATGCTCAAGCAAAGTTGAGGGATAATGAGGCGCAAACAACGTGTTCAGTGCTATGTCGTATGTGAGTCAAACTGAAATAACACAACTGCCAGTTGTTCAGCAACGCAAGAAGCATCCAGTGCAACTGAAATTACAATACCACCGGTTCTTACCGTCAATGGTCACTACCATTTATCATCTTTCACTGCCTGTGCACCTGCCAATCCGCACATCCCATTAAATGATATGTATGCCAATCCAATGTTCCCAACTGTAGCTCCTCTTCTGCCGGCATCCCTGCACATTCACACTTAAGTTCTGCAGTCGCACCGTCGCCTACCTAGGAGGTAGCAGAGGACTGGCCAATATTCTATACCGCCTTTATAGAATCCTCGACGGTTTATGGGTACAGCAAGTTTGAGAATAACCAACGGCTACAGAAAAGCCTGAAGGGCGCATCTCGAGAATCGGTGAAGTCTCTACTTATTCACCCGAATAATGTTGGCAATATAATAGAGCAACCTAAATTTACGTTCGGTAGCCCCAAACAGCTGATTCGTAGCCAACTAGTACCTGTAAAGGAGATAACACCTGTACCGGAAAGGGCAAAGATAAAGCTTGTCTCAGTTGCTAGTAATGTTAATAATATCTGCCCATTTCTGGAAACGGCCATTGAATTGCCTATGAATAAAAGAATAGAGTAGGCAAGTTATGCGGTAACTATACAACCGTATGCCACGGTGAAACGATGTAACGAGTGTATTACAAATCTAGCAAACGGCACCTGTACAGTGCAAGATCAGTGCGGGACTATAAACGACGGCTCGTGCTTCCTACTGCACAAACTCACCGGCAATTAAACTAGAGCTGATGATACCCGAAGACCCGGGTACCCGGGTACACTATTACCCGGGCATTACCCGAAGGGCCCGGGTGCCCGGGTAGGACCCGGGTACCTAATTACCCGGGTAGAATCATCAGCCCTAAATTAAACTGCCCAAAGACACTACATTCGCGTAACAGAGATGGACATCTTGGGATCAATGGAGGATCTTAAAAACCCAAAAACTGGCGGACAAAAGAAACACAACAGTACTAATGGACATGGACGATTACATAAAAAAGACCGAAAGACTGATAAGGGATATGAAATGCCGCATAATTTGCGATAATCCCCCGGCAAAATACCTCCCTGCAATTAAAAAGGCTATAAAACAAGGAACAAACGCCAATGCGGCCTGTAATTAGTTTCAAGTCAGCACCGGGGTATAAACTGTCAAGGCATTTGAAGAATATACTGAATGACATACTTGAACTAGAGCATGTATACACAACAAAGAATGCAACGGAACTAATAAAAAGACTTGAGACCGTAAAATTCGCAGAGGACACACAATAGTAGCCTTTGACATAAAGGACTTGTACCCTTCTATACCGCTTCCGAAAACATTGGTATATCATAAATAAAACACTACTTGTAAAAACGATAGATACGGTCAGAACAGAACAAAAAAATTCAAACGCTGCAGCAAAAGTTCCTCAAGTCAAATATATTTAAAAAACTAATTTAACTACAACATCTACAGAAAACCAACAACCGCGGACACTATAATTCACTCTACATCGAACCACCCGAAACAACACAAGAATGCAGCATTAAGACAACTAGTGGACAGACTTCAACGAACGCTTATCACTCAGAAATCATACAGGAAAGAGCTCACCACAATATATAGCATAGCTACGAGCAACGGATACAAAAAGACCCTAGTGGACAAACTCCGAAGCAACCATTTGGCTCAGCAAAGGGAAGCAGCAGAGGAAAAGCTAAAATTTGGACAGAGCTGACATACACTGGAAACACCACATACAAGTTGGAAACCTTTTTCAAGAAACACAACATCAGCACAGAATTCAGAACATCGAACAACTTGGGACAAAAAGTAACAACAAACACCAACTCAGCGGAACAGTTCAGGGAACACTGGGTATACAAGCTTACTTGGCAATGCCAGCACAGCTACATAGAGCCAACGGAAAATAAGTACACGATTTTGGAATCGGATAAGGGACTACAACAGGAAGGCACGGAAACCCACTTTGCTAACCACATGTACGAAAACAAATGCACCCCGGCTGAAATCAAAAATACAGCCAGAATACTTCCCGTGCAAAGTAAAGGACGACGCTTAAATGGGAACATGGAACTTGTAACAAGTTAAGACCACCTACATTGCGTGAAACAGGATCGCCTATTACAAAATAGCCGATCCAACCCCCATAAATTATTCCCCAATAATCACCCATAAATTGCTCATAGCAATTGCCCATAAATTCTTCTTAATAATTGCTTACAACAAAGTAAAATCATTATAAAAAATTCTACCCGAAATATGATCACTCATAATTCGGCCAACTCAAATAAATTCCCAAGCATTGCATTTCTTTAACATGATCACCTACCCTACTCCGATCGCACGCTTAAATGTGCTTGAGAACATGGAAACATACAAACTAAAGATATTTGACAGGAAAATTATAAACGAACAGACAAGCACCAACTCTGATGCAATATTTTAACCGCTAAAACTGGTTTACAAAAACAAAGCAACGCAGTAGGTACAATCCAAACGAGTATGGATAAATGAGCGAACACACAAAAAAACCAAAAGACAAAAATTACCGACTTCTATTCAAACACACGACTAGCATTAACTGACCCACAAACTAATTAAACAGTTGCCGCTCAGCAACATTCGCCATTATCTAGCATAACATATCGTTCAGCATTACCTGACCCACAAACTAATTAACGAGTATCAAAACACCCCTATTTCAGGTTGGCGCTCGGGAACATTCATAACACACGAACTACTTACACGCATACTAACATTACCTGGTCCAGCATTCGATCTATGAATACATAGCAACGGATACACACAGATCTGAACGAAAACCTACACTGAATACAAGTTAACTTGTAACAAGTTAGGACCACCTACATTACAAAATAGCCGATCCAACCCCCCTAAATTATTCTTCAATAATCACCCATAAATTGCTCATAGTAATTGCCCATAAATTCTTCTTGATAATTGCTGGCAACAAAGTAAAAACATTCTAAAGAATTGTACCCGAAATATGATCACTCATAATTCGGCCAACTCAAATAAATTCCCAAGCATTGCATTTCTTTAACATGATCACCTACCCTACTCCGATCGCACGCCATAAATTACAATGCAATGTATTTATGCAAAGTCAAAACATTTTTCTGTAAGAAACAACTATAAAGCAATTAATTTCGTAAGTCGCCTGAAATATGACTACTCATCATAGTTCAGCCGCCTAAAGCATATCCACTTCAAAGCGGCACTCAGCTACGCTAAATGGTGACATAGCACAAACATCCACACAATGCTTGCGCAATATTAAAACGCTGAGCTAACAATAACAGAAATGGGACATATGGGAAAATGCAACTTAAGTAAACAATCAATTATTTTCGAATATGCTGTAATGCTTTCACAAGAAATACACACATAGAAATTAGGTCAACCGCAGTTGCAGCGCAGGCATAATTCTAGGATAAATAGGGAAGATTTTATTTCTAAGTTTTGAGTTGATATTTGACTTCGAATAAAGCGGACACCCTGTCCAATAAAATAATTTTTTGGCTTCTTTTAATTTTAAGAACCATAACTGGCGCCCGACCTAAAATAATATCCTGAAAATACCAAGTACGCCGAAATACCATACGCCGAAAAAGAGCTCTCGCTTAGAAAAAATCCTGAAAATTGCAAAGTAAGGACTCGCGAGTGAAAATTTCTCGTTAATAAAGTGATTGTGTCAGAAAATATCCGCAAAATAAATCCTATAAGGATACGTGGTACAAAAGAAAAAAGGGAGGAAAAAAAACTGCAAAAAGTCCTGAAAATAAAAAAGGAAGGACACGTGAGTGAAAAAATCCCGAAAAAAAAGTGGAACATTTTTTTTTGCGAGTAAAATTCACAAACTTTAAAAGAAGAATATGAAAAAAGAAAACTTTTAAAGGACAAGTTCGGAAGTCTGAGTTCGGGTGAACCGAACATTAAATACCCAGCGTTAGTGTTCAGAAAAAGGGGGCGGGGTTTTCATCCTAAACCATAGCGAATTTGGTGGGCGCGGCAACACCCCTTGCTTATAAAGCTTTAACCACTTACATGAACCAAAAGTACTGAATCGATCTTTTCAAGGGTTATACCATGTCCTATATAAATATAACTTTGGAAAAGAAGGCGTGCCATGCCCATATCTTTTAACGTATTTTGTGAAATTTTTTGATATACGGATATATGTGTCCATTAATCAATATTTCATTATTTTAAAAATGTGGGTGGTGGCACGCCCACTGATTTTATTATGTTGTTTGCCCCTATTTGAAGATCAGTTTTCATTGCAGATCTTTGTGATACTTTCACAGTGGCTTGTTAATAGTGAAATGTTGATATTTTGTTTATTCACTTGTGGCCGGTGCCACGCCCATTTTCCAAAATATTACCAAAAAACCTTTAAACAACACTTATAACATCATCAAGTGAATGAGTGAACTAAATTTTAGCATTATATCTCTATCAGTTAAACAAATATTGCATACTAGCAGACCCGGCAGACGTTGTTCTGCCTGACCAGTGACTTCCCTAGAAATACATTTTCAAATATTTTTCTATTAACTTTTCACGTTCCATTTATTGCAGTGCTTTAGGATATACAATGCTTCTGGCTTTAACGTCTTTGGTATAAACAAATAAATTTTTTGGATGTCCAACTCAAAAAACGGATCTTTTGAACTCAATGAGTATGACAAAAACCATTATGCGCTGCTCAGCAGATGTGTAGTTAGTATTTATTTAATTATATCCTATATCTACCACTTAACGCCACTATTATGATTTTATGAAAATCCTATAATACTCCGGATATGTATAATCGGCAATAAAAAAAAAAAAATTATGTGCTTTGATAAAGATTTAAGAACGTTAAAATCTCACTAAAGCAAATACATTCAGGGATAAAACGAATTGAAAGATAGTTTGTGCTCTTGAAACTGCCCACTTTTCCAAAAAATTACAAATGTAGCCTATGTATGTCGTATCCAAAGAAGATTTTAGAGTATTGGAAAAGTTTAAAACAGATCAACCATAAACTTTGGACATTATTGAAGTACAAACAAAGTACTGAATACATAAAATGTGGGCGTCGCACAGCCCACTTTTCCCAAATTATATAATTCTTGACCAAAGGACACACACATCCAGAAATCATTAATTTAGACCAAATATGTTCAGAGCTATGAAGAATTTAAATTTTATATAGCCTGGGGGCGTGGCACCGCCTACTTTTCCAAAAATTGATATAGCCTATATCTTACACAACAATCTTCTGAACCAATCTGGAAAGTTTAAAAGAGATCGACCATAAACTTTGGACATTATTGAAGTACAAACAAAACACACCCACTTTTCCAAAATTGCATAAATCTTTACCAAAGGACACACATATCCAAAAATCATTAATTTACACCAAATATGTTCAGAGTTATGAAGAATTGTAGTTTTATATAGCCTGGGGGCGTGGCACCGCCCACTTTTCCAAAAATTAATATAGCCTATGCTTTAACCCATGATCCCAAGAATATACTGTGAAAATTTCATAAAAATCGGTTGAGTACTTTGGACGCCTATAAAGGACACACAGACACACATTCATTTTTATTTATAAGATTCCGGTTTCCTAACTCTCGTTTAGAGAACTTTAGTCCAAAAAGGGGCGTGGTCGTTCACCGGTTTTTGTTATTTTCTGTGGTAGTACTCTACACAAACATAACATGCCTGGTACCTTGTTTCGTAAACCTGTCTCACACCGTTCTGAAGTTATTAGCAGTCGAATTTGAAAATTGCTTGACTCATAAGTGGGCGGTGCCACGCCCACTTTCCAAAATTTAGCAAAAATTATGTAAAGAATATGAAAATTGATGTATGTACCAAATTATATTATTATAGCGGTATCAGTTAATTAGATATGGACTTTTCAATATTTCCACCTCCTTTCAATATAACTTTTATGAAAAAGTAAGCGTGGTCGCGAGGCTATTTCGTTTATTTTCTATATCTGAATTTAACACAACAATAGTATGCCCTCTATGCCTTGGCACGGCGTGGGTCGGCCCTTGACGTCTCAGAAGCGAAGGAGGTCCTTGCACCGCTGGGACTGCTCAAGGGTCGGGTCTCTCAGCACTGGCTTGGGGAGGCTACGGATAGATGGAAGCGTCTGCAGTCCTGCAGAGTGTCAAAGAGTTTATGGCCTTCGTACAATGAAGCACGATCTTCGACCCTTCTCAGGAATAACAGAAGGGACATTTTCAGATTAGTTTCGGCCCTCACTCGGCATTGGACTATCGGGCATGGAGCACAATACCACGTGCCGCAGCTGCAACCTTCCGGGAACGGAAGAGACTGTGGAGCACCTGCTGTGCGGCTGTCCGGCAATAATGAAGATATGAAAGTTTTTTTTTTGATATTTGGCGACCTTTTTTTAGTTTATTAAACTTTTTTATTTTGCCGGCTTGAGGTCCGATGTTTTTTTGCATAAAATTAAAACACAAAGTTTTAATTTTTGACCAATATGTTTCGGTTATGCCAGATAACCGTCCTCAGGGTTCACTACAAAACAACCATAAATAGCACAAAACAATATAATTTACAATAAATTATTAATTACTTAAAATATTATTACATACATACATTTTCACACGTCTTCCCTGCTGTACGTGGAGTTGTTAACTATTTTTGTTTGTTATTAAATGTCTGTATGAGAGCGCGCAGTTTGCTACGTTCGTTTTAAAATCCATTCGTATAATATTTTAAGTAATTATTGTTTATTGTAAATTATATTGTTTTGTGCTATTTATGGTTGTTTTGTAGTGAACCCTGAGGACGGTTATCGAGCATAACCGAAATATATTGGTCAAAAATTAAAACTTTGTGTTTTAATTTTATGCAAAAAAACATCGGACCTCAAGCCGGCAAAATAAAAAAGTTTAATAAACTAAAAAAATGTCGCCAAATATCGAAAATTACCAAAAACGGAAGGCACGCCGTGAGCATACACCAACAGCAAAAATGGGCTATGCAGAAATAAGGAAAAACTATCAACACTCCAGAGCACTAATAAATAAGTATCAAATAATATCAAAAAAACAATTAAAAATTAGATCTAGTATTAAGTTTCTTTTAAAGTGCAGAAAATCAAAACTAATTCCGAAATTTATAAAAAGTTCGACAGGATGTAATAAATTATTTACATATGACCGGGACACACACATAGATATTGACAGAACTTTAGACAGATTTACATATTTCTACCATACGAAAATACTTAGCCTACTGATAAAGCAAAAACATAAAATATTAAAAAGACAACAAGAGCAGGTGGAAAATATACGAACAAAGCTAAAGAAGAGAATGAGCGAGGAGGATTTTGAAGATTTCATGAGAAGAGAGGATAATGTCTTGAACAAGCTTACAACAACATTGAAAAATAAACAAGAAACAAAACATGAAAAGCTCCGAAATAAACGAAATGAAGTCTTGGTAAAAAACAATAAAAGCAATGAGTGGTTTGTAACCAAACGAAAGTAGAATTTCCAGCTGATATAAAAGCTTTAATAGCGAAGGGTCCAAAGTTCGCGATCCCTGTGGAAAAGAAAAGTTTTCCACTATTCCAGTATATTGCGGATGGTGAGAATTTAATACAAACACTCAAAACAAAAGAGGAACAAGAAGAAGCGCGAACAAAATTAGCAATATTGATAAACAATCATACAACAAACAACAAGCAAAGTACAATAGATCGTGCAATATTAGATACAGTGGAGCGGACACGGAAATTTCTAAGTAAAAATAAAAATATAAAAATTTTAACATCTGACAAGGGAAACAAGACCGTGGCAATGGAACTTAATGACTACAACAATAAAATGAGTGAGATCTTAAATGACTTGACGAAGTACAGAGTTCAAACGTACAGAGTTCAGACCCTACCTCAAAACTACAAACCAAAAACAACAGTATCGTGGACAAACTATTTAAAATGGAATTGATTTCAAAGAGATACAGGCATTACCACCACGGATATACGGACTACCAAAAATCCACAAGGAAGGAATACCACTTAGACCGATCTGTTCAGCCACGGGATCACCATCACATATGCTATGCAAGTACGTCGCAGATATTTTGAAAAATGTGAAGGCCACTTTATATAATACCAAAAATACGCAAGACTTTAAAGAAAAGATAAACAAATCCTATATTTGTGACGAGGAAACGATGTATCTTTTGACGTGGTCTCACTATTCCCTAGTATTCCAACACAACTAGCACTTGACACAGTAATAAGAAAATGGACAACAATAGAAAAATATACTAGAATACCAAAGAAAATGTTTATTGAAATATTAAAGTTTTGCATTGAAGAAAATAGATATTTTAAATACAATGACACAACATACACACAGTTGAAAGGATTACCCATGGGATCACCAACATCTCCAATAATTGCTGATATAGTAATGGAAGAACTTTTGGACAATACAATGAACAAATTAGCACTAAAACCAAGATTATTAACGAAATACGTGGACGATCTTTTCGCCATAATTAATGTGAACGAGGTACAAAGAACACTTGACGCACTTAATTCATTTGACAAAAATATCAAATTTACTATTGAACTCGAGGACGACGGAAAACTGCCTTATCTGGATTCGATTATAATACGACAAGGAAATCAAATGAAGTTGAAGTGGTATAAGAAACCTATATCATCCGGACGAATAATCAATTTTTATTCAAAATACCCGAAAACAATCATCATCAATACAGCAATGGGCTGTATAAGAAGAATGCTGAAAATATCTGACGACACTTACCACAACGAGATAAAGACTGACATTACTAAAAGACAATGATTTTCCTGACAATGTTATAAAAACCCTGGTTAAAAGATGTACAACTCAGTGTAGTCAACAAAAAACTGAAAACCAGAAGATATTTAATTCGGTGACTTATGTACCGAAGCTATCGGAGCGCCTAGTATCGTCGAATCTTTATAATAAAGAAGAGGTAAAAATAGCACACAAGCCCATGAGCACAATGAAAAATATGTTTAACCGAACGAAGTCGAAAATACCAACAATGGAAAAAAGTAACATCATATATAAAATACTTTGTAATGGAAATGACAAGGAATCATGCAGCAAAGTTTATGTTGGAACAACAAAATCAAAATTAAAAACTCGACTAGCACAACATAAATCAGATTTTAAATATTGTAACCAACTGAATATGAATAATCAAAAAACCGCCCTCATGACCCACTGTGCAAGCAGCCACCACTGCCCGAGCTTTGACCAAACACAAATACTGCAACAAGAGCAACATTACGAAAAAATATTTACATTGGAAATGCTCCATATATTAAACACACCGACTAACATACGAATGAATTTTAAAACGGACGTAGCAAACTGCGCGCTCTCATACAGACATTTAATAACAAACAAAAATAGTTAACAACTTCACGTACAGCAGGGAAGACGTGTGAAAAATGTATGTAATAATATTTTAAGTAATTATTGTTTATTGTAAATTATTGTCTTGTGCTATTTATGGTTGTTTTGTAGTGAACCCTGAGGACGGTTATCGAGCATAGCCGAAATATATTGGTCAAAAATTAAAACTTTAAAATTAAATAATATTTCACATTGAGAGAAGTTATTGGTAGTCACTAATCAATTATCAGAGCAAGTCAGAGAAGCCACAACTAAATTCCTGCAACGGTTCACTCATTTGGCGCTTTAACCCTTATGGGTACACATAGGTCTGGACAGACCTATAGTAACTTTAACTAAATATTTCTCACAGAAATCAAGCAGCTAGATATCTGAGATTTTATTATATCCTCAACAATTTTATTAGCTACTATTTTCAATAATTTTTTTTTAATTATTTGTTATTTTAGGTTTTAATAAACATTTACTAAATCTATACCTTAACCGTACACATTGGGACCAGCCAGACCTATGGTGTTGTGAGTATTAAATCATTAGCATAGCTGCTTTTAATTTGCGTCTACTTTGGAAAATAGCGGTAAAAATGCTCACACAAACAATAGCTACAATAATTTCTGAAAAATTTTGTCAGTTGCGTTCATGCTGCTACAAAGTGTGGTAACGAAATCTGTGCTTATACTATTATTTTGTGACTTTTTCGCGAAATTGAAAAGGTATAATGTCGGAAAATTTTGAATACTACTCTGCAGCGATGTTGAGCCGGTAAGTAGATAAACATTTTATTTCTTTCTTATAATTGCTATGGGGCACTAAACATTTTTATTTAGTACTAGTAAGGCCCGCTTGCTTCGCTGCGTATCAGAACTTATAACAGACTGAGTCCGATTTTAATCATTATAGCCTATACGCACTTTTTCGAAGTTCGACTTTCTTTCTATAACTTGATTGTATAGTTCACAACAACAATTAAAAAATACATTTGGGCCAGTTTTCGAAATTTGAAATACATACATATCTCTACATATAATAAAATTGTAACAGGTCGATGTCTGTACATGGCAAAAAAAAAAAAAAAAAAAAAAAAAAAAAGAAAAAAGTTTCATTCATTTCCATTCAGTACTTTCAGAGTGATACGGCCACAAACATACGGACAGACAGACACACAAAAATTAAAAAAAATTGTTGATTTGGATTCTACTCGTTTAATAATGCTTCCCCCAATCAATTTTTTGTTGATATCTGCCATGTACAGACATTGACCTGTTACAATTTTATTATATGTAGAGATGACGGAGGAGCAGCGAACAAACTGTTATGAGCGTCTTGTTGGTTTAGGCAGGGGGGTAGTGCGCGACCTAGCCTATTACCACCTAGGCATACGCACCAGTCCTTGACCCCCAGCATCAACTCTACTCCCCCTTCGCATTTCGGTATCCTGCAATGTAATTGCAACCGCCTAACTGGTAAAATTGTTGAAGCGACTGAACATCAAGATCGCGGCGATTCAGGAGACAAAGCTAGGTGGAAGGCCGTCTCTTCAGACCTGTAACGGGTACAATGTACACCGTTGTGACCGTGCGAGAGGGCTTGGGGGTGGTCTGGCATTCATCACGCATCAATCTGTGCAGTATCGTTTATTTGAGCCTGACATCGACCCGAGGGACACCACCTTAGAACGTCAAGGTATGGTTGTCCGGTCAGGCGATGTCGACCTTGAAATCATAAAAATTTACATACCTCCTGTCACCTGTTGTCCCAGGGATTACCACCCTGACATTCGTGCGTTACTCAGGGGCGAGAACCGCGTCATCCTTGGTGACTTCAACGCACACCACGACCTGTGGCACTCCAGCTTGCAGGCCGATGGTAGGGGACAGGAGCTGGCTGACCAAATAGATGATTCGACGTTCTGCACGGTAAATAGGGATGCCCCCACTAGAGTGGCGGTAAACTGCTCTAGCTCGCCAGACATCACCATAGTCAGCGCTGGCCTAATAAACTGCGTTGAATGGCGACCGATGCTGACGCTTGCTTCAGACCACCTACCCATAGTGCTCTCTATCGATCGCCCCACCGACTTTGTCACCGCTGAGAATCGCACATTCACTAGCTTCAGTAAAGCCGACTGGGAGGGTTTTCTCAACACCACAGAGAGCGCCTTCGCTGCTCTTCCCACCCCGTGTGACGTACGAGAATGGGAAAAGGCGTTTCATATGGCCCTAATTTCAGCCTCCCATCAACACATTCCGTCAGGTAGAATAAAGGAAGTGCGTCCATTCTTCCCCGAAGAGGCAGTGGCCCTGGCAAATGAACGTGACCGAGCCACCAGGGAAGCGCACAAACACAAAAACAGCAATGCGCCCATTGCCATCTCCACAACAGAAGTTCATGAGGCAATTCGGAGATCTAAGAACACCAAATATATTGGCCTCGATGGCATTTCAATTCTGATGCTGAAACACCTCGGCGACGAAGGCATAAGATACCTTACACACATTTTCAACCTTTCCCTGTCCACCTTTGTCATTCTTGAAAGATGGAGACAGGCAAAAGTGGTCCCACTACTAAAGCCTGGCAAGCCAGCTGCCGTAGGGGAGTCATATCGCCCGATATCTCTCCTCTCGCCAGTAGTGAAGGTGTTGAAATCTATCTTGTTGCCGTACTTCACCGCAAACCTGCGGCTCGCCGAACATCAGCATGGATTTCGCAAAAATCACCGCGCTGAACGCCATAACCACTCAGATAGGGGACGGATTAAACCAAAAGCGTCCAACCCACAGGACAGTGCTAGTTGCGCTTGACCTGGCCAAAGCTTTTGACACGGTCAACCATGCGCAACTAATGAAAGACCTTGAAACTCCCTTCCTCCCTGTCTTAAACGTTGGACTTCCAACTACCTGTGTGGTCGTCAATCGTCGGTTGAGTTCAGAGGCGCCAGATCAAAACCCAGAATAGTTAAACAAGGGGTGCCACAGGGTGGTGCCCTATCCCCGTTTTTGCCGACGATTGTACGATTGTACGATTTTGGCTACTGGCCCCTCCGTTGAAGAACTCTGCCCTCGCATAAACTCTTACCTCCCAGCCGTGCCCGAATTCTTCGCCGGGAGAAACCTGGCATTGTCACCGAATAAGTCCTCGGCCACCCTATTCACGACGTGGACAACGCAAGTGAACATGGAATTAGTCGTCTACGTTGATAGTGTCAAGCTACCAACTGTCTCACACCCCAAAATCTTAGGGGTGACGTTTGATAACATGTTCAAATACGGCGCTCATGTAACCGTAATTGCCAATAAAGTCCAAAGCCGTAACAAAACCCTCAAGTTGCTAGCTGGCAGCACTTGGGGTAAAGACAAAGAAACGTTACTAGCTACATATAAAGCAATTGGCCAGCCGGTACTGGGCTACGCGACGCCAATATGGTCGCCGGGGCTAGCAGACACACACTGGACGAGGCTACAGGTCTGCCAAAACACCGCCCTTCGTACCGCCACTGGGTGTCTTCTTATGTCTCCTGAGCATCACCTTCATAACGAAGTGAAAATTCTCGGCGTTAAAGAGCATAGCGAGATGTTGACCAGGCAATTCCTGTTCAACTGTTGCAAACCGCAGCATCCGAACGGACGCCTGGTCAACGAGAATCCGCCCCCCAGGAGCATAAGGAGCCATCTACGCAAACACTACGATGAGATCCAGCACCTGATTTCCACGCCGTTTGATCGTAAGGTGCACCGGCAGGCCCTCACCCTCATCCACACGAATTCGGTAAATTCCTTTGTCGGCTCTCTCCCTGTGAAAGCCGTTCTTAAGGCAACAACACCACCCGTTGCCGAACAGGAGCGCGAGCTGCCTAGGGAGACTAGGGTGATGCTGGCTCAACTCCGGTCTGGATATTGTAATAGGTTAAACTCTTACCTATCCCGACTGAACCCCGACTTGCCTAATGTTTGTCCGGCATGCGGCTTGTCCCCCCATAACACAAACCATCTTTTTGTCTGCTCAACCGAGCCTACTCTTCTAACACCCATATCCCTCTGGTCCTCCCCTGTTGAAGCCGCTAGGTTTCAAGGACTTCCGTTAGAAGATTTCGATGACAATATTGGGTAAGGTAGATACTGACTACCTAGGCAGGGCAAGTAGTGCTACAACAACAACAACAGCGTCTTGTTGAACATGTGACTTTCATAGATGAGGATGGGAACGAGGACATAGACGATATATACAACGACGATGAAGATTTGTTTGATGGTGAGTAAGCTTCAGATATGGAAGCGGAAAATATTTTGGAAGTGGAAAGTGATGACTCTGATGACGACGTTGAGGGCGAAGAACCCAGTGATGCCCCCAACGACACCAATTGTTTCATAGCTCCTTATGGAACTAAGTGGAGTAAGACTCCTCCACCATCTAGTCGTGCACGTATCCACAATATTTTGAGAGAAGTTGGTGGAACTATAAAAAGTTCTTTATCTTCAAATTCGTTAGAGATATTTAAATCGGAAAGCATTGAGAGCGGTCGAAAAATTCAATCTCGAAAAAAACCGAAAAGCCAAAGATTTGGAAATTGGTTGACCAGACTGAACTTTACACTTATATTGGAATTTTGCTAGCTGCTGGAGTAAACCATTATGCAGCACTGCACTGAGCTGTGGAAACCAGATTCTTTGCCAATCTATAGAGCTGCCATGTCAATTCAACGATCCAAATCTATAACCTGCTTTATAAGGTTTGATGATGAAAGAACTCGTGCTTCACGCCAGGAGGAAGATAAGGCTGCGCCCATACGTGACCCCTGGACGATGCTAAACAAACAATTGGAGGCACTATATAATCCAACAGCAAACGTAACTGAACAGTTATTCCCTTTTATAGGGCGTACGAAGTTTACGCAGTATATACCCTCTAAGCCCGCCAAATATGGCATACAAATATTTCGGGCATGTGATGCCTCTAATTCATATCTGTTGAAGGGTATTCTATACACTGGGAAGGAGCGCAAGCAGCCAAGAGATGTTAATTCTGGAAGAACTGTCATTGCTGATAATTTTTTTACTACACTGAATGGTGTTCATAAATTGAGAGATTCCGGACTGGCTTATGTTGGAACATTACGTCGAAACAAAATATATATACCTAGGGAAATGTTGGCTAGTAAATCCCGTCCGGTGTTATCAACAGAGTTCGGATTTCACGACAATGTTAGTATCATATCATATGTCCCAAAAAACAAATGAAAGTGTTTGCTTATTATCTTCACTGCATCAAGGTAACATCACTAGTGGTCAATTGCAAAAACCTGATGCAATTCTTTTTTATAATAAAATGAAATGCGGTGTCGATGTTATGGATCAGATGTTAGGAAAGTATATGTGAAAACGTAAAACTCAGCGGTGGCCATTATCTTTTTTCTACAACATGTTGGATGTCTCTGCACTGCTTGCTTATGTTATAAAAAATCAAATAGAGAAAAGCGGCACAACTGATGCAAGACGTATTTTTCTTAATGATTTAGCGAAATCGCTTGTCCATCGCCAAGTCGAAGCTCGCATGAATAATCCCCATGTCATGAAGGTTTTTTCATCACGGTCAGCCATAGAAGCTTATGGTGGTCCTATTGCTCCTCATGTATGTGCTCCAAGTACAAGTAGCGTATCAAATTTAAAGAAGTCAAGAAAATTTGTTATACAACGATAAGTTGCAAAGAAAAACCAGATTTGTTTGTATGAGCTGTTCAGAGTCAGTTTGTTTGCAACATTCGGAGCAGCTCAATAGGTGCCACAAATGTATTAATGCACAAAATGTAAGGCTTATATAATTATATTCCAAAATAAAATTAATAAATAGCAATAAAATGTTGATAAATACATTTAATTATGTGTTTTCACTTATGTGTTTATAAAATTTATATTAGGATCCTTGTAAACTGCACATAGGTCTGGCCAGACCTAATGTGTACGGAATAAGGTATATGAAACATCAATACCCATAAGGGTTAAGAAATTCGAGCAAAATTATCAGACTTGCTCTGCATAAGTTCAACTTAGCATTTCAACTACATAGCATGTTAACATCAGCAAAAGTGATTCGCAATCAAGTTTGTTGAAATTCAAACTAACTGCTTTTTGAGTTATGAATACAGCCTGCAAAAATCGTAATAATGAGTGTCTCTCGTTATTATAGCATATATAATTAGCAAAAAATACCAAGCAGTATCTACACAACGCAGTCGCATTGAATTATCAGAGAAAGTAACAATTGAATTGTACTTATACTTGTCAGGGGATAAAAGTTTAAAAATAAAAGCCCGTTATGCTGTTGAATAATTGCAATTTGCCGCTTTTTATATTTCAATGTTGTTTTATTATATTTTTTGTTTTTATTTTTCCGAAGCTTCAGTTTTTCTTCAAGAAATAAAGCGACAACTATTTAATGTTTTTCTTTTTTGTAAAAATTTTCCAGAAATTAGCAATAGAAAATTAGAAGAGATTCTGACACAAGACATTTTTTTTTAGCGTTTCGGCTCTACTCAATATCCACTCTACTTTTGAAGTAACTCCTGAAGAAATCTTAAACAAAATTTCAAAACAAACAATAAAAATAAATATTGTTTTGTACACGGCTAAAAGTTTTAGCTTAGATTTAAAATTTTTTGGGGCTACATATTAGGGATGGCCAAAAAAGGTCGGTGTTTGAGAAAACCGGTTTTTTCTATTCGCGGTTTCGGTTTTTTCGATATTTTTATCGCAACTGTCTTTAATCGATCTTCTTTACAAAAAACCGAAAACCGGACCATCGACTTCTATTCCGTTGAATTGTAAATATTAATTTATTTTAATAAGTGATGGCGCCGCATCTAAAAAAAGCCAACTTTGGCAATATTTTAAAAGAAAATGGGAATAAAGAATTTATATTTGTTTATTTGCAAGTAAAGTCTGCGAATACACAAAGTTCTTACAGACTATCTAATGTAAAATAGTAAATAGTTAGGAAAAATAAGATTTAAGATGATTGATTAAAATAGCATATGGCCAAGTAAAATTAGCACCTGACGAATTGAAAAATAAATTTAAAACTGAACATGTCCTGAGAATAGGAGCATTTGCTCCATAATTGGTTTTGGAGAGAACAATCCTTAGGGGTTCAAACTGCCTAAGTCTCCAATAGGGAACGTTAAATTGAATTTTGCTAAGAAGAGGAGAACAATTTATAGCCCCGGAAATAATACCAATAACAAATGAGCAAGATAAAATTAACCTCCTGCATTCGACAGGTTATGAAATTTGCACTTTTTTGTCATGTTGAGGTGCCTGACTGACGCACAATCCACCGCCCGCGGAATGACTGACGGTTGTTTTTAGTTTCTTAATAACATATATTTTATATATACAAAAGCTCAGCCTTTATAAAATTGGTTCAGAAAGTGCTTTTTTTCACGACTTCCGCAGACTCCCACCCGCGCACCCACCGATGGTATTGTGACTGACGGTCGGTTTCGTTATTGGGAACGTGACTACTACACATAGTTTCAAACTCAGCCTTTATAAAATTGGTTGAAAAAAAGCCGCTGCCTCTTGGGCTATAGACAACGCGATCGGTATGATGGTAACGGTTCAGAAAACATTAATGATCTTAAGGCAAATCGAAGAAAAACTTTCTGAACTCTTTCAAGCCTATTACAGACACCTAGCTGATATGGATTCCAGATGATGGCTGCATATTCCAGCCTTGATCTAACAAAAGCGCAATATAATGTTTTAAGAGTGTATGGGTTAGTGAACGCGGAACAGTTGCTACGAATAAATGCTAGCATCGAATATGACCTGGTTATCACATAATTGAAGTGATTGGTAAAATTTAACTTAGAATCGAAGATAATGCCTAAGTCTTTAATTTCCACAACCAAGTTCAAACGAGATCCAGCAATTTGGATTAAATTTTCAGGGTAGTACACATTTACTTATGTTCAGCGACAGACGATTTAAACAACACCAGTTGTTAACATTATCTATATCAGATTGTAATTTTTCAGAATCATGGGTATTATTGATTACTGCGAAAATTTTAAGGTCATCAGCATATAACAAATATTCTGCAAACGAAAAGCATGAGCCAATATCATTAATAAAAAGGGTAAAAAAGAGAGGACCCAGAATGCTCCCCTGTGGAACACCAGAGGATGCAACAAAAGTGCGAGAGGTGGCGTTGTCGATCGACACAACACATCGTCTACAGGATAAGTATTACTTAATCCACATCAGGAATGTAGAATGAAAACCCAGAGACTCAAGTTTAGTTAAAAGTATTCGGTGGGAGACTTTGTCAAATGCCTTGGAGAAGTCTGTGTAGATTGTGTCAACTTGGGACTTGTTTAGAAACGCGGAAATGCAGTAATCCGAGAAAATGGACAAATTGGTAACCGTTGATCTGCCAGGAACGAAACCATGCTGATTTGTTGAAATGAGGCTTTTCACCGCATAATATATCCTTTCGTTCACGACTATCTCAAAAAGTTTAGAGACCGAAGAGAGTTTTGAAATCGGCCTATAATTACGTACATCGTTTTTGTTACCACTCTTATATACGGGGGTGATGGATGTCAATTTCCAGTCATCCACAAAAACACCCGAGTGCAATGACTTGTTAAAAATTCTTGAAAGAGGTTCAGCAAGGCATAGACAATTTTTCAATAAAACAGACGAAAATTCATCCGAATCAGTTTTAGATGTTGGCTTAAGCTTCAATATACCATTGATGACATCGGTAACTGATAGGCATAATGATCCAAAATTTATAAGAGTATCAATTCTACGATGAGGATGAGAATCCATCTCACAATCTTGCTCAAAGTTAGAGCAAAAGAAATCTGCAAATAAATTTGCAGAGTCAACAGCCGAATTTTCATATTTACCTTCGTAGACTCCGTTATTCGGTACCGTCGAACAAGATTTTTTAGATTTAATGAACTGCCAGAATGCCTTTGAGTCCGAAATAATATTATTTTCAAAATTCAAAATATAATTTATATACAAGAACCTATTCAGACAGTTGAATTCTCTAAGGTATTGTTGAAAATTAGTATAATGTATGGGATTACTAGTCCTTTTATACAGCTTGAAAAATTGATTCTTAAAATTCTTCAAATGCTTCAGTCGCTTAGTATGCCAAGGAGTCTTATATACCTACATTTTTCTTAAAAGTAGGAATGTGTTTCAAACACAACTCAGAGACCTTAGCCTTTAAGTAACTAAAACAATAAGTGGCATCATTGCAGTGAAAGACATTACATCAATCGATTTCTGCCAGAACATCATTGAGATTAGAAAAATCACAAGCATTGTAGTTAAATTTGATTGAAGACTCACCTGGAACTTCATCAAATTCATAAAATTCTAGCTCCAGAGTAAGAGGTACATGATGTTTGTCGGTTGAAGTGATGGGTGTAATGCATTCCATTACAGTAAAACGAACATTATTAGAAATAAATATTAAATCTAAAATTCTATTAAGAGTATTAAGGAAGCCACTAATTTGAGCCAAATCAAGACTTAGAAAGCTATCAACAAGATGAATCTCGGCTGAAGAATTGACATTGGTAGCTATAAATGAATCCCTGTTAGTAAGTGGCGACCAACTCAAATTACACAAGTTAAAATCCCCGAGTACACAAAGATGGCTATCCTCAGCAACGGTTGATGCTAAAGACACTACGTTGTCAGCGTGCGCAAGATATAAAATATCATCACTATTTGGAGGGATATACGATGCGCAAATATACAGAATCCCAGTTGTACCATGAACACATACGCAAAGCTGATCAATTAGCGTGTCCGAATTGGAGAGTTTTACCAGAGATGCTCGAAATTTTCTCCGAGCAGCAATGAGAACACCTCCTCCTCTGGAACATCCAGTTTTGATAGAATCAAAAATTTCACAGTCAAAGAAATCATCGTTCAACCAAGATTCAACAAATACAAAAATATCAAAATCAAGGTGGGAACTTTCCCTATACACTTTTCAACATTTAGTCCGAAGACCTGATATATTTTGGAAGTAAATTCTCAAATTATTTTTGGTAGGATTTAATTCACGTACAGGAGTTACAACATCTTTTCGAAAAAAACTGAAAGGACGGATTGTAACATTCCTAGGCCAAATATCTGCATTCAATAATTGCTCATAAAAAGGCTTAGATACTCCTAACTTAAAATTAATCTTTTTGAAATCATTAATATTAGCATCTTTTTTAGTAAGCATATGGCATATAAGATAGTTTGCATCTAATTTAGCATGTTTATTAACATAATTCAAAATATCGGCTGCAGCAAGTGTTTGAGAATGATGATAAATGCAGCCACTTCATTTTAGAGATAACACTAAGTTCATCATAGACATTGCAAGCTGTGTGGGGCGGTAGTAAAACTGGGAGGTGCCACGGTTGATGATGAAGGGCTCAGAACCAAAAGGATCTAAGTGCCTCCGAAATTGATTTGAGATATTCAAGTTTAAAGTTTACTGCTTTTTGAAATTTGTATGTAAAACCTGGGTAGGACGTCTATTGTATGGGAAATTGATGGCACTACAATGTCCGAAATGACTCGGATCTCTTTGCCAACAAATAAACACCACATTTCACTATACAAATATGGGTATAAATCATTTTCAAAAAACATGCCACTTAGATCCTTTTGGTTCTGAGCCCTTCAAATTTGATTTAACTGTATTAACTTGAACTGAAAAATAAATATTTGTTGCATTAAAACTCCTTGAGTTCTTTTAAAAATTTAGAGAGAAGAACCCTATAGTAAGTATCTACATTGTTGTATTCCCATAAAGTTTCTTTTCGAAGTTTAAAATTGTGCCGGTTTTTCGAAAAACTGGTTTTTTCGTTTCCGGTTTTAAAAGCGTGTAAAACCCGGAATAAAAAACCGCGATTAATCACATACCGGTTTCTGCGTTCAAAGTGTTGGTTGGAATTTCCAGTAAGATTAACTTCCTCTGACTAATTTCATTATTTTTGTATGAAAGTATGTGTAAAAGCACAATAAAAATACTGCAGCTCAAAGCTAAGAACTTTGTGGAAAACTCATGAAAATTCGAAAAATTTTCATCAAAATTTCTAACTTTTCAGTAAAAGTTTTTAGATTTTTTCGCGTATGCAGTTTGTGGCCCGTTTAATTAATCTTAAGCCGCTAGAAGAATTACTCGATTTTTGGCAATATTTTTTCTAGCCAAGTGCATTAAATTCCATACAAATGTATAAGCGTAATATTTTTATATTGAAGAAAATGCTTTTGGTCGGCTTTTGACAATTGAATGGGCTACAAAACTGTATACTCGAAAATAATCAAATTTCACCTGAAAGGTAGACATTTTGATGAAATTTTTTCGAGTTTTCTTGAATTTTCATGAATTTTCCACAAAGTTCTTAACTTTGAGTTGAAGTAATTTTATTATGCATTTACACATACTTTCATTCAAAAATAATAAAATTAGTCTAGAGAAGTTAATTTTACTGGACATTCCAAAAAAACCCTTTGAACGCAGACGTACCGGTCTAGGTGTATGACCAAACCAAATTTTGTTTAGAATTAAATTTACGCCGGTTGTCATAGAAATGCGCCTAATAAATTTTTTTTAAATTTTAAACCGAAAATCTTGTTAACAATTTTTTATTATTTTTTTAATGTTTGGACTCGAACCGACGTGCCTCAAATCAGTGCGCAATGCTCTACCTATCGAGCTACGGCGCACTCATGAATTTTGTGCGAAAAGTACACATATTCGCTGTGTATACGACTTTTGTTGTATTTTTGTTTATCCCAGTTAAGTTTTAAATCAAAACCGCAAAAAATTGAGAATTTTTGTAGGTAATTGAAAGGTTTGGAATTTATTATCAAAAAGTTTTAGAAATTGTGCAAACCAATAAACGGTTTAAAATTTAGTCTCAAATTTTTAGCCTTGTAGAAAAAGGAAAGTTTCAAATAAATAAAAGTGTGTATAAATATGTATTATGTTGTATACGTTTTTCGAAATTTTCGATATCGAAAAACGGGTATGTTCCGATTCTACCCATTTTCAATACCAATCTAATATGAACCCAAATAAGTACGCATGCCGAATTTGGTGAAGATATCTCATTATTTGCTCAAGTTATCGTGTTAACGGACAGACGGACGGACATGGCTCAATCAAATTTTTTTTCGATCCTGATCATATTGATATATGGATGTCTATATCTATCTCGATTCCTTTATACCTGTACAACCTACCGTTATCCCAACAAAGTTATAATACCATTGTTCTAGTACTAGTACGCTGGGTATAAAAATATAACAATAACAACACAAATATAATCACTGAGTGAAAATAAATTGTGGACTGCCTTGCAAATGACTACAGACGTGGGCAACAACGACAAAGAAGGAGCAGTGGCAATAACAACAACGAACAACGCACGCATACGAGAAGCAGCAGTGGAGAATTCTGGATCTATAGACATAATAGAATAATATAAAAATATAATTTAGAACAAAAAAAAGGAAAAAAAAGGACAAAGACTCCTTGCCAAATAAATCCTTGCAAAATTATTATAATATGGACGCGTTGCCACCTAACGTAGATAATGAAGAGTTAGACAGAATCATATCTCAGCTAGAAAAGGACAAAATAGATTATGTACCCAAAAAACGTGTAATGACAGAAGAAGAAAAATTAAGCGCAATAAAATGCATGCAATCGGTTTCTGATATAATAGGCAAGAACAAAAGAGCTACTCCAGCAACGAGTATTCTCCAGCAACAGGGGCCAGGTGTAGTACAGGCCACACTTAACCCAAACTCCTTTCTTAATGCAACAACCGACCAAACTGGCAGAACTGGATAAAATTCCAGACGTAGTTAAATGCCTTAAAGATTTCTCCGTTCGCCCTGAAGACTTTAATTCATGGAAAAAAAGTGTCTACAGAATACTCGGTTTTTACGAGCCACTAAAGGGAACCCCAAAATATTACGGGATTCTCAGCGTTATCCGAAACAAAATTACAGGCAATGCCGATACGGCATTAGAATCATACATTACGCCGCTGTATTGGTTAGCAATCACTAAATGTTTTGCAATGCACTATGCAGACAAACGCGATATTTCAACCTTGTAATATCAGCTCACTACCTTAGTGCATGGTAACAAGAGCATAGCGGAATTCTACCAACAGGTATATAAATACCTTTCACTAATCTTAAATAAATTAGGATGAGTAGATATGGGTAGCAAGTCTCTACACATGATGACCCAGTCATATAGAAATAAGGCACTTGATACCTTCATTAGGGGTCTGAATGGGGACCTACCACGACTACTGGGAATCAGGGATCCTGCCGATCTCCCACAGGTCCTTCATCTATGCATGAAACTGGACAACCAGAACTTCCGCACAAGTCATGCACAAAATCTTAAGAAAGGATACTAAAATTCGGGAAGATATCCCACTCAACAACAGTCCTTTTACCCACAATTGGCTCACGAGCCACAAAACAATCAGCTAAGATGGAAGGCCAGACCACAGTCCTCCAACCAAATTCAACCTACAAATGCCCCTCCAAAGCCACCGAAGCCTCAACCTAAACCAGAACCAATGGAGGTAGACCAAAGCACACATTCAAGGCGAATTAACTATATGAACAAACCTCCTAACAATCAGTTTCAGGGTAAAAGACCCCCACAATCGGTCAACAACCAACCACCTCTCAAAAATCAAAGAAAGATTCGTCAAGAGAAGAGACCCAATCCAAAAATGAGGAATACAATGATGTCCATTTTTTAGCATAATTAGCTCTTCGCTTCCATACATTGAAGTGAAGACGGAGAGCGGAAACATTCTAAAATTTCTGGTGGACACAGGTTCCACCAAAAATTAATTAAAACCAAGCTTAGCAAAAAAGCGATTACCAAACGAAAAACCTTTCCGTGCAAAATCAATTGTAGGAGATGTTAAGATAAGGGAACACACTTACGTAAATCTTTTTAACATAAAAGAAAAAATTTAATTTTATCTCATGCCCTTACTGAAATCATTCGATCCATTCTGGGAAACGACACACTTAGGGCACTGGGAGCAGTAATACATACTGCAGAAAATAAAATAGTTTTAAAAAATGGCCGTATGGTCAGACTGAAGCAGCAAGCTTCACATAGCGTCAACGCGATAAATATACAAGAGAAAGGCTTATCCCCCAACCAAAAAAATATTATGAAGGATATTGTGAATACATATCCCAATCTTTTCTCCGAGCCCGATGAAAGGCTAACGTATACTACGAAGGTTATGGGACAAAAAAGAACACAATCTGACTCCCCTGTATATTATAAATTCTTTCCCTACCCAGCAACGCTGAAAACGAGGTAGAATCACAAGTAGAGAAATTACTAAATGATGGTAATATAAGGCCATCCCCATCTCCGTATAATTCACCCGTTTGGATTGTACCTAAAAAACCACACTCAGAAGGTAATAAACAATACCGTATGGTAATAGACTATAGTAAGCTGAATTCGGTAAAGACAGCAGATAGATACCGAATGAGGTAATTTCTAATTTGGAAGAAAGTAAATTTTCCTCGGTATTGGATTTAAAAAGCGGTTTTCATCAAATCCCGTTAAAAGAATCAGATGTTGAGAAGACTGCCTTTTCAATAAATAATGGTAAATTTGAATTCACTCGTTTGCCATTTAGATTGAAGAATTCACCTTCAATTTTCCGAAGAGCGCTTGATGACATTTTGCATGAGCACATTGGAAAATATGCTTATGTTTATATCGATGAAATTATAATCTTCAGTAAAACAGAAGAAGAGCATATTGAACATATTAGAAAAATATTTGAAACGTTGCAAGAAGCAAATATGAAAGTGCAACTAGACAAATGTCATTTTTTTAAAAAAGAGGTTGAATTCTTGGGATTCGTTATATCGGCAAACGGTGTAAAACCAAAGGTGGAGGCGATTGCGAATTTCCCACAACCAAGAACTTTGAAGAACCTCCGTAGTTTTCTTTATATGTCCGGATACTATAGGAAGTTCATAAAGGATTATGCAAAAATGGCGAAACCCCTAACAACTCTTGTAAAAGGGGAAGAAGGTAGGATATCAAAAAATAAATCCTCAAAAGTAAAAATTGACTTAAATAAGCAAACAGTAAATGCTTTTAACAGTTTAAAAAACTTATTCATTTCAAGGGATGCAACCTGATTATAGTAAAAAATTTTAATTGACGACAGACGCATCCAATTTTGCTATTGGAGCTGTGCTGTCGCAAGAGTCAAAGCCAATAGCATTTATTTCAAGAACATTAAATAAAACTAGTAAGGAAGTCTAAGTTCGGGTGTAACCGAACATTAAATACCTAGTAGTGATCTGTTTTGGTATCCTAATTTACTCAGGTCTATTTTAATACCTGAAAAGGTGTTATAAAACAACCGATTGTTTTCGATTAAAAACACTCCTGTTGTAAGTGGTAAATTAAATTATAAAAAATATAAATAGCTTTTCCCATGTCCATGAAAGGTATGAAAAAAAAAAAAATTAATAAAAAAAAAAAGGCAGTATGGTGTTAACTACTTGCCCGTAAATCTTGCTTGTTTGTTATTCGATTTGCGTAATTTTCGGCAGGAGTATACTATATACTATTGGGAAGTATCTCACAAAATTTCATTGAAATACATTATGGAAATTCCAAGCAATCGCTTTTGAAAATAGCAGAGCTTTTATGCTAAAAAGTGGGCGGCGCCACGCCTACTTCACCAAAATCCACAAAATTTTTATACAGTTTGGTTTTGCTTAAAAAGCTTATTATGTGTGTAAAATCTTATTTATGTAACTTATACAATTATGGAAATATCGTGATTTTAATTTTACGAAGAAATTTTTTAGAACTGTGTTCAAATAGTGGGAGTGTCCGTTCACCGATTTTGTTTATTTTTACAGCAAAGAGTTAGCTTTATATGTTGAACACTATCTGTAAATATCGTTTCAATAAGTCAATTTTTACCGGAGTTATGGCATGGAAAGTTTTATGGAATAATCCCCCATCAAGGGGCGGGGCCACGCCCATTTTCCAAAAATTTTGTGTTTTCGACTTTCTTTGCCCACGAACACTTTAGAGGTGAAATAGAAATGATATACAGCTAGTTTAAGCAAAGTTATAGCATATTCAATATATCTATGATCCTTTTCAAAATCTTTCGTATAAAATTGGGCGTGGACCTAACCCGATTTGGATAATTTTTTTTCGAAATATTGCCTGTATTGATATAAATATGTGTGCTGAATTTCACTTTGCTGTCTTGAGCGGTTTTTGATTTATGATTAATAATATTTCCAAATTTGACTTAATCAAAAGTGGGCGGTACCACGCCCCATTTTAAAAATTTCTTCAAAAATGTATTTTTTGCCTTAACGCTAAAGTGCACACCAAATATTATAATTATAGGTGTATTATGTACTGAATAATCACTCTTTTTGTATTTTCTAAAATATTATATATATAGAAAGTGGGCGTGGCTTTTAACCGATTTTGCCTATTTTAAATAGCGCTCCGAGATAAGTGAAAAGGAACCTGCATACCAAATTTCATTGAGATATCTCAAGATTTACTCAAGTTATCGTGTTCACAGACGGACGGACGGACGGACGGACGGACGGACATGGCTCAACCAATTTCTCGTTTCCTCCTGAACATTTTGATATATATAAGTCAATATCTATCTCGATTCGTTTATGCCGTTACATACTACCGTTAGGCGAATGAAGTTAATATACCTTGTGTGCGATGCACTACTAGGTATAATAATAAAATTATGCAGCTAATGAGAAAGAAATGTTGGCTATAATATGGGCTTTGAACTCACTAAGAAATTATCTTTATGGATCAGATGAATAGAATAGAAATATTCACTGATCACCAACCCCTTACATACGCATTAAGCAATAAAAATAATAATGGAAAAATGAAAAGATGGAAAACAGCTCTAGAGAAATACTCATATGAGCTATGTTACAAACCAGGTAAACAAAATGTAGTCGCTGATGCACTATCGCGAATACCCGTCAAAGAGACACAGGTCAACAGTTTATCAGTAGCATCAAGGTCAGATGACAGTTCATCTCACAATTTAATTTACAGTGTTGAAGGACCAATAAATGAATAAAAAATCAAATTTTTTTGAATATTGGTAATACACCATCCTACGAATTCAAAATAATATTTCCTGCGTACCATCGCCAAGTGGTGAGACAGCAAGATTAGTCGGAAAAAGACTTGTTGACTATATTAAAAAAGTATTTAAATCCGTCAGTTATAACCTTCATTAAAGCAGAAGAGTCTGTCATGGGAAAAATATAAATACTTTACCCACTACATTTTAGTAAATTCAAAATAAGATTTACACAAAGAATGGTGGAGGACATAACCAATAACCATAGACAGCGGCAGGCATACCGGTCGTAAGAGGCGACCAATATGCACAAAGGTAATGATGTACAACTCGATGGTTGATCTACGGATATGATGCCTCCCACCTCTCAGTACCCATCTTCTCTTTCCTTTCGGAAGGAGGGATGACATGACCTAGAAGATTGCACTGGTCATACCAAATCGCTCCCACGACAGTCGGGCAGTACTGCAAGGGAGTACCGTAGCGTACCGGATTCATATCCGGCCAAGGACTGTTATTTCGACAACACTCCCCAAAACCTTCGGGGAGTGATTTTGTTGTTAAAACAACAACAACAACAGTAACACCAGAGCGCATAGAAATGGCAAAGAAAATAAAATTCAAATTTTAGACAAATATTATTTTCCTGGAATGGCCAGTAAGATTAAAAGGCCATAAAAAATTGTGTGACGTGTAAGGCAAATAAATATGATCGTCATCCAGCAAAGCCACAAATTCAGGCATCGCCAATACCCACTTTCCCGGGTCAAATTGTGCATATTGATATATTACATATGGGGAAACAATTAATTTTAACCGCAATTGACAAATTCTCAAAATATGCAATCGCGAAACGAATTCAGTCCAAGTCAGCGGAAGATATAAAACCACCATTAAGAGACATTCTCTTCTCTCTTGTACCAGAAACAATAGTGATGGACAACGAAAAATCATTTAAATCGGAAGAAATAAACTTTATGATGGAAAATGAGTTCGGCATAGAAATTCACCGAACGGCACCATATACAAGTTGTTCTAATGGACAGGTGTAACGATTTCATTCCACTCTCCAAGAAATAAGGCGATACCTACAACGCGAAAAAACTCACCAATCTTTCAACGAACTTCTAGAAAGATCAATCAAAGAGTATAACTACACAATACATTCTACACTAGGGAAAAGACCAATAGAAGTATATTTTGGTAGAACAGTTTTCAGTAACCCTTTATTATTAGATAAGCATAGATTAGAAACAACGAATAAACTTAAGGAGAAGCGAATTACAGATCTTGCTTACCATAATAGAAATAGAACAGCGCTAAAACAATATAACCAAGGAGAACAAATTTACGTTAGGATAAATAGGAGATTAGGAAATAAGTTAACGCCTAGATATAAAAAATAGATAGTAGCTCAAAATTATAAAACTACAGTTAAAACACAATCAGGTAGAATAGTACATAAAAATAATATTAAACACAGCTGAAATTGCTTTCCTTTTTCTTTCTCTACTAGGTAAAATTTAAAATTAGGCAAAATGGCTACAATAACTATTATATCGCGGCCACCGTGGTGTGGAGGTAGTGTTGCCGGCCTACCACACCGAAGGTCCGGGTTCGAGTCCTGGTACAGGTTACAGTGGTTTGAAAAGGTATTTTCAAAACGGGGTCGCCCCTCGGCAGTGGTTTGGCAAACTCTCCGAGTGTATTTCTGCCATGAAAGGCTTCTCAGCAAAAATTCATCTGCTTTGTAGATGCCGTTCGGAGTCGGCGAAAAACCGTAGGTCCCGCCAATTTGTAGGAAAAAAATTCAAAGTGGCACACCACAAATTGGAAGAGCAGCTGGGCGCAAAAATCTCCTAGGAGGTTGATGATATAACTGTTGTATATCGCGCCATATATATATATATATATATAACTATTATATTAACTACTATTGCAACTGTACTAATGACTAAAGGGCAACAAATTGATATACAGGATCTAACGAATAATAACGGATACATCCCAATTAAAATCGGAGAACATCGAACAATTAATCATTATGACAAAATTCTTCACTTTATTAACTTAACTATGATCAAGCTATTTCATTAATCGCGGACAATATTAAAGCATTAAAGGCAACTAGTTTTGAAGATGAACGACTAATAGACACTTCAGATAAAAACTTTAACTTACTAAAAGCAAAAATAGACTATTTACAACCACGATTGATTAATTGATTAATATATTACGTAAAGGATTAAAATATATAGCAGGTACTATGGACAGCGACGACGAACAACAAATAATGAATGCATTAGACAAAATACAAAAAAACGAAAGGCTACAACAGATGATGTAAACAAAATGATTTATGATAATAATTTTTTAACCGACGAAATTAATAATATTACGACTCACATAAATAAACAACAGATATTAATACAAAATCATATAAACGAATTTAGGGAAACAACGCAAAATAAAATCGAAACAATAGAAGATGACTTACAATTTATGCAACATACTTACCAAATTAATAACGCCATAACAATTTTACAAAATCATATTAATGACATTGGACAAATAATTTTTTCTATCAAAATAGGTATAATTCCTACAGACATTTTAACTCAAATTGAACTTAATCATATTCATGACTTTGACAGTTATAAGGAAATTAAAATTGCTGTAATTTTTAAAAACAATAATATTATATTAACAATATTGATACCACAATTCTCTTCTAAAAATCTTTCCAAAATTAAATTCGAACCGATTCTACCCAAAAACCAAATGACAATTGTATTAGGAAATAACGAAATTTTGTTGGATGAAAACAATAATATATATGATAAATATATATCAGACAATTTGGAAAAAAACTTAAAAATAATAGAAAATGACTTTATAAGAAATATTTTAAGCTTCGAAGAAGTTTTTGTAATGTACATCCATTTCCTAAATCATTTATAAGTGAGATAAGGACAGGAGTAATTGTATTTAAAAACTTTTTTTCATCCATTGAACACGGTTGTAACCATCGTGAAGTAAGAAAGGTGACATCAATTGAACAGCTGTTTAATTTTTTTTCTGTTTTTTATTGATTTCCAGGTGTCAAATTGTTGTCAAAGCCAACAGCCATCTTGATTCCAAACATTCAAAGCCAAAACTTAATTTGGATTTGTTTTGAAAGTTTTCTCGAAATTTTATGTAAAATTGGCAAAAAAAATAGGTAAGAAACAGAAGTTGGACGCACACCAATCAAAAATAAAACTTTTTTCCTTTTGAAACTTTTTCATTTTGAAATTTTTTCTGTTTTGCTTGTGTTTGTTTGTAAACAGACCAAAGCGATTTGATAGTCATTTGACATCTGAAACAAATTTCAACAACAATAGCAAACACACCAAGCTTCTGACGACGCAACCTGTATTTCTAAACCTTGGTTGTAACAAACTAAAAATTAAACAGAAGGAACCTTTTTAATTAGATTCAAAAATTGTAAAATTTCAATTATAAATAATACATTCGAAAATTATAATATTAAGATTTATGATACATTCATTTTACCAATTAAAATTACAAAAATAAAGGGAAATTATAATTTTACAAATAACAAGTAAGGAAGTCTAAGTTCGAGTGAACCGAACATTAAATACCCAGCGTTAGTTTTCAGAACGAGATACAAATACCATGACTTGGCAATGCTATATGCCCTAAAATCTTATTTGAAATTTTCCTTGGCCAGAAAGTAACCTGTGTACCAAATTTCATGCGAATATCTTAAGTTTTACTCAACTTGTCAATTTATGTAATTTTCTAAATTTTAGATATCGAAAAAGGGGCGTGGTTATCATCCGGTTTCGCCCATTTTCAACAGCAGCGGACCTTGGCCAGAAAGTAACCAATACAATAAATTCCATGCAAATATCTCTGTTTTGACGCAAGTTATGTCAATTTATGTGATTTTCCAAATTTTCGATATCGGAAAAGTGGGCGTGGTTATCATCTGATTTAACCTTGGCCAGAAAGTAACCTGAATGCAAAATTCCATGCAAATATCTCAGTTTTGACGCAAGTTATATCAATTTATGTGATTTTCGAAATTTTCGATATCGAAAAATGGGGCGTGGTTATCATCTGATTTCGCCCATTTTCAATAGCAACCTACCTTGGCCAGAAAGTAACCTGTATGCAAAATTTCTTGCAAATATCTAAATTTTTACTCAAGTTATCGTGAACACGGATGGACAGACGGACGGACACGCCTTAATCAATTCCTCTTTTCAACCTAAGAACTTTCATATATGGAACCCTATATCTAACTCGATTATTTTGCGCCGTTACATAGTACCGTTATGTGGACAAATAATATAATACCCTTGTACTAGTACAGGTACGCTGGGTATAAAAATATAGCTGATGTATATTATGTTATTTGTATACCTAGTAAAGTATCGAAGAACTGTCGATATTCCTTCAGCTCTTGCTTTCCATGGATTTCACCGATGTTCATGGAGATGATGATAATTTCCATTTGGTCTTGTTTTTAGCGCTTTGATCTGCCAAAGACATGAAATAAATTTATTATGTAAACAGTTGCATATGTATAAATGAACTAGTAAGGAAGTCTAAGTTCGGGTGTAACCGAACATTAAATACCTAGTAGTGATCTGTTTTGGTATACTAATTTATTCAGGTCTATTTTAATAACTGAAAATTTGTTATAAAGGCAACTGATTGTTTTCGATAAAAACATTGTAAGTGGTAAATTAAACTATCACTAAATAACAATATATAAATATGTGGCTTTCCCCAGATTCATGAAAGGTATGAAAATAAAAAAAATTAATACAAAAAAAGGCAGTAGGGTGTTAACTACTTGTCCGTATATTTTGCGTGTTTGCTCGCCGATTTGTGTAATTTTTGGCAGGAGTATACTATATACTATTGGGAAGCACCTCACTAACTTTCATGAAAATACGTTCTTGAAATTTCAGGCAATCGCTTTTGAAAATAGCTGACCTTTTTTGCTGAAAAGTGGGCGGCGCCACGCCTACTTCACCAAAATCATCAACATATTTTTACAGTTAAGTTTTGCTTAAAAAGCTTATTATGTGTGTAAAATCTTATTTATATAACTTGAACAATTATGCAAATATCGCGATTTTAATGTTACAAAGCAATTTTTCAGTACTGTGTTTAAAAAGTGGGCGTGTCCAATTTTGTTTATTTTTACAGCAAAGAGTTATCTTTATATGTTGAACACTTTCTCCAAATATCGTTTTAATAAATCAATTTTTACCGGAGTTATGACATGGAAAGTTTTGTGGAATAATCCACAATAAAGGGGCGGGCCACGCCCATTTGCCAACAATTTTGTGAATTCAGCTTTCTTGGCCTATGAACACTTTAGAGGTGAAATAGAAATGATATACAGCTAGTTAAAGCAAAGGTTTTGCATATTCAATATATATATGATCCTTTTCAAAATCTTTCGTATGAAATTGGGCGTGGACCTTTGTCGATTTCGCTATATTGCCTGCATTAATATAAATATGTGTGCTGAATTTTATTTTGCTATCTTGAGCGGTTTTTGATTTATGATTAATAATATTTCCCAACTTGACTTAATAACAAAAGGGCGGTCCCACACCCCTTTTAAAAAATGTCTTCAAAAATTTATTTTTTGCCTTAACGCCAACGTACACACCGAATTTTATCCTTATAGGTGTATTATGTACTGAATAATCACTCTTTTTGTGTTTTCGAAAATATTATATATATAAAGTGGGCGTGGCTGTTAACCGATTTTGCCTATTTTCAATAGCGCTCCGAGATAAGTTAAAAGGAACCTGCATACCAATTTTCATTGAGATATCTCAAGATTTACTCAAGTTATCGTATTCACAGACGGACGGACGGACGGACGGACATGGCTCAATAAATTTCTCTTTTCCTCCTGAACATTTTGATATACATAAGTCAATATCTATCTCGATTCGTTTATGCCGTCACATACTACCATTAGGTATAACAAGTAAGGAAGTCTAAGTTCGAGTAAACCGAACATTAAATACCCAGCGTTACTTTTTAGAACGAGATTCAAATACCATGACTTGGCAATGATATAGGCCCTAGAATCTTATTTGAAATTTTCTATATCAAAAAGGGGGCGGGGTTATCATCCGATTTCGCCCATTTTAAACACCAACCTGCTTTGGCCAGAAGGTAACCTGTGTACCAAATTTCATGCGAATATCTCAAGTTTTACTCAACTTATGTTAATTTATGTGATTTTCGATATCGAAAAAGTGGGCGTGGTTATCATCCGATTTCGACAATTTTCACAGCAGCTCACCTTGGCCAGAAAGTAGCCTGCATAACAAATTCCATGCAAATATCTCAGTTTTTACGCAAGTTATGTCAATTTATGTGATTTTCGAAATTTTCGATATCGAAAAAGGGGGCGTGGTTATCATCCGATTTCGCCCATTTTCAATAGCAACCTACCTTGGCCAGAAAGTAACCTGTATGCAAAATTTCTTGCAAATATCTAAATTTTTACTCAAATTATCGTGTACACGGACGGACAGACAGACGGACGGACGGACATGCCTTAATCAATTCCTCTTTTCAACCTAAGAACTTTCATATATGGAACTCTATATCTAACTCTATTATTTTGCGCCGTTACATAGTACCGTTATGTGGACGAAATTATAATACCCTTGTATATACTAGTACTAGTACGCTGGGTATAAAAAGTATGTTCCCTACTAGACAATGTTGAGTACTTTGGGGAAAAAGTTTAGCTCATTTGTGCAATCCCCCCTCATTTTCCAACACATTCACATATCCAAAATAAATTTTGTTTTTGGAATTTCTAATGCAGAAAAGAGATAATATCGACTGAACTATTACCTCTTAAAAATGCTTAAGATAGAAGGACATGGTGTACATATCATTTTATGTCATGTTTTCTGCTTGATAGATTTTTCGAATTTGGCAGATGTCATCAAAATAAAACGTCAAAATGAAAAAAAAAAATTAAAGAAAAAAATTTTAAAAAAATGTGTGCCGTTTAAATATTAATTAAATTACATATTTATAAAATAATTATTGTCTACATAGTTATTTAGTACTTAAATATTTTATAAAATATACAGTTTTGTAGTTTTTTTTTCATAAATTCATATATGTATGTATGAACATAAATGCAAAATAAATGTCTTAAAATGTCATATGAAAAAACAAAAATTTGAATCTTCTTCTTATAAGTACTTTGGAGAGATCATGTGAGTAGTTTGGAGAGAAAATGTAAGCGGTTTGAGCATTTGCTGTGAATAGTTTGTGAGGCCATATATTAGTAGTTCGAATGAATACTTTGTTAGGACATTTTTAACTACTTTGAACATTAGGAATGAACAGTTTGTAAGCATTTGAATGAATAGTTTGAGACTTAGTTAGAGCAAAGAAGATATATTTTTTCATTTAATACAATACAATTAGTAAGAACGGGACATCATATCACAACGATAAGGGGAAGTGTTCAAATTCTTCACACGGCCTGAACAAAATTGAATACATTATTAAGGGCATTCTTCATTAATGAAAATGATTTCGTAAGTATGATTTCGTATACTCAACTGTCTAGTAGGGTTTATCGTAACTCGCGGAAATACCCATATGTATGTATATATAGAGTATGGTTGCATATACATACAAATATAAATATGCTGGGTCTAGTTCTAAGAGTTACATATATGGGTGTTTCCACGGTCGCGAACAGTACGTTCGTACGCGTTTATGGGCCAAAAAACAAAGTAAACATAGGTTTTTTTTTTGCTACTTTGATAGCATTTAGGAAGGTCAATTTAAGGTGCAAGAGGCAGGTTTGTTCGATTTTTAGTTTAGACTGTGGGGGCAATAAACATGTGGTCGCGAACGTACGCAAAATGGAAGTGACTTTTTTGTGCAACTGGAAAAATTCAAAATTCAGCGAAATGGAATGGATTTTTTCAAAATGGTTGATAACATATTGAAGTGGCATAAAGTGACTTTCTTTTCGTTTATTTAGCTTTAAAATATCTTCAGTACATTTTTATACCTAGTAGTGCTTCGCACACAAGGTATATTAACTTCATTGGCCTAACGGTAGTATGTAACGGCATAAACGAATCGAGATAGATATTGACTTATATATATCAAAATGTTCAGGAGGAAAAGAGAAATTGATTGAGCCATGTCCGTCCGTCCGTCCGTCCGTCCGTCCGTCCGTCCGTCTGTGAACACGATAACTTGAGTAAATCTTGAGATATCTCAATGAAATTTGGTATGTAGGTTCCTTTTCACTTATCTCCGAGCGCTATTGAAAATAGGCAAAATCGGTTAAAAGCCACGCCCTCTTTCTATATATATAATATTTTCGAAAATACAAAAAGAGTGATTATTCAATACATAATACACCTATAAGGATAATATTTGGTATGCACTTTAGCGTTAAGGCAACAAATACATTTTTGAAAAAAATTTTAAAAAGGGGCGTGGTACCGCCCACTTTTGATATAGTCAAGTTTGGAAATATTATTAATCATAAATCAAAAACCGCTCAAGATAGCAAAACAAAATTCAGCACACATATTTATATTAATACAAGCAATATTTCGAAAAAAAATTATTGAAATCGGGTTAGGTCCACGCCCAATTTTATACGAAAGATTTTGAAAAGGATCATAGATATATTGAATATGCTATAACTTTGCTTAAACTAGCTGTATATCATTTCTATTTCACCTCTGAAGTGTTCGTGGGCAAAGAAAGTCGAAAGCACAAAATTTTTGGAAAATGGGCGTGGCCCCGCCCCTTTATGGGGGATTATTCCACAAAACTTTACATGCCATAACTCCGGTAAAAATTGACTTATTGGAACGATATTTAGAGAAAGTGTTCAACATATAAAGCTTACTCTTTGCTGTAAAAATAAACAAAATCGGTGAACGGACACGCCCACTTTTTGAACACAGTTCTAAAAAATTTCTTCGTAAAATTAAAATCGCGATATTTCCATAATTGTATAAGTTATTTAAATAAGATTTTACACACATAATAAGCTTTTTAACCAAAACTAAACTGTATACAAATTTTGTGGATTTTGGTGAAGTAGGCGTGGCGCCGCCCACTTTTTAGCATAAAAGCTCTGCTATTTTCAAAAGCGATTGCTTGGAATTTGAAGAATGTATTTCAATGAAATTTTGTGAGATACTTCCCAATAGTATGTAGTATACTCCTGCCAAAAATTACGCAAATCGAATAACAAACAAGCAAGATTTACGGGCAAGTAGTTAACACTCTACTGCCTTTTTTATACCTAGTAGTGCTTCGCACACAAGGTATATTAACTTCATTGGCCTAACGGTAGTATGTAACGGCATAAACGAATCGAGATAGATATTGACTTATATATATCAAAATGTTCAGGAGGAAAAGAGAAATTGATTGAGCCATGTCCGTCCGTCCGTCCGTCCGTCCGTCTGTGAACACGATAACTTGAGTAAATCTTGAGATATCTCAATGAAATTTGGTATGTAGGTTCCTTTTCACTTATCTCCGAGCGCTATTGAAAATAGGCAAAATCGGTTAAAAGCCACGCCCTCTTTCTATATATATAATATTTTCGAAAATACAAAAAGAGTGATTATTCAATACATAATACACCTATAAGGATAATATTTGGTATGCACTTCAGCGTTAAGGCAACAAATACATTTTTGAAAAAATTTTTAAAAAGGGGCGTGGTACCGCCCACTTTTGATATAGTCAAGTTTGGAAATATTATTAATCATAAATCAAAAACCGCTCAATATAGCAAAACAAAATTCAGCACACATATTTATATTAATACAAGCAATATTTCGAAAAAAAATTATTGAAATCGGGTTAGGTCCACGCCCAATTTTATACGAAAGATTTTGAAAAGGATCATAGATATATTGAATATGCTATAACTTTGCTTAAACTAGCTGTATATCATTTCTATTTCACCTCTGAGGTGTTCGTGAGCAAAGAAAGTCGAAAGCACAAAATTTTTGGAAAATGGGCGTGGCCCCGCCCCTTTATGGGGGATTATTCCACAAAACTTTACTTGCCATAACTCCGGTAAAAATTGAATTATTGGAACGATATTTAGAGAAAGTGTTCAACATATAAAGCTAACTCTTTGCTGTAAAAATAAACAAAATCGGTGAACGGACACGCCCACTTTTTGAACACAGTTCTAAAAAATTTCTTCGTAAAATTAAAATCGCGATATTTCCATAATTGTATAAGTTATTTAAATAAGATTTTACACACATAATAAGCTTTTTAACCAAAACTAAACTGTATACAAATTTTGTGGATTTTGGTGAAGTAGGCGTGGCGCCGCCCACTTTTTAGCATAAAAGCTCTGCTATTTTCAAAAGCGATTGCTTGGAATTTGAAGAATGTATTTCAATGAAATTTTGTGAGATACTTCCCAATAGTATGTAGTATACTCCTGCCAAAAATTACGTAAATCGAATAACAAACAAGCAAGATTTACGGGCAAGTAGTTAACACTCTACTGCCTTTTTATACCTAGTAGTGCTTCGCACACAAGGTATATTAACTTCATTCGCCTAACGGTAGTATGTAACGGCATAAACGAATCGAGATAGATATTGACTTATATATATCAAAATGTTCAGGAGGAAAAGAGAAATTGATTGAGCCATGTCCGTCCGTCCGTCCGTCCGTCCGTCTGTCCGTCCGTCCGTCTGTGAACACGATAACTTGAGTAAATCTTGAGATATCTCAATGAAATTTGGTATGTAGGTTCCTTTTCACTTATCTCGGAGCGCTATTGAAAATAGGCAAAATCGGTTAAAAGCCACGCCCACTTTCTATATATATAATATTTTCGAAAATACAAAAAGAGTGATTATTCAGTACATAATACACCTATAAGGATAATATTTGGTATGCACTTTAGCGTTAAGGCAACAAATACATTTTTGAAAAAATTTTTAAAAAGGGGCGTGGTACCGCCCACTTTTGATATAGTCAAGTTTGGAAATATTATTAATCATAAATCAAAAACCGCTCAATATAGCAAAACAAAATTCAGCACACATATTTATATTAATACAAGCAATATTTCGAAAAAAAATTATTGAAATCGGGTTAGGTCCACGCCCAATTTTATACGAAAGATTTTGAAAAGGATCATAGATATATTGAATATGCTATAACTTTGCTTAAACTAGCTGTATATCATTTCTATTTCACCTCTGAAGTGTTCGTGGGCAAAGAAAGTCGAAAGCACAAAATTTTTGGAAAATGGGCGTGGCCCCGCCCCTTTATGGGGGATTATTCCACAAAACTTTACATGCCATAACTCCGGTAAAAATTGACTTATTGGAACGATATTTAGAGAAAGTGTTCAACATATAAAGCTAACTCTTTGCTGTAAAAATAAACAAAATCGGTGAACGGACACGCCCACTTTTTGAACACAGTTCTAAAAAATTTCTTCGTAAAATTAAAATCGCGATATTTCCATAATTGTATAAGTTATTTAAATAAGATTTTACACACATAATAAGCTTTTTAACCAAAACTAAACTGTATACAAATTTTGTGGATTTTGGTGAAGTAGGCGTGGCGCCGCCCACTTTTTAGCATAAAAGCTCTGCTATTTTCAAAAGCGATTGCTTGGAATTTGAAGAATGTATTTCAATGAAATTTTGTGAGATACTTCCCAATAGTATGTAGTATACTCCTGCCAAAAATTACGTAAATCGAATAACAAACAAGCAAGATTTACGGGCAAGTAGTTAACACTCTACTGCCTTTTTATACCTAGTAGTGCTTCGCACACAAGGTATATTAACTTCATTCGCCTAACGGTAGTATGTAACGGCATAAACGAATCGAGATAGATATTGACTTATATATATCAAAATGTTCAGGAGGAAAAGAGAAATTGATTGAGCCATGTCCGTCCGTCCGTCCGTCCGTCCGTCTGTCCGTCCGTCAGTCCGTCCGTCTGTGAACACGATAACTTGAGTAAATCTTGAGATATCTCAATGAAATTTGGTATGTAGGTTCCTTTTCACTTATCTCGGAGCGCTATTGAAAATAGGCAAAATCGGTTAAAAGCCACGCCCACTTTCTATATATATAATATTTTCGAAAATACAAAAAGAGTGATTATTCAGTACATAATACACCTATAAGGATAATATTTGGTGCGCACTTTAGCGTTAAGGCAAAAAATACATTTTTGAAGAAATTTTTAAAATAGGGCGTGGTACCGCCCACTTTTGATTAAGTCAAATTTGGAAATATTATTAATCATAAATCAAAAACCGCTCAAGATAGCAAAGTGAAATTCAGCACACATATTTATATTAATACAGGCAATATTTCGAAAAAAAATTATCGAAATCGGGTTAGGTCCACGCCCAATTTTATACGAAAGATTTTGAAAAGGATCATAGATATATTGAATATGCTATAACTTTGCTTAAACTAGCTGTGTATCATTTCTATTTCACCTTTTAAGTGTTCGTGGGCAAAGAAAGTCGAAAACACACAATTATTTGAAAATGGGCGTGGCCCCGCCCCTTTATGGGGGATTATTCCATAAAACTTTCCATGCCATAACTCCGGTAAAAATTGACTTATTGAAACGATATTTACAGAAAGTGTTCAACATATAAAGGTAACTCTTTGCTGTAAAAATAAACAAAATCGGTGAACGGACACGCCCACTTTTTGAACACAGTTTTGAAAAATTTCTTTGTAAAATTAAAATCGCGATATTTCCATAACTGTATAAGTTATATATATACGATTTTACACACTTAATAAGCTTTTTAAGAAAAACTAAACTGCAAAAAAAATTTTGTGGATTTTGTTGAAGTAGGCGTGGCGCCGCCCACTTTTCAGCAAAAAAGGTCTGTTATTTTCAAAAGCGATTGCTTGAAATTCGAGGAAGGTATTTCAATGAAAGTTTGTGAGATGCTTCCCAATAGTAGTATACTCCTGCCAAAAATTATGCAAATCGAATGACAAACAAGCAAGATTTACGGGAAAGTAGTTAACTCCCTATTGCCTTTTTATACCTAGTAGTGCTTCGCACACAAGGTATATTAACTTCATTGGCCTAACGGTAGTATGTAACGGCATAAACGAATCGAGATAGATATTGACTTATATATATCAAAATGTTCAGGAGGAAAAGAGAAATTGATTGAGCCATGTCCGTCCGTCCGTCCGTCCGTCCGTCCGTCCGTCCGTCCGTCCGTCTGTGAACACGATAACTTGAGTAAATCTTGAGATATCTCAATGAAATTTGGTATGTAGGTTCCTTTTCACTTATCTCCGAGCGCTATTGAAAATAGGCAAAATCGGTTAAAAGCCACGCCCTCTTTCTATATATATAATATTTTCGAAAATACAAAAAGAGTGATTATTCAATACATAATACACCTATAAGGATAATATTTGGTATGCACTTTAGCGTTAAGGCAACAAATACATTTTTGAAAAAATTTTTAAAAAGGGGCGTGGTACCGCCCACTTTTGATATAGTCAAGTTTGGAAATATTATTAATCATAAATCAAAAACCGCTCAAGATAGCAAAACAAAATTCAGCACACATATTTATATTAATACAAGCAATATTTCGAAAAAAAATTATTGAAATCGGGTTAGGTCCACGCCCAATTTTATACGAAAGATTTTGAAAAGGATCATAGATATATTGAATATGCTATAACTTTGCTTAAACTAGCTGTATATCATTTCTATTTCACCTCTGAAGTGTTCGTGGGCAAAGAAAGTCGAAAGCACAAAATTTTTGGAAAATGGGCGTGGCCCCGCCCCTTTATGGGGGATTATTCCACAAAACTTTACATGCCATAACTCCGGTAAAAATTGACTTATTGGAACGATATTTAGAGAAAGTGTTCAACATATAAAGCTTACTCTTTGCTGTAAAAATAAACAAAATCGGTGAACGGACACGCCCACTTTTTGAACACAGTTCTAAAAAATTTCTTCGTAAAATTAAAATCGCGATATTTCCATAATTGTATAAGTTATTTAAATAAGATTTTACACACATAATAAGCTTTTTAACCAAAACTAAACTGTATACAAATTTTGTGGATTTTGGTGAAGTAGGCGTGGCGCCGCCCACTTTTTAGCATAAAAGCTCTGCTATTTTCAAAAGCGATTGCTTGGAATTTGAAGAATGTATTTCAATGAAATTTTGTGAGATACTTCCCAATAGTATGTAGTATACTCCTGCCAAAAATTACGCAAATCGAATAACAAACAAGCAAGATTTACGGGCAAGTAGTTAACACTCTACTGCCTTTTTTATACCTAGTAGTGCTTCGCACACAAGGTATATTAACTTCATTGGCCTAACGGTAGTATGTAACGGCATAAACGAATCGAGATAGATATTGACTTATATATATCAAAATTTTCAGGAGGAAAAGAGAAATTGATTGAGCCATGTCCGTCCGTCCGTCCGTCCGTCCGTCTGTGAACACGATAACTTGAGTAAATCTTGAGATATCTCAATGAAATTTGGTATGTAGGTTCCTTTTCACTTATCTCGGAGCGCTATTGAAAATAGGCAAAATCGGTTAAAAGCCACGCCCACTTTCTATATATATAATATTTTCGAAAATACAAAAAGAGTGATTATTCAGTACATAATACACCTATAAGGATAATATTTGGTGCGCACTTTAGCGTTAAGGCAAAAAATACATTTTTGAAGAAATTTTTAAAATAGGGCGTGGTACCGCCCACTTTTGATTAAGTCAAATTTGGAAATATTATTAATCATAAATCAAAAACCGCTCAAGATAGCAAAGTGAAATTCAGCACACATATTTATATTAATACAGGCAATATTTCGAAAAAAAATTATCGAAATCGGGTTAGGTCCACGCCCAATTTTATACGAAAGATTTTGAAAAGGATCATAGATATATTGAATATGCTATAACTTTGCTTAAACTAGCTGTGTATCATTTCTATTTCACCTTTTAAGTGTTCGTGGGCAAAGAAAGTCGAAAACACACAATTATTTGAAAATGGGCGTGGCCCCGCCCCTTTATGGGGGATTATTCCATAAAACTTTCCATGCCATAACTCCGGTAAAAATTGACTTATTGAAACGATATTTACAGAAAGTGTTCAACATATAAAGGTAACTCTTTGCTGTAAAAATAAACAAAATCGGTGAACGGACACGCCCACTTTTTGAACACAGTTTTGAAAAATTTCTTTGTAAAATTAAAATCGCGATATTTCCATAACTGTATAAGTTATATATATACGATTTTACACACTTAATAAGCTTTTTAAGAAAAACTAAACTGCAAAAAAAATTTTGTGGATTTTGTTGAAGTAGGCGTGGCGCCGCCCACTTTTCAGCAAAAAAGGTCTGTTATTTTCAAAAGCGATTGCTTGAAATTCGAGGAAGGTATTTCAATGAAAGTTTGTGAGATGCTTCCCAATAGTAGTATACTCCTGCCAAAAATTATGCAAATCGAATGACAAACAAGCAAGATTTACGGGAAAGTAGTTAACTCCCTATTGCCTTTTTATACCTAGTAGTGCTTCGCACACAAGGTATATTAACTTCATTGGCCTAACGGTAGTATGTAACGGCATAAACGAATCGAGATAGATATTGACTTATATATATCAAAATGTTCAGGAGGAAAAGAGAAATTGATTGAGCCATGTCCGTCCGTCCGTCCGTCCGTCCGTCCGTCCGTCCGTCCGTCCGTCTGTGAACACGATAACTTGAGTAAATCTTGAGATATCTCAATGAAATTTGGTATGTAGGTTCCTTTTCACTTATCTCCGAGCGCTATTGAAAATAGGCAAAATCGGTTAAAAGCCACGCCCTCTTTCTATATATATAATATTTTCGAAAATACAAAAAGAGTGATTATTCAATACATAATACACCTATAAGGATAATATTTGGTATGCACTTTAGCGTTAAGGCAACAAATACATTTTTGAAAAAATTTTTAAAAAGGGGCGTGGTACCGCCCACTTTTGATATAGTCAAGTTTGGAAATATTATTAATCATAAATCAAAAACCGCTCAAGATAGCAAAACAAAATTCAGCACACATATTTATATTAATACAAGCAATATTTCGAAAAAAAATTATTGAAATCGGGTTAGGTCCACGCCCAATTTTATACGAAAGATTTTGAAAAGGATCATAGATATATTGAATATGCTATAACTTTGCTTAAACTAGCTGTATATCATTTCTATTTCACCTCTGAAGTGTTCGTGGGCAAAGAAAGTCGAAAGCACAAAATTTTTGGAAAATGGGCGTGGCCCCGCCCCTTTATGGGGGATTATTCCACAAAACTTTACATGCCATAACTCCGGTAAAAATTGACTTATTGGAACGATATTTAGAGAAAGTGTTCAACATATAAAGCTTACTCTTTGCTGTAAAAATAAACAAAATCGGTGAACGGACACGCCCACTTTTTGAACACAGTTCTAAAAAATTTCTTCGTAAAATTAAAATCGCGATATTTCCATAATTGTATAAGTTATTTAAATAAGATTTTACACACATAATAAGCTTTTTAACCAAAACTAAACTGTATACAAATTTTGTGGATTTTGGTGAAGTAGGCGTGGCGCCGCCCACTTTTTAGCATAAAAGCTCTGCTATTTTCAAAAGCGATTGCTTGGAATTTGAAGAATGTATTTCAATGAAATTTTGTGAGATACTTCCCAATAGTATGTAGTATACTCCTGCCAAAAATTACGCAAATCGAATAACAAACAAGCAAGATTTACGGGCAAGTAGTTAACACTCTACTGCCTTTTTTATACCTAGTAGTGCTTCGCACACAAGGTATATTAACTTCATTGGCCTAACGGTAGTATGTAACGGCATAAACGAATCGAGATAGATATTGACTTATATATATCAAAATTTTCAGGAGGAAAAGAGAAATTGATTGAGCCATGTCCGTCCGTCCGTCCGTCCGTCCGTCTGTGAACACGATAACTTGAGTAAATCTTGAGATATCTCAATGAAATTTGGTATGTAGGTTCCTTTTCACTTATCTCGGAGCGCTATTGAAAATAGGCAAAATCGGTTAAAAGCCACGCCCACTTTCTATATATATAATATTTTCGAAAATACAAAAAGAGTGATTATTCAGTACATAATACACCTATAAGGATAATATTTGGTGCGCACTTTAGCGTTAAGGCAAAAAATACATTTTTGAAGAAATTTTTAAAATAGGGCGTGGTACCGCCCACTTTTGATTAAGTCAAATTTGGAAATATTATTAATCATAAATCAAAAACCGCTCAAGATAGCAAAGTGAAATTCAGCACACATATTTATATTAATACAGGCAATATTTCGAAAAAAAATTATCGAAATCGGGTTAGGTCCACGCCCAATTTTATACGAAAGATTTTGAAAAGGATCATAGATATATTGAATATGCTATAACTTTGCTTAAACTAGCTGTGTATCATTTCTATTTCACCTTTTAAGTGTTCGTGGGCAAAGAAAGTCGAAAACACACAATTATTTGAAAATGGGCGTGGCCCCGCCCCTTTATGGGGGATTATTCCATAAAACTTTCCATGCCATAACTCCGGTAAAAATTGACTTATTGAAACGATATTTACAGAAAGTGTTCAACATATAAAGGTAACTCTTTGCTGTAAAAATAAACAAAATCGGTGAACGGACACGCCCACTTTTTGAACACAGTTTTGAAAAATTTCTTTGTAAAATTAAAATCGCGATATTTCCATAACTGTATAAGTTATATATATACGATTTTACACACTTAATAAGCTTTTTAAGAAAAACTAAACTGCAAAAAAAATTTTGTGGATTTTGTTGAAGTAGGCGTGGCGCCGCCCACTTTTCAGCAAAAAAGGTCTGTTATTTTCAAAAGCGATTGCTTGAAATTCGAGGAAGGTATTTCAATGAAAGTTTGTGAGATGCTTCCCAATAGTAGTATACTCCTGCCAAAAATTATGCAAATCGAATGACAAACAAGCAAGATTTACGGGAAAGTAGTTAACTCCCTATTGCCTTTTTTATACCTAGTAGTGCTTCGCACACAAGGTATATTAACTTCATTGGCCTAACGGTAGTATGTAACGGCATAAACGAATCGAGATAGATATTGACTTATATATATCAAAATGTTCAGGAGGAAAAGAGAAATTGATTGAGCCATGTCCGTCCGTCCGTCCGTCCGTCCGTCCGTCCGTCCGTCTGTGAACACGATAACTTGAGTAAATCTTGAGATATCTCAATGAAATTTGGTATGTAGGTTCCTTTTCACTTATCTCCGAGCGCTATTGAAAATAGGCAAAATCGGTTAAAAGCCACGCCCTCTTTCTATATATATAATATTTTCGAAAATACAAAAAGAGTGATTATTCAATACATAATACACCTATAAGGATAATATTTGGTATGCACTTTAGCGTTAAGGCAACAAATACATTTTTGAAAAAATTTTTAAAAAGGGGCGTGGTACCGCCCACTTTTGATATAGTCAAGTTTGGAAATATTATTAATCATAAATCAAAAACCGCTCAAGATAGCAAAACAAAATTCAGCACACATATTTATATTAATACAAGCAATATTTCGAAAAAAAATTATTGAAATCGGGTTAGGTCCACGCCCAATTTTATACGAAAGATTTTGAAAAGGATCATAGATATATTGAATATGCTATAACTTTGCTTAAACTAGCTGTATATCATTTCTATTTCACCTCTGAAGTGTTCGTGGGCAAAGAAAGTCGAAAGCACAAAATTTTTGGAAAATGGGCGTGGCCCCGCCCCTTTATGGGGGATTATTCCACAAAACTTTACATGCCATAACTCCGGTAAAATTGACTTATTGGAACGATATTTAGAGAAAGTGTTCAACATATAAAGCTAACTCTTTGCTGTAAAAATAAACAAAATCGGTGAACGGACACGCCCACTTTTTGAACACAGTTCTAAAAAATTTCTTCGTAAAATTAAAATCGCGATATTTCCATAATTGTATAAGTTATTTAAATAAGATTTTACACACATAATAAGCTTTTTAACCAAAACTAAACTGTATACAAATTTTGTGGATTTTGGTGAAGTAGGCGTGGCGCCGCCCACTTTTTAGCATAAAAGCTCTGCTATTTTCAAAAGCGATTGCTTGGAATTTGAAGAATGTATTTCAATGAAATTTTGTGAGATACTTCCCAATAGTATGTAGTATACTCCTGCCAAAAATTACGCAAATCGAATAACAAACAAGCAAGATTTACGGGCAAGTAGTTAACACTCTACTGCCTTTTTTATACCTAGTAGTGCTTCGCACACAAGGTATATTAACTTCATTGGCCTAACGGTAGTATGTAACGGCATAAACGAATCGAGATAGATATTGACTTATATATATCAAAATGTTCAGGAGGAAAAGAGAAATTGATTGAGCCATGTCCGTCCGTCCGTCCGTCCGTCCGTCTGTGAACACGATAACTTGAGTAAATCTTGAGATATCTCAATGAAATTTGGTATGTAGGTTCCTTTTCACTTATCTCCGAGCGCTATTGAAAATAGGCAAAATCGGTTAAAAGCCACGCCCTCTTTCTATATATATAATATTTTCGAAAATACAAAAAGAGTGATTTATTCAATACATAATACACCTATAAGGATAATATTTGGTATGCACTTCAGCGTTAAGGCAACAAATACATTTTTGAAAAAAATTTTAAAAAGGGGCGTGGTACCGCCCACTTTTGATATAGTCAAGTTTGGAAATATTATTAATCATAAATCAAAAACCGCTCAATATAGCAAAACAAAATTCAGCACACATATTTATATTAATACAAGCAATATTTCGAAAAAAAATTATTGAAATCGGGTTAGGTCCACGCCCAATTTTATACGAAAGATTTTGAAAAGGATCATAGATATATTGAATATGCTATAACTTTGCTTAAACTAGCTGTATATCATTTCTATTTCACCTCTGAAGTGTTCGTGGGCAAAGAAAGTCGAAAGCACAAAATTTTTGGAAAATGGGCGTGGCCCCGCCCCTTTATGGGGGATTATTCCACAAAACTTTACATGCCATAACTCCGGTAAAAATTGACTTATTGGAACGATATTTAGAGAAAGTGTTCAACATATAAAGCTAACTCTTTGCTGTAAAAATAAACAAAATCGGTGAACGGACACGCCCACTTTTTGAACACAGTTCTAAAAAATTTCTTCGTAAAATTAAAATCGCGATATTTCCATAATTGTATAAGTTATTTAAATAAGATTTTACACACATAATAAGCTTTTTAACCAAAACTAAACTGTATACAAATTTTGTGGATTTTGGTGAAGTAGGCGTGGCGCCGCCCACTTTTTAGCATAAAAGCTCTGCTATTTTCAAAAGCGATTGCTTGGAATTTGAAGAATGTATTTCAATGAAATTTTGTGAGATACTTCCCAATAGTATGTAGTATACTCCTGCCAAAAATTACGTAAATCGAATAACAAACAAGCAAGATTTACGGGCAAGTAGTTAACACTCTACTGCCTTTTTATACCTAGTAGTGCTTCGCACACAAGGTATATTAACTTCATTCGCCTAACGGTAGTATGTAACGGCATAAACGAATCGAGATAGATATTGACTTATATATATCAAAATGTTCAGGAGGAAAAGAGAAATTGATTGAGCCATGTCCGTCCGTCCGTCCGTCCGTCCGTCTGTCCGTCCGTCAGTCCGTCCGTCTGTGAACACGATAACTTGAGTAAATCTTGAGATATCTCAATGAAATTTGGTATGTAGGTTCCTTTTCACTTATCTCGGAGCGCTATTGAAAATAGGCAAAATCGGTTAAAAGCCACGCCCACTTTCTATATATATAATATTTTCGAAAATACAAAAAGAGTGATTATTCAGTACATAATACACCTATAAGGATAATATTTGGTGCGCACTTTAGCGTTAAGGCAAAAAATACATTTTTGAAGAAATTTTTAAAATAGGGCGTGGTACCGCCCACTTTTGATTAAGTCAAATTTGGAAATATTATTAATCATAAATCAAAAACCGCTCAAGATAGCAAAGTGAAATTCAGCACACATATTTATATTAATACAGGCAATATTTCGAAAAAAAATTATCGAAATCGGGTTAGGTCCACGCCCAATTTTATACGAAAGATTTTGAAAAGGATCATAGATATATTGAATATGCTATAACTTTGCTTAAACTAGCTGTGTATCATTTCTATTTCACCTTTTAAGTGTTCGTGGGCAAAGAAAGTCGAAAACACACAATTATTTGAAAATGGGCGTGGCCCCGCCCCTTTATGGGGGATTATTCCATAAAACTTTCCATGCCATAACTCCGGTAAAAATTGACTTATTGAAACGATATTTACAGAAAGTGTTCAACATATAAAGGTAACTCTTTGCTGTAAAAATAAACAAAATCGGTGAACGGACACGCCCACTTTTTGAACACAGTTTTGAAAAATTTCTTTGTAAAATTAAAATCGCGATATTTCCATAACTGTATAAGTTATATATATACGATTTTACACACTTAATAAGCTTTTTAAGAAAAACTAAACTGCAAAAAAAATTTTGTGGATTTTGTTGAAGTAGGCGTGGCGCCGCCCACTTTTCAGCAAAAAAGGTCTGTTATTTTCAAAAGCGATTGCTTGAAATTCGAGGAAGGTATTTCAATGAAAGTTTGTGAGATGCTTCCCAATAGTAGTATACTCCTGCCAAAAATTATGCAAATCGAATGACAAACAAGCAAGATTTACGGGAAAGTAGTTAACTCCCTATTGCCTTTTTATACCTAGTAGTGCTTCGCACACAAGGTATATTAACTTCATTGGCCTAACGGTAGTATGTAACGGCATAAACGAATCGAGATAGATATTGACTTATATATATCAAAATGTTCAGGAGGAAAAGAGAAATTGATTGAGCCATGTCCGTCCGTCCGTCCGTCCGTCCGTCCGTCCGTCCGTCCGTCCGTCCGTCCGTCCGTCTGTGAACACGATAACTTGAGTAAATCTTGAGATATCTCAATGAAATTTGGTATGTAGGTTCCTTTTCACTTATCTCCGAGCGCTATTGAAAATAGGCAAAATCGGTTAAAAGCCACGCCCTCTTTCTATATATATAATATTTTCGAAAATACAAAAAGAGTGATTATTCAATACATAATACACCTATAAGGATAATATTTGGTATGCACTTTAGCGTTAAGGCAACAAATACATTTTTGAAAAAATTTTTAAAAAGGGGCGTGGTACCGCCCACTTTTGATATAGTCAAGTTTGGAAATATTATTAATCATAAATCAAAAACCGCTCAAGATAGCAAAACAAAATTCAGCACACATATTTATATTAATACAAGCAATATTTCGAAAAAAAATTATTGAAATCGGGTTAGGTCCACGCCCAATTTTATACGAAAGATTTTGAAAAGGATCATAGATATATTGAATATGCTATAACTTTGCTTAAACTAGCTGTATATCATTTCTATTTCACCTCTGAAGTGTTCGTGGGCAAAGAAAGTCGAAAGCACAAAATTTTTGGAAAATGGGCGTGGCCCCGCCCCTTTATGGGGGATTATTCCACAAAACTTTACATGCCATAACTCCGGTAAAAATTGACTTATTGGAACGATATTTAGAGAAAGTGTTCAACATATAAAGCTTACTCTTTGCTGTAAAAATAAACAAAATCGGTGAACGGACACGCCCACTTTTTGAACACAGTTCTAAAAAATTTCTTCGTAAAATTAAAATCGCGATATTTCCATAATTGTATAAGTTATTTAAATAAGATTTTACACACATAATAAGCTTTTTAACCAAAACTAAACTGTATACAAATTTTGTGGATTTTGTTGAAGTAGGCGTGGCGCCGCCCACTTTTCAGCAAAAAAGGTCTGTTATTTTCAAAAGCGATTGCTTGAAATTCGAGGAAGGTATTTCAATGAAAGTTTGTGAGATGCTTCCCAATAGTAGTATACTCCTGCCAAAAATTATGCAAATCGAATGACAAACAAGCAAGATTTACGGGAAAGTAGTTAACTCCCTATTGCCTTTTTATACCTAGTAGTGCTTCGCACACAAGGTATATTAACTTCATTGGCCTAACGGTAGTATGTAACGGCATAAACGAATCGAGATAGATATTGACTTATATATATCAAAATGTTCAGGAGGAAAAGAGAAATTGATTGAGCCATGTCCGTCCGTCCGTCCGTCCGTCCGTCCGTCCGTCCGTCCGTCCGTCTGTGAACACGATAACTTGAGTAAATCTTGAGATATCTCAATGAAATTTGGTATGTAGGTTCCTTTTCACTTATCTCCGAGCGCTATTGAAAATAGGCAATATCGGTTAAAAGCCACGCCCTCTTTCTATATATATAATATTTTCGAAAATCCAAAAAGAGTGATTATTCAATACATAATACACCTATAAGGATAATATTTGGTATGCACTTTAGCGTTAAGGCAACAAATACATTTTTGAAAAAATTTTTAAAAAGGGGCGTGGTACCGCCCACTTTTGATATAGTCAAGTTTGGAAATATTATTAATCATAAATCAAAAACCGCTCAAGATAGCAAAACAAAATTCAGCACACATATTTATATTAATACAAGCAATATTTCGAAAAAAAATTATTGAAATCGGGTTAGGTCCACGCCCAATTTTATACGAAAGATTTTGAAAAGGATCATAGATATATTGAATATGCTATAACTTTGCTTAAACTAGCTGTATATCATTTCTATTTCACCTCTGAAGTGTTCGTGGGCAAAGAAAGTCGAAAGCACAAAATTTTTGGAAAATGGGCGTGGCCCCGCCCCTTTATGGGGGATTATTCCACAAAACTTTACATGCCATAACTCCGGTAAAAATTGACTTATTGGAACGATATTTAGAGAAAGTGTTCAACATATAAAGCTTACTCTTTGCTGTAAAAATAAACAAAATCGGTGAACGGACACGCCCACTTTTTGAACACAGTTCTAAAAAATTTCTTCGTAAAATTAAAATCGCGATATTTCCATAATTGTATAAGTTATTTAAATAAGATTTTACACACATAATAAGCTTTTTAACCAAAACTAAACTGTATACAAATTTTGTGGATTTTGGTGAAGTAGGCGTGGCGCCGCCCACTTTTTAGCATAAAAGCTCTGCTATTTTCAAAAGCGATTGCTTGGAATTTGAAGAATGTATTTCAATGAAATTTTGTGAGATACTTCCCAATAGTATGTAGTATACTCCTGCCAAAAATTACGCAAATCGAATAACAAACAAGCAAGATTTACGGGCAAGTAGTTAACACTCTACTGCCTTTTTTATACCTAGTAGTGCTTCGCACACAAGGTATATTAACTTCATTGGCCTAACGGTAGTATGTAACGGCATAAACGAATCGAGATAGATATTGACTTATATATATCAAAATGTTCAGGAGGAAAAGAGAAATTGATTGAGCCATGTCCGTCCGTCCGTCCGTCCGTCCGTCTGTGAACACGATAACTTGAGTAAATCTTGAGATATCTCAATGAAATTTGGTATGTGGGTTCCTTTTCACTTATCTCCGAGCGCTATTGAAAATAGGCAAAATCGGTTAAAAGCCACGCCCTCTTTCTATATATATAATATTTTCGAAAATACAAAAAGAGTGATTATTCAATACATAATACACCTATAAGGATAATATTTGGTATGCACTTCAGCGTTAAGGCAACAAATACATTTTTGAAAAAATTTTTAAAAAGGGGCGTGGTACCGCCCACTTTTGATATAGTCAAGTTTGGAAATATTATTAATCATAAATCAAAAACCGCTCAATATAGCAAAACAAAATTCAGCACACATATTTATATTAATACAAGCAATATTTCGAAAAAAAATTATTGAAATCGGGTTAGGTCCACGCCCAATTTTATACGAAAGATTTTGAAAAGGATCATAGATATATTGAATATGCTATAACTTTGCTTAAACTAGCTGTATATCATTTCTATTTCACCTCTGAAGTGTTCGTGGGCAAAGAAAGTCGAAAGCACAAAATTTTTGGAAAATGGGCGTGGCCCCGCCCCTTTATGGGGGATTATTCCACAAAACTTTACATGCCATAACTCCGGTAAAAATTGACTTATTGGAACGATATTTAGAGAAAGTGTTCAACATATAAAGCTAACTCTTTGCTGTAAAAATAAACAAAATCGGTGAACGGACACGCCCACTTTTTGAACACAGTTCTAAAAAATTTCTTCGTAAAATTAAAATCGCGATATTTCCATAATTGTATAAGTTATTTAAATAAGATTTTACACACATAATAAGCTTTTTAACCAAAACTAAACTGTATACAAATTTTGTGGATTTTGGTGAAGTAGGCGTGGCGCCGCCCACTTTTTAGCATACAAGCTCTGCTATTTTCAAAAGCGATTGCTTGGAATTTGAAGAATGTATTTCAATGAAATTTTGTGAGATACTTCCCAATAGTATGTAGTATACTCCTGCCAAAAATTACGTAAATCGAATAACAAACAAGCAAGATTTACGGGCAAGTAGTTAACACTCTACTGCCTTTTTATACCTAGTAGTGCTTCGCACACAAGGTATATTAACTTCATTCGCCTAACGGTAGTATGTAACGGCATAAACGAATCGAGATAGATATTGACTTATATATATCAAAATGTTCAGGAGGAAAAGAGAAATTGATTGAGCCATGTCCGTCCGTCCGTCCGTCCGTCCGTCTGTCCGTCCGTCAGTCCGTCCGTCTGTGAACACGATAACTTGAGTAAATCTTGAGATATCTCAATGAAATTTGGTATGTAGGTTCCTTTTCACTTATCTCGGAGCGCTATTGAAAATAGGCAAAATCGGTTAAAAGCCACGCCCACTTTCTATATATATAATATTTTCGAAAATACAAAAAGAGTGATTATTCAGTACATAATACACCTATAAGGATAATATTTGGTGCGCACTTTAGCGTTAAGGCAAAAAATACATTTTTGAAGAAATTTTTAAAATAGGGCGTGGTACCGCCCACTTTTGATTAAGTCAAATTTGGAAATATTATTAATCATAAATCAAAAACCGCTCAAGATAGCAAAGTGAAATTCAGCACACATATTTATATTAATACAGGCAATATTTCGAAAAAAAATTATCGAAATCGGGTTAGGTCCACGCCCAATTTTATACGAAAGATTTTGAAAAGGATCATAGATATATTGAATATGCTATAACTTTGCTTAAACTAGCTGTGTATCATTTCTATTTCACCTTTTAAGTGTTCGTGGGCAAAGAAAGTCGAAAACACACAATTATTTGAAAATGGGCGTGGCCCCGCCCCTTTATGGGGGATTATTCCATAAAACTTTCCATGCCATAACTCCGGTAAAAATTGACTTATTGAAACGATATTTACAGAAAGTGTTCAACATATAAAGGTAACTCTTTGCTGTAAAAATAAACAAAATCGGTGAACGGACACGCCCACTTTTTGAACACAGTTTTGAAAAATTTCTTTGTAAAATTAAAATCGCGATATTTCCATAACTGTATAAGTTATATATATACGATTTTACACACTTAATAAGCTTTTTAAGAAAAACTAAACTGCAAAAAAAATTTTGTGGATTTTGTTGAAGTAGGCGTGGCGCCGCCCACTTTTCAGCAAAAAAGGTCTGTTATTTTCAAAAGCGATTGCTTGAAATTCGAGGAAGGTATTTCAATGAAAGTTTGTGAGATGCTTCCCAATAGTAGTATACTCCTGCCAAAAATTATGCAAATCGAATGACAAACAAGCAAGATTTACGGGAAAGTAGTTAACTCCCTATTGCCTTTTTTATACCTAGTAGTGCTTCGCACACAAGGTATATTAACTTCATTGGCCTAACGGTAGTATGTAACGGCATAAACGAATCGAGATAGATATTGACTTATATATATCAAAATGTTCAGGAGGAAAAGAGAAATTGATTGAGCCATGTCCGTCCGTCCGTCCGTCCGTCCGTCCGTCCGTCCGTCCGTCCGTCCGTCTGTGAACACGATAACTTGAGTAAATCTTGAGATATCTCAATGAAATTTGGTATGTAGGTTCCTTTTCACTTATCTCCGAGCGCTATTGAAAATAGGCAAAATCGGTTAAAAGCCACGCCCTCTTTCTATATATATAATATTTTCGAAAATACAAAAAGAGTGATTATTCAATACATAATACACCTATAAGGATAATATTTGGTATGCACTTTAGCGTTAAGGCAACAAATACATTTTTGAAAAAATTTTTAAAAAGGGGCGTGGTACCGCCCACTTTTGATATAGTCAAGTTTGGAAATATTATTAATCATAAATCAAAAACCGCTCAAGATAGCAAAACAAAATTCAGCACACATATTTATATTAATACAAGCAATATTTCGAAAAAAAATTATTGAAATCGGGTTAGGTCCACGCCCAATTTTATACGAAAGATTTTGAAAAGGATCATAGATATATTGAATATGCTATAACTTTGCTTAAACTAGCTGTATATCATTTCTATTTCACCTCTGAAGTGTTCGTGGGCAAAGAAAGTCGAAAGCACAAAATTTTTGGAAAATGGGCGTGGCCCCGCCCCTTTATGGGGGATTATTCCACAAAACTTTACATGCCATAACTCCGGTAAAAATTGACTTATTGGAACGATATTTAGAGAAAGTGTTCAACATATAAAGCTTACTCTTTGCTGTAAAAATAAACAAAATCGGTGAACGGACACGCCCACTTTTTGAACACAGTTCTAAAAAATTTCTTCGTAAAATTAAAATCGCGATATTTCCATAATTGTATAAGTTATTTAAATAAGATTTTACACACATAATAAGCTTTTTAACCAAAACTAAACTGTATACAAATTTTGTGGATTTTGGTGAAGTAGGCGTGGCGCCGCCCACTTTTTAGCATAAAAGCTCTGCTATTTTCAAAAGCGATTGCTTGGAATTTGAAGAATGTATTTCAATGAAATTTTGTGAGATACTTCCCAATAGTATGTAGTATACTCCTGCCAAAAATTACGCAAATCGAATAACAAACAAGCAAGATTTACGGGCAAGTAGTTAACACTCTACTGCCTTTTTTATACCTAGTAGTGCTTCGCACACAAGGTATATTAACTTCATTGGCCTAACGGTAGTATGTAACGGCATAAACGAATCGAGATAGATATTGACTTATATATATCAAAATGTTCAGGAGGAAAAGAGAAATTGATTGAGCCATGTCCGTCCGTCCGTCCGTCCGTCCGTCTGTGAACACGATAACTTGAGTAAATCTTGAGATATCTCAATGAAATTTGGTATGTAGGTTCCTTTTCACTTATCTCCGAGCGCTATTGAAAATAGGCAAAATCGGTTAAAAGCCACGCCCTCTTTCTATATATATAATATTTTCGAAAATACAAAAAGAGTGATTATTCAATACATAATACACCTATAAGGATAATATTTGGTATGCACTTCAGCGTTAAGGCAACAAATACATTTTTGAAAAAATTTTTAAAAAGGGGCTTGGTACCGCCCACTTTTGATATAGTCAAGTTTGGAAATATTATTAATCATAAATCAAAAACCGCTCAATATAGCAGAACAAAATTCAGCACACATATTTATATTAATACAAGCAATATTTCGAAAAAAAATTATTGAAATCGGGTTAGGTCCACGCCCAATTTTATACGAAAGATTTTGAAAAGGATCATAGATATATTGAATATGCTATAACTTTGCTTAAACTAGCTGTATATCATTTCTATTTCACCTCTGAAGTGTTCGTGGGCAAAGAAAGTCGAAAGCACAAAATTTTTGGAAAATGGGCGTGGCCCCGCCCCTTTATGGGGGATTATTCCACAAAACTTTACATGCCATAACTCCGGTAAAAATTGACTTATTGGAACGATATTTAGAGAAAGTGTTCAACATATAAAGCTAACTCTTTGCTGTAAAAATAAACAAAATCGGTGAACGGACACGCCCACTTTTTGAACACAGTTCTAAAAAATTTCTTCGTAAAATTAAAATCGCGATATTTCCATAATTGTATAAGTTATTTAAATAAGATTTTACACACATAATAAGCTTTTTAACCAAAACTAAACTGTATACAAATTTTGTGGATTTTGGTGAAGTAGGCGTGGCGCCGCCCACTTTTTAGCATAAAAGCTCTGCTGTTTTCAAAAGCGATTGCTTGGAATTTGAAGAATGTATTTCAATGAAATTTTGTGAGATACTTCCCAATAGTATGTAGTATACTCCTGCCAAAAATTACGTAAATCGAATAACAAACAAGCAAGATTTACGGGCAAGTAGTTAACACTCTACTGCCTTTTTATACCTAGTAGTGCTTCGCACACAAGGTATATTAACTTCATTCGCCTAACGGTAGTATGTAACGGCATAAACGAATCGAGATAGATATTGACTTATGTATATCAAAATGTTCAGGAGGAAAAGAGAAATTGATTGAGCCATGTCCGTCCGTCCGTCCGTCCGTCCGTCTGTCCGTCCGTCAGTCCGTCCGTCTGTGAACACGATAACTTGAGTAAATCTTGAGATATCTCAATGAAATTTGGTATGTAGGTTCCTTTTCACTTATCTCGGAGCGCTATTGAAAATAGGCAAAATCGGTTAAAAGCCACGCCCACTTTCTATATATATAATATTTTCGAAAATACAAAAAGAGTGATTATTCAGTACATAATACACCTATAAGGATAATATTTGGTGCGCACTTTAGCGTTAAGGCAAAAAATACATTTTTGAAGAAATTTTTAAAATAGGGCGTGGTACCGCCCACTTTTGATTAAGTCAAATTTGGAAATATTATTAATCATAAATCAAAAACCGCTCAAGATAGCAAAGTGAAATTCAGCACACATATTTATATTAATACAGGCAATATTTCGAAAAAAAATTATCGAAATCGTGTTAGGTCCACGCCCAATTTTATACGAAAGATTTTGAAAAGGATCATAGATATATTGAATATGCTATAACTTTGCTTAAACTAGCTGTGTATCATTTCTATTTCACCTTTTAAGTGTTCGTGGGCAAAGAAAGTCGAAAACACACAATTATTTGAAAATGGGCGTGGCCCCGCCCCTTTATGGGGGATTATTCCATAAAACTTTCCATGCCATAACTCCGGTAAAAATTGACTTATTGAAACGATATTTACAGAAAGTGTTCAACATATAAAGGTAACTCTTTGCTGTAAAAATAAACAAAATCGGTGAACGGACACGCCCACTTTTTGAACACAGTTTTGAAAAATTTCTTTGTAAAATTAAAATCGCGATATTTCCATAACTGTATAAGTTATATATATACGATTTTACACACTTAATAAGCTTTTTAAGAAAAACTAAACTGCAAAAAAAATTTTGTGGATTTTGTTGAAGTAGGCGTGGCGCCGCCCACTTTTCAGCAAAAAAGGTCTGTTATTTTCAAAAGCGATTGCTTGAAATTCGAGGAAGGTATTTCAATGAAAGTTTGTGAGATGCTTCCCAATAGTAGTATACTCCTGCCAAAAATTATGCAAATCGAATGACAAACAAGCAAGATTTACGGGAAAGTAGTTAACTCCCTATTGCCTTTTTATACCTAGTAGTGCTTCGCACACAAGGTATATTAACTTCATTGGCCTAACGGTAGTATGTAACGGCATAAACGAATCGAGATAGATATTGACTTATATATATCAAAATGTTCAGGAGGAAAAGAGAAATTGATTGAGCCATGTCCGTCCGTCCGTCCGTCCGTCCGTCCGTCCGTCTGTGAACACGATAACTTGAGTAAATCTTGAGATATCTCAATGAAATTTGGTATGTAGGTTCCTTTTCACTTATCTCCGAGCGCTATTGAAAATAGGCAAAATCGGTTAAAAGCCACGCCCTCTTTCTATATATATAATATTTTCGAAAATACAAAAAGAGTGATTATTCAATACATAATACACCTATAAGGATAATATTTGGTATGCACTTTAGCGTTAAGGCAACAAATACATTTTTGAAAAAAATTTTAAAAAGGGGCGTGGTACCGCCCACTTTTGATATAGTCAAGTTTGGAAATATTATTAATCATAAATCAAAAACCGCTCAAGATAGCAAAACAAAATTCAGCACACATATTTATATTAATACAAGCAATATTTCGAAAAAAAATTATTGAAATCGGGTTAGGTCCACGCCCAATTTTATACGAAAGATTTTGAAAAGGATCATAGATATATTGAATATGCTATAACTTTGCTTAAACTAGCTGTATATCATTTCTATTTCACCTCTGAAGTGTTCGTGGGCAAAGAAAGTCGAAAGCACAAAATTTTTGGAAAATGGGCGTGGCCCCGCCCCTTTATGGGGGATTATTCCACAAAACTTTACATGCCATAACTCCGGTAAAAATTGACTTATTGGAACGATATTTAGAGAAAGTGTTCAACATATAAAGCTTACTCTTTGCTGTAAAAATAAACAAAATCGGTGAACGGACACGCCCACTTTTTGAACACAGTTCTAAAAAATTTCTTCGTAAAATTAAAATCGCGATATTTCCATAATTGTATAAGTTATTTAAATAAGATTTTACACACATAATAAGCTTTTTAACCAAAACTAAACTGTATACAAATTTTGTGGATTTTGGTGAAGTAGGCGTGGCGCCGCCCACTTTTTAGCATAAAAGCTCTGCTATTTTCAAAAGCGATTGCTTGGAATTTGAAGAATGTATTTCAATGAAATTTTGTGAGATACTTCCCAATAGTATGTAGTATACTCCTGCCAAAAATTACGCAAATCGAATAACAAACAAGCAAGATTTACGGGCAAGTAGTTAACACTCTACTGCCTTTTTTATACCTAGTAGTGCTTCGCACACAAGGTATATTAACTTCATTGGCCTAACGGTAGTATGTAACGGCATAAACGAATCGAGATAGATATTGACTTATATATATCAAAATGTTCAGGAGGAAAAGAGAAATTGATTGAGCCATGTCCGTCCGTCCGTCCGTCCGTCCGTCTGTGAACACGATAACTTGAGTAAATCTTGAGATATCTCAATGAAATTTGGTATGTAGGTTCCTTTTCACTTATCTCCGAGCGCTATTGAAAATAGGCAAAATCGGTTAAAAGCCACGCCCTCTTTCTATATATATAATATTTTCGAAAATACAAAAAGAGTGATTATTCAATACATAATACACCTATAAGGATAATATTTGGTATGCACTTCAGCGTTAAGGCAACAAATACATTTTTGAAAAAATTTTTAAAAAGGGGCGTGGTACCGCCCACTTTTGATATAGTCAAGTTTGGAAATATTATTAATCATAAATCAAAAACCGCTCAATATAGCAAAACAAAATTCAGCACACATATTTATATTAATACAAGCAATATTTCGAAAAAAAATTATTGAAATCGGGTTAGGTCCACGCCCAATTTTATACGAAAGATTTTGAAAAGGATCATAGATATATTGAATATGCTATAACTTTGCTTAAACTAGCTGTATATCATTTCTATTTCACCTCTGAAGTGTTCGTGGGCAAAGAAAGTCGAAAGCACAAAATTTTTGGAAAATGGGCGTGGCCCCGCCCCTTTATGGGGGATTATTCCACAAAACTTTACATGCCATAACTCCGGTAAAAATTGACTTATTGGAACGATATTTAGAGAAAGTGTTCAACATATAAAGCTAACTCTTTGCTGTAAAAATAAACAAAATCGGTGAACGGACACGCCCACTTTTTGAACACAGTTCTAAAAAATTTCTTCGTAAAATTAAAATCGCGATATTTCCATAATTGTATAAGTTATTTAAATAAGATTTTACACACATAATAAGCTTTTTAACCAAAACTAAACTGTATACAAATTTTGTGGATTTTGGTGAAGTAGGCGTGGCGCCGCCCACTTTTTAGCATAAAAGCTCTGCTATTTTCAAAAGCGATTGCTTGGAATTTGAAGAATGTATTTCAATGAAATTTTGTGAGATACTTCCCAATAGTATGTAGTATACTCCTGCCAAAAATTACGTAAATCGAATAACAAACAAGCAAGATTTACGGGCAAGTAGTTAACACTCTACTGCCTTTTTATACCTAGTAGTGCTTCGCACACAAGGTATATTAACTTCATTCGCCTAACGGTAGTATGTAACGGCATAAACGAATCGAGATAGATATTGACTTATATATATCAAAATGTTCAGGAGGAAAAGAGAAATTGATTGAGCCATGTCCGTCCGTCCGTCCGTCCGTCCGTCTGTCCGTCCGTCAGTCCGTCCGTCTGTGAACACGATAACTTGAGTAAATCTTGAGATATCTCAATGAAATTTGGTATGTAGGTTCCTTTTCACTTATCTCGGAGCGCTATTGAAAATAGGCAAAATCGGTTAAAAGCCACGCCCACTTTCTATATATATAATATTTTCGAAAATACAAAAAGAGTGATTATTCAGTACATAATACACCTATAAGGATAATATTTGGTGCGCACTTTAGCGTTAAGGCAAAAAATACATTTTTGAAGAAATTTTTAAAATAGGGCGTGGTACCGCCCACTTTTGATTAAGTCAAATTTGGAAATATTATTAATCATAAATCAAAAACCGCTCAAGATAGCAAAGTGAAATTCAGCACACATATTTATATTAATACAGGCAATATTTCGAAAAAAAATTATCGAAATCGGGTTAGGTCCACGCCCAATTTTATACGAAAGATTTTGAAAAGGATCATAGATATATTGAATATGCTATAACTTTGCTTAAACTAGCTGTGTATCATTTCTATTTCACCTTTTAAGTGTTCGTGGGCAAAGAAAGTCGAAAACACACAATTATTTGAAAATGGGCGTGGCCCCGCCCCTTTATGGGGGATTATTCCATAAAACTTTCCATGCCATAACTCCGGTAAAAATTGACTTATTGAAACGATATTTACAGAAAGTGTTCAACATATAAAGGTAACTCTTTGCTGTAAAAATAAACAAAATCGGTGAACGGACACGCCCACTTTTTGAACACAGTTTTGAAAAATTTCTTTGTAAAATTAAAATCGCGATATTTCCATAACTGTATAAGTTATATATATACGATTTTACACACTTAATAAGCTTTTTAAGAAAAACTAAACTGCAAAAAAAATTTTGTGGATTTTGTTGAAGTAGGCGTGGCGCCGCCCACTTTTCAGCAAAAAAGGTCTGTTATTTTCAAAAGCGATTGCTTGAAATTCGAGGAAGGTATTTCAATGAAAGTTTGTGAGATGCTTCCCAATAGTAGTATACTCCTGCCAAAAATTATGCAAATCGAATGACAAACAAGCAAGATTTACGGGAAAGTAGTTAACTCCCTATTGCCTTTTTTTTTATTGATTTTTTTTATTTTCATAAGCCCCATGCAAAACTATTTATATTTTGTTATTTAGTGATAATTTTATTTATCACACACAACAGAAGTGTTTTTATCGAAAACTATCAGTTGCCTTTATACCACCTTTTCAGGTATTAAAATAGACCTGAGTAAATTAGGATACCAAAACAGATCACTACTAGGTATTTAATGTTCGGTTACACCCGAACTTAGACTTCCTTACTAGTTTTTATTGATTTTTTTTATTTTCATAAGCCCCATGCAAAACTATTTATATTTTGTTATTTAGTGATAATTTTATTTATCACACACAACAGAAGTGTTTTTATCGAAAACTATCAGTTGCCTTTATACCACCTTTTCAGGTATTAAAATAGACCTGAGTAAATTAGGATACCAAAACAGATCACTACTAGGTATTTAATGTTCGGTTACACCCGAACTTAGACTTCCTTACTAGTTTTTATTGATTTTTTTTATTTTCATAAGCCCCATGCAAAACTATTTATATTTTGTTATTTAGTGATAATTTTATTTACCACACACAACAGAAGTGTTTTTATCGAAAACTATCAGTTGCCTTTATACCACCTTTTCAGGTATTAAAATAGACCTGAGTAAATTAGGATACCAAAACAGATCACTACTAGGTATTTAATGTTCGGTTACACCCGAACTTAGACTTCCTTACTAGTTTTTTATTGATTTTTTTTATTTTCATAAGCCCCATGCAAAACTATTTATATTTTGTTATTTAGTGATAATTTTATTTACCACACACAACAGAAGTGTTTTTATCGAAAACTATCAGTTGCCTTTATACCACCTTTTCAGGTATTAAAATAGACCTGAGTAAATTAGGATACCAAAACAGATCACTACTAGGTATTTAATGTTCGGTTACACCCGAACTTAGACTTCCTTACTAGTTTTTTATTGATTTTTTTTATTTTCATAAGCCCCATGCAAAACTATTTATATTTTGTTATTTAGTGATAATTTTATTTACCACACACAACAGAAGTGTTTTTATCGAAAACTATCAGTTGCCTTTATACCACCTTTTCAGGTATTAAAATAGACCTGAGTAAATTAGGATACCAAAACAGATCACTACTAGGTATTTAATGTTCGGTTACACCCGAACTTAGACTTCCTTACTAGTTATATATACGCTTAAATACCGGTCGCGAACGTACGGGTCGCGAACGTACGATTTTTCCATACACTTTCTTTTCCTATTTTCGGCATAATGTTTTACAAATTATATGAATAGGAACACTTAATTCACAAGTTTAAATCTTATATGTTGTATTTATAAAGAAAGAAGATAGCATAAATTATTAGACTCTACGGAAATCCCGCGGCTCACACCGAAAGACTCGAAAGTGGCTTGCATAACATAAAGTATACTCACTTTAATGTATGGTTGGAAAATTTATGAATAACTTCATTAAAATTATTCAAAACCCTATGATCCATTATTAACCATGCAAAAAAAGTATATTAACAACCTATTTTTTCTTGCTTCAGTTTTTGGTAGGAAAAAATATATCAAAATGCAAAACGGTCGCGAACGTACGCAACTTTGAGAATTAAAAAAAATGGTTTGGTAAACCCTTCAAGAGAAGTAGTTTTGGTTTTCAATTAAGTGCACTCAACCGGCTTTAGAAATGTAGTTCTATACATTTCCTTACACTCCTTGAGAAGTGGTAACAAAAAATGTATTTTTTTGGTCGCGAACGTACGATCCAGGCAGAGGTAAAAGTTTCAATAAAAATTTACCGTTAAAACATCGTCGTTCATTCTTCTTTCATTTTGATGGTCTTAACTGATATTCATGGGGGTATTTTGTTGCAAAAAAGGATCGCTAGTATAAGTCGAACATGTGAAAAAATTGAAAAAAAGGCCTTTAAAACTGGCTGGAAATGAAAAAAAAAATTTTTCATGTTTCAATCCCAATTTTTCATAAAAAAAATTTAAATCAACTTCCAAAGCTTTATATGTATTTATAAAAATTTGGGTAATTTTGTATAACAGGGTTAAACAAGAATTTATTTTTATTAACATTTAAAATTTTTGCTCTGGTTGACCATTCTACGGAAATGCTCATATACATATATGTACATACATATGTGTATTTCACCTGCGTAGTTCACTATATAAGATTTCTATTTTATTATTAACTTACATAAATTGATCTATTCTCTGGGCATATTTTTTCATCGAATTCTTTTAGTTCTTCTAATGTTTTCAAAGGAAAATATTGCATCACATCGTCCGAAATTAAAACTTGGTATAAAATCTGCTTCAGCCAGGCGCGTATTCAGGGGGGGGTTTCGGGGGTTCAAACCCCCCCCGAAATTTCCGAAAATTAAAAAATATACGTCTGTACTAGAATAATTACTCTATTTACCTTTAAAACCCCTGTTAAGAAATTAGCATTAATAGCAATAATGAAAATACGAAAGAATAAAATTAAATAATATTTCACACTGAGAGAAGTTATTGGCAGTCGCTAGTCAATTGTCAGAGCAAGTCTGAGAGGTCACAACTAAATTCCTGCAACGGTTCACTCATTCGCGCCAAACTAACTGCTTTTCGAGCTATGAATACAGCGGGCAAAAATCGTAAAAATGAGTGTCCCTCGTTATTATAGTCACGGTTGCCAAAGGTTTAACCAAAAAAGTGAACAAGAAGTTAAAAAAAAATTTCCAAAAATTACTAAGCTGTACACAACGCAGTCGTATTGAATTATCAGAGAAAGTAACAATTAAATTGTACTTATACTTGTGAGGTGATAGTAAAAAGTGACGCTAATTTGGCAAAAAAGGATTGAAAAAGTTTAAAAGAAAGCCCGGTATGCTGAAAAGAAAATGCTTAAGAAATATTTTCAAGTATTTCTTGACTATAAAATTGTCATGAATAGCCAACAAATGTTGACGTTAAGTTTTGCATGTTGAATAATTGCAATTTTCCGCTTTTTATATGAATTTCAATGTTATTTCATTATATTTTTTGTTTTTATTTTTCCGGAAGCTTCAGTTTTTCTTCAAGAAATAAAGCGACAACTATTTACTTATTGCCAAAGCCTGAAGAAATCCCACACAAAATTTGAAAACAAACAATAAAAATAAATAATATATTAATAAAAAATTTTTCCTAGATTTAAAACTTTTTGGGGCTACATATTCAAAGTGTTGTTTGGAATTTTCAGTAAGATTGACTTCCTTTGACTAATTTCATTATTTTTGTATGAAAGAATGTGCAAAAAAACAAGAAAAATACTGCAACTCAAAGTTAAGAACTTTGTGGAAAATTCATGAAAATTCAAGAAAACTCGAAAAATTTTCATAAAAATTTCTAACTTTTTAGTAAAAATATTTAAATTTTTTCGAGTTTTCAGTTTTGTGGCCCGTTCAATTAAAGTGAACAAAGATAGCAATCTTAAGCCGCTAGAAGAATTACTCGATTTTTGGCAATTTTTTTCCTAGCCAAGTGCATTATCTTCCATACAAATTTATAAGCGTAATATTTTTATATTGAAGAAAATGCTCTTGGTCGGCTTTTGACAATTGAACGAGCAGCAAAACTGCATACTCGAAAAAAATCAAAAAAATTTTACGAGAAAGTTAGAAATTTCGATGAAATTTTTTCGAGATTTCTTAAATTTTCATGAATTTTCCACAAACTTTTGAACTTTGATTTGCAGAAGTTTCATTATGTATTTGCACATACTTTCATTCAAAACAATTAAATTAGTCTAAAGAAGTTAATTTTACTGCATATTCCAAAAAAACCCTTTGAATGCAGACATACCGATCTAGGTGTATGACCAAATTTGGTTTAGAATTAAATTTACGACGGCTGTCATAGAAATGCGACTAATAAAAATTATTTAAATTTTATACCGAAAATGTTTTAACAATTTTATATGTTTTTTTAAAAAATGTTAGGTCTCGAACCGACGTGCCCCAAATCAGTGCGCAATGCTCTACCTACTGAGCTACGGCGCACTCATGAATTTTGTGCGAAAAGTACCGTGTTTATTTATCCCGGTTAAGTTTTAAACCAAACCCGCAAAAAATTGAGAAAGTTTTGGAATTTATTAAAAAAAAGTTTTAAAAATTGTGTAAACCAATGAATGGTTTAAAATCTAGGCTCAAATTTTTAGCCGTGTAGAAAGAGGAAAATTTCAAATAAATAAAAGTATAAATATGTAATATGTGAAAACATAAATATATGTGTATTTATAGGTAATTCTTATTTACTGACACTTTGGCCAAAACCCCCCCCGAAATTTTTTTCTGGCTACGCGCCTGGCTTCAGCAAAATTATGTGTTCAGCCAACGTCTGCATAATATTATTTTGAGCTTCTACAACGCCTAAATGAATACAGATTTTAATAGTTTAGATCTAAACTTTAGAATATTTAGAAACATACATACATATGTACCAATACGATTATTAGGCCTATTTTTTATACGCATATACATTTGCATGGAAAATAAGGGTTGTTCACTTATCTTTACATAGAAAATTTAAGCGCAAACGCATTGGCGTGTAAAAGACCAGTCTATAATATTGAATGGTCATTAGCAAATTACCTCTTAGCTCTTGTATTTCCTCTCGAATCATTTTCGAATCCAAACAGCTTACGCATTTAATAGAGCAGGGCTTACCCCTAATAATATTGTTTCTAATCACGAATCATACTTTTTGGATAGTCGTTTGGGCCTAAATCTCGAACAAATTAATTGTACAAGGTGGCGAAAAAGTAATCTTCCTATCAGAAAATGCTATAAATTTTGCGATTGGCCCCTAAAATCAATTCTGTTTTGACATTTGTGTAGTAAACACATGCAAAATACACCTTAATAAACAATGTTACGCTACACTGCTCCAGAACGCGGAATATTGCTGACTTGAAGAGGAAGATGATTTTTCATCAAAAATAATCATGAGTGATGAGGCCCATTTCCATCTTAGCGGGTACGTAAATAAGCAAAATTCTCGCTTCTGGGGCACTGAAAATCCGCGTGTAACCCACGAAGAGCCATTACACCCGCTCAAAGTCACTGTATGGTGTGCTGTTTTCGCTGGAGGAGTCATCGGACCTTCGGACGCGGACCAAACGGTTACTGTGAATGGTGAGCGCTACAGAGCAATGATCAACGAGTTCTTTTTGCCGCAAATTGATGAATTGGGATTGGAAAACATGTGGTTCCAACAAGACGGTGCAACAGCACACACTGCACGTGCCACAACCGATATGCTGAAGGATGCATTTCCCGGGCGCCTAATCTCCCGTTTTGGCGATTTGCATTGGCCAGCAAGATCGCCTGATTTGACCGCTCCAGACTTCTTTTTGTGGGGCTTTTTGAAGTCGCGGGTCTATGTCAACAAGCCTCAGACTCTTGCAGCTCTTAAAGACAATATCCGTCAAGAATGTGAGGACCTATCGCGACCAAAGTGATGGAAAATGCCATAAAAAGGGCTCAAATGACAATCAACTGTGGCGGCGGCAATTTACATGACATCATATTCTCGACTTGATGTAAAAAAAATTAAAAGACCAAATAAAAATAATCCACAAGAAGAATCAAAGTTTTTCATTTTTTTTTTAATTACAGCCAAAAAACATCGGTAGATTACTTTTGCGCCACCCTGTATTTATAATACTTTAAATCGATTGTTAGACCTGGCTTTTGTTAGTGATATCTTGAATTCTTGTGTATCAAATTGCATTTCGCCGATTTCCGATGCTAGTATTCATCATGTGCCACTAGATATTCAGATAGAATTTTATGAGTTTTTAGAGATATCACCTATTAATAATGATTTTTTCAATTTTAAATTATGCGACTACCCAAGCTTAAATAGCTCCCTTTTAGATTACAATTGGGATAACATTTTTTTAGGCTTGGGTACTCAAGGATGCTTTTCCGCTTTTAAATCAGTTGTAAATCAAGTTTGTTTGGATTTCATACCTAAAAAAAACAAAAAGCTCTACAAATTGCAGAGATTTAAAACGACTAAAAAATCTTAAAAATAAGTATTTAAAGAAATTTAAAGCAACTAAGAATCATTCATTTTATGTAAAATATCAGTGCTTTTTCAAAGATTTCAAAGCTTTACACAAGCGTCTTTATAAATCGTATATTCGAAAAACTGAGCAGAACATTAAAGCTAACCCAAAAACATTTTGGAATTTCGTAAAAGGCAACGCCGTTAAGTTAGATGAGAAGTGTGCTACTACCCCCTTTGATGCAGCCAACCTTTTTGCGGAATTCTTTACATCAAATTTTGTATCGAATGATTTGCAGTCACCTGATTTTACACATGATATTTCATCACCACTTAACCTAGGTAGCCTCTATATTACGTCGGAGGACATTAAGAAGGGTATGCTCGCTCTGAAGTCTTCTGTACAGACTGATGTGGATTTAGTTAAAAGCTGTCCAGCGTTGGCATACCACTAGAATTTATTTTGAATAAGTCTCTGGAGTCAGGTACGTTCGTTAGCGATTGGATTTGTACAAAAGTGGTAGTAAAAATAATGTTCGTAATTATAGGCCTATTTCAAAACTTCAACCGTCTCAAAACTATTTGAAACTGTCGTAAAGGAGAAAATATATTTTGCGGCAAAATCTTTAGTTTGTAATCAGCATGGGTTCGTTGTTGGACGCTCTGCTGTGTCGAATTTGCTTGCTTTTAGTGAATACTGCATATCTGCCTTCTCCGCTGGTCTTCAAGTGGATTGCATTTATACGCACTTTGCTAAGGCGTTTGATAGAGTATCCCATAATATTATTTTAAGTAAGCCGGCCTGCTTAGGCTTTCACTCTTCTCTGCTAGAGGGGTTTAGGTGGAGTATTTTCAAATAATTTTATTGCGACGTGAGGGGTTCCCCAAGGGAGCATCCTAGGGCCACTTCTATTTATTCTTTTTATAAACGACATTAGTAAATGTTTTACAGTGTCTAATTATTTGATTTATGCTGACGATTTGAAAGTTTTCTCTGTTGTGAAGCGTGCAGAGGATGCGGCAAACCTCCAAAGTGATTTGGATAACCTTCAGTTGTGGTGTTTGAAGTCTCGTCTTTCTCTGAACATTAATAAATGTTTTAAAATTTCCTATCGTAGGCGTCAATCCGGTATTAACCCAGATACACCCGAACGCCTTCCTGAAGGATTTTAAATGCCGTTCGCTAAATTCAAAATTTTCACTTTTGTAACAGCTAACAAAACAGGCTATGCTTTTTTTTAGTTTAGCTAGAATCAAATTTTATCTCTTCGCGTATTTTTTTGTAAATTTACGTTTAGTCAGTGAGAATTCTCCAAGTGAATTGTGCTTTTATTTAAGATGGCTGTCTTTATAGACCTCGATATTTATAGGTAAGTTTTATTCTTTTACATAACGAATTGTAGATGTCAGGCTATTATTTTACTACAAAAAATTATTCAATTTAATTATTTGCTTGTTTTGTAGACGTTTTTTGTGAAAAATTTGCCTGTACTGGCGTGGGAAACACGCACATCCTCCCAGAAGGATTATGGGCTAATACAACTAATTTTATTAAAATTTTTTGTAGAAGGAAGATTACCCTAAATGAGTTGCTAGACATCATCGAAACTGCCGATGACGACGATATTCCTGCAACCCCTGCGGGTTAGGGGCTTAGAATATGCCCGCGGAAGGCATACCGGTCGTAAGAGGCGAATAATATGCACGGATGTGATGCCTCTCATTACCCATCTTCTCTTTCCTTTCGGAAGGAGGGATGACATGACCTAGAAGGTTACACTGGTCATACCAAATCGCTACCCGACAGTCGGGCAGTACCACAAGGGAGTACCGGAGCGTACCGGACTGGCATTTCGACAACACTCCCCAAAACCTCCGTGCAGTGATTTTGGTGCTAAAACAACAACAACAGCGATATTCCTGATAATGGATTTGATGTGGTAGTTTTACCCCCAATCAATTTTAATGATGATGTCACTGATGAGGATTCTGGGGAGGAAGACAATCCTACCATCAACAATTTACATGGCATTCAACTCTATACAACCGTCCTGAGAGAGGACGTGCTAGCCAGTCAGCTTTGATTGATAGCCGGTATGATGACAAAGATCATTATGTAAGCAACTTACCATTGCTGCCAACAGGTAAAAAGCAATAATTGGTTTGTAGTAATTGCCCCAAAAAAGCAACGACGAAATGCATAAAATACAATGTGACATTACATGTTGATTGCTTTATAAATTATGAAAGGAAATACAACTTTTAAGCATTTTTATGATAATAAGTATATGTACTTCCTTACTTTTTCCATAAAGTCATGGATAAAGCAACAAATAACTTTATATTATACATACATATGTATGTATGCAAACTACCAATATAAACATGAAATTGTAATACCAATTTAGATATTGAATTAATTTATATTTTTCTTTGAATCTATAAATAAGGCAAAAATAATGTTGAATTTATTTCTATTGCTTTGGAAAAATTTGTTAACACAACTATTGTGGTATTCTCCCAAAGGCCTTCCAGAAGGATGGGGTGCTGTGACCAGGGGGAGGGGGTGAAACCTTAGCAATTATAATTTACAGGTTATTTGAAGATCACTTAAGCAATAATACGCAATACATTCAAAAAAATCGACAAAAAGTAATTCGGGTTTATCTGGGTTAACTCACAATACTCCATAGATAGACATGCATTAAATAATCTCACCGAAAGTAAAGATCTCGGAGTGATATTTGATTCCAAATTTTCTTTCAATAGTCATATAAATCTTATTCTGTCCAAGGCATATTCCGCTTTGGGATTTATCCGGCGAAACACTTCCGAATTTTCAGATCCGTACACGTTTAAGCTCCTATTTACTGCTCTCGTCCGCTCTTATCTTGAATATGCGGTTATTATTTGGAGACCCTGTGATCAATTATCGATTAATAGGCTCGAACGAGTTCAAAAAGTTTTTCTCAAATTTGCTTTGCGCCCGATGAGGTTTACCTTACCCATCCCATCGTATGATTCACGACTCTTATTAATAAATTTGAGTACGTTAGAAAGAAGAAGTGTTCTTTCTATGTCATTTATATACAAAATAATAAACGGATTGGTTGACTGTCCTATTTTACTGGAGCGGATCTGCTTTAATGTTCCGTAAAGAAATCTCCGAATTACTTACCCCTTTTACGGGTCAAACTATAGAACTAATTATGCTAGCAACGCGCCAATTGCTCGTGCACTTCGTGAACTGAATGATTTGTCAAGGTCCCAATTTTTGATTTTTCTTTTTCGAGATCCACGAACATATAACTTTTTGTATTGTCATAATCAATTGAGATGTTAATTTAAGTATACCCAATAATGTTAATCGCTAGTCTGTACTATAGACATAAATTTTAAATAAATAAATGTAATACATATGTGGGAATAGGTGTGCACCGTTTGATGTCCAAAAGAAGAGAGAGATTTTATTTTCCATAAACCAGACTTAAGCTGCCATTATGCATACTTAGCATAGACTTGACTTGACTTGAGAACTGTCACTTAGCACTTAGAAAAATAGCAAGAGAGCACACTAGCCAGTTTCAAATAAGAGTAAAAGTTTCCCATATCGAATTGCTTTTTAAAAGCAATCGTGTGATTTTTTACATATAACTCAGTAAAAAGTACCAAAACGCATTTTCTTGGCATTAGGTTTCGATTTTCTGAGCTTATCTACAATCAGTATATAGTCAATGCCAAAAAAAACTATAAAGCATTTTGGGAGGGAAAAAAATTTTTTTTTAGGTTAGCCTAATTTGAATTCAATTTATTTGACAGTAAGTTTTGCGGCTGCCATATGAATAATATACATCCAAAAATTCTTATCTCTATAGAATAGTTGGAGGATTTTATTCAAAATATAAAAAAAAAGGTATGGCATCACACAGTTCTCTCACGGCGCTCACTAAACTTAGAATTTACATAGAAAATCAAAACTCAACAGAATTCTAAGTCAAGTCAAGTAGGGTAATCGGATACATGTAAACTTCATTAAACAGAACGCTAAGTGGCAGTTCCAAGTCAAGTCAAGTCTATGCTAAGTATGCATAATGGCTGCTTTAAACTATTAACAAAGTAAAATGTAAGACTTAGAATTAAGTAGCAAAAGAGAATGGCAGAATAAAAGTAAACAGCAGAGCTGTATTTATAAATCAAGCGAATTCATTCGTGGATGCCACAATAGTCCCCTCCTAAATACCTTCTGAGGCTGCGATGAATGCCGGTTTCAAACGATCAATTGAAACTTTAACCTCGCTGTTGTTCACTTCGATAAGAAAATATTTTGGGAGTCGTTGGAGAATTTTTTACGGGCCCTTGTATGGCGGGGATAGCGATGGTTGTATTAGGTCGTCCCTGATAAAGACTTGCTCACAGGTTTCCAACGCCGAGTGTACAAACACTTTTTGCTTTGTATGCCAAGCGGTATCAACAGGTCGCAATTCTCGCATGCACGTTCGTAGTTGCTTAATCATTTCTGGCTCATTGATCACTTGCGCACTATTTGAGAAAAAATCGGAAGGTAATCGTAGACTTTCGCCGTACAATAAATCTGCCGGAGATGCGCCTAGATCGCCCTTGTAAGTGGATCCTAAGCCCAACAAAATAAGTGGTAAATACGAAGTCCATTGGTTGGTGTCGTGACACAGAAGTCCTGATTTAAGAGTGCGGTGCCACCTCTCAACAGCCCCGTTAGCTTGAGGGTGGTATGGCGTTGTACGAAAATGACGAGTACCCAATAACTGAAGCAACTGCCGGAATAAGGCGCTTTCAAACTGACGGCCTAGGTCTGAAGTTATTGTTACTGGTACTCCAAAACGTGAAATCCAGTTATTTATAAATGCCTTTGCGAAGGTCGGTGCCGTCATATCGGAGATAGCCAACGCTTCTGGCCAGCGTGTAAATCTGTCTATAATAGGTAAACAGTAAAGGCTTCCATCTGGAAGGTGGAAATGGTCCAACTAGGTCTATATGTAAGTACGCAAACCTATCACTTGGCATTTTCGTCACTGTATTGTGGCGAATTGTTTTGTTCCGTTGACATTGCAGACAGCTTTGGGCATAATTTCTACTATCACGCTGAACTCCTGGCCAGACAAACCGCTCCGTTACCAAACGACTAGTACCCCTTGCGCCAGGGTGTGACAGATTTTGAGTTGATCGAGGGGAAGAACAAAACTTTTTAAGTTAAGAGAGTGTTTTATATTACCATCTAATAGTCCACGTAGCTCTATATCGTTCGATTGATCTTCGGCCAAATCATCGTAACTGATAGCTTCTGCCGTGAGTGATTGGATTCATGAAAGTAGATCATCTGCTACATTCTCTACGCCGCTTACGTGGCGAATATCGGTGGTTATTTGCGCGATGAAGTCGAGCTGACGGATTTGCCGATCGGAGGCTTTATCCAACTTCTGTTGGAATGCATATATGAGGGGCTTATGGTCTGTATAAATATGACAACAGCTGTCAGTCAGTTCTCTGTCATATGTGCTGTATCGGCTCTCTGCACTAGTAAATCTATGCGAAAAAAAATCCTCATGGTTGCAGCGCTCCCTCTACTACTTCATTTAACACAGCGCCAGCCGCGAAGCTGGAGGCATCTACCCACAAGGAAAGCTCAGCTTCCTGCAATGGATAAGCGAGAAGTGCACAATTTGAGAGTTGTTCCTTACAGGCATTGAAACAATTGATCGTCTCCTCTGACCATTTGAGTGGGATTGTGTCGTTACGACGATAACCGCGAACCATGTCAAATAGAGTGCCTTGAGTATTTATAGCATTTGGTAGAAAACGGCGATAGAAATTGAGCATTGCTAAGAATCTCTTCAGGTCCTTCACGATTGTCGGTTGTTTAAAATTACGTAATGCCCTGACGCGCTCAGGTAATGGCCGTATGCCATCTTTGCTTAATTTGATTTTAAGGTTGTTATCTTTAAGTCGCTGGAAAACCTGCCGAAGATGGTTCTGGTGGCCTTCTAATGACGCAGATGCAATGCAAGCGTCATCAAGATAAACAAATACGAAATCTAACCCGCGTAGAACCTCATTTATGAGCCTTTGAAATGTCTTAGCGGCATTCCTTAAACCGAAAGTCATATGTCGAAAGGGAGTCGTTATTGTGGTCTTGCATATATCCTCTTCAATTATATGCACCTGGTGAAAGGCTTCCTTTAAGACCTAATCAAAGAGTTGAAAACGTCAGTTGGCTGTGATGTTGATAAATTTTTTCTCTGTGTTTAATATTGAAAAAAAATTTATTCTTCTAATTTCTGGTCATCTCTGTATGAAAGTTTTGTGCAAATATTAAGTGTGCCGCTAGTGATTCTATAATTTATTTGATTTTGTTATTATATTCACATTTTGTGGATACAATTAAATTCATGTAATTTGGCTTTAACTGCCTTTGCCGAGTCATTTTGCATATTGTTTTTGTGTTTGTGTGCACTTTTTGTTTTCTTGCCTAATTCTTTCATCACAGCTGTTTGCGTTGTGCATCTCAAACTGCTCGCTACTAATGCTTTTCATTGTTGCCTTTATATTAACTGATTTTCCCATTTAATTCTACTCTTTAATTCGTGATGTCTTGCATTTTTAATAATTGTCAAATTAAAAGTGAGTCAGAACGCCACTTGTCGTGCTGGCTTTGTTATGGGCTTGCTCACATCAAGTGTGCTGGGTTGACCGGTATGGTCGCGGATATCGGTAAACGTAAACGTACTGACGATTTTTCTGTTGATTTAACTCCTGTCCCAACTCCAGTTCCAATTCCGAGTATTCCAGTCCCAATTCGGTCTATTCCAGTCCCTGTTCCGACTATTCCAGCCCCAATTCCCACTAACCCACCGCCATTATCAATAGAAATGATTAATTTAGCTTCTCCCAATCCGGAAACAGAACCATCGACTTCTACACTCAAAAAATTTTATTGGTAGAACTAACCGAAAAACTATGTTAAAACGGCTCCAACCTATAAATATGGGCGAAACTAACCAATGGAAAATAGTTAACAATCTTTTACTGAATTCGTGGTTAGAAATTGTTAATTTTACCAAAAAGAAATGGTTGATATTTAACCATGTGAAGTTGGTTGACCTAACCAGAAAAGTAGGTTCGTATGGCTCCAACCCATAGTGTAATAATCAAAGGTGATATCTGTTTTGGCAGACGTCAAAGCGAACGCCCTTAGGAGTTTGGGAAGCCAAGTTGCATTTTGGAAGTACGAGAGAATGTGGGCAACAAAAAAGGCCCCTTGTAAAAAAGTATTGAATTTCTTACTTTTTGATTGTAAGATAGTATGAACTTGCGAATATGTTTCAGGAGGTCTAAAGGTCTTTGCAGGAAGTTTTTATTTGCCTCTAACAATGCACGTGTTTTGCACATAAAAATTATCCTTATTTTATCAGCTTTAGTCCAGTCATTTAAGAAAATGTAAAACATTAACCAGCTGTCCAGCCAAATTTTGCAGTCTTTTTATATGTTGGTTACCTATATGAAAATTTCTCAAGTGATAAAGAATAGAAAATTCGTAACTACCCTGAATTGAAAATGCGAGCTAATGGTTTGATCATACGCAATAGTAATTTTTCACTAGTGAATCCGACTTCGTTCTATGCCTCTTTTAAATCGCCGCTATCTCATCCTGTTACCTTAGAAGCAAAATAATAAGAAATATCTTCTGTTATAATTGGCGGAAATAAGTTAGCCATATAAAGTGCATAGTTATTGCAGAAGTTAGGTTCTCCATGTACGATGTAATTAAGAGTTTAACCTAATACAAAATCCGGAACTAAGTCATGCTAGCATATCTCTAGTCTTCCTCAAAAGGAATCGCTCCTCTCGAGTTATTTCAGGTGCTTGAATATCAATTGAAAGGTTCAATACATTACTAGATTTGCAGCAGTTCAGTAAAAACTGCCTGCTGAACAGTTCCCCGTTCTCACGAACATTAGTCTCTTCATAGAAGTAAGAGTCAAATGACATAAGACAAACTTATGGGCGTTCTATACCTTTAAGGCTAGTGTAGTAGCTTGAATAACGAAGGTGAAGCAGTTGTCAAACGTGAAATTCAAGATTTCGGGGCGATTGCCAGTGAATGTTTAACTCTTGCCTCATCTGAGTAAAAGTAATCGCCGTCGGTTTAGTCGGAAAGGTATCTAGCTTAATAGGTTATCCTTATGCAATCTTTCTTCACCCAAACTCATAAGCATAAGAAAAAATGGAAGCTCCGTTTGGTGGAAGAGGAAATCAAGCAGAAGAGGAGATAGAACACTGTAATAACTCACCTATTTGTCCACTTCTAAATAGTTCAATAATAAATACAATTATACTTGGTAGTGCTATACAATAAAAGTGTGGTATTTTATTGAGTGCATTGATAATGTAACTTTACACGTTCAAGCTCGATATTCAGCTAACTAATATAGATGTTCGTTACTCTGAATCGTTGTGTCTCACACACCACTAGTGCAGGTCTCTACAAACACCAATCTGTATTATCCCATGTTTGATTCTTGAAGGTCTAGATTTTGCACCAGAAAGTTTGCCGGTCTTTAAATCCGCATGACTAGGGAAAGGTAGTATTATGCCAAAAGGCCATCATTCGCCAGTCAACAATATACGCTGACGGTGAACGTAACACACATTTATCACAATGTTGGTTAGGCTGCTGCGGCATTACTGCCAGTCATGTATGGACAACGTCTTTATTTCTGAGAAGCACACCATTACTTTGGCGATACTGCTCCGGACAACAAAAAACCCATGCATGACTGGTACATGGAACGTTAAGTATAACTCCATTGATTGCCAATATTCCGCCTGTAAAATACATTTAAAACATTCATTATATGCATTACACAATATTACAGTAAATTTTACGCTCTTTCGCCGCGCAAAAACCAGTTTTTGTGCAATTTTAATAAATAAACAAACTTATCATCCGATAAGTGTCACAAAATTGTTTAATATAGTAGTCAACACAAAGCAGATTTAAAGAAAAAAGTGATGCCGTTGCATATTTTTCAGAAAAATTCGGTTTGTATGTTTTATAGTACTTTTTCTGAAGGAATATTTGGTGAATAAAAAAGTACTTTTATAAAGAGACAACATTGTAATTGCTAAGGGCGTTCAAGATGGCGGCGTTAGAGCGAGAAGTTGCGAACCAAGAACACCTTTAATTATTACACCATGGCTCCAACCATGGTACAATTAACAGGTAGTCTCAGATATAAAAAGCAACCCTGCTATGTATTTTGCTGGTTGGTAAATTGTCAACAATTTCTTGTGTCAAAGTCATGCCAAAAGTGATAGAAGTTATGGCTGGTTGTTGCTGCAAAGTTTTTTGCGCTGATGCCATGAAGCCAGCGCATTGCCGGTATTAGCGCAATGTGTCTACGCAACTGAGCTAAGTATTCATTTGGCTCCGCTCAATTGTGTATTTACTTGGAATAAAGACTGATACCAACTTGAGGGTAGCGCAGTTTAGAAAACAAAATCAATCTTAAGATAAAGAATCCGAATTCGCAACCTAGCCCTCCCAAAAGTGAATTATGGTTCTTTGGGCCGGAACACACCTTCCCCACACCTGCCGTGGTATGGCGGAAGCATTGCTGGACTCGAAGATCCAACGGTCGAGTACCGGGACAGTGAACATCAAGAGAGGTATGAAAAAGTTTTCGTAATTGAAAAAAGTTTTTTTGAAACTGCTTGACGACAGATCTCTTTGAACTACTGACAGAATTTGTATTCAAATATTTTGTGCCCGGATTACCATTTTATCAAAATAAGAAGTTAATGCAAAAGCGCCTGTAGCAACAACAGCGGTAACAACGCAATAACAGCTAGTGGCGTTATACAGCTTTGATATAAGCAGTTGCCATTTCATTATTGTTTACAAGTTTAAAAAAAAAAAAATTTTAGTTAAAATGTTTTTTCAGCAAAATTTTTACAATTTGGCGCGTTTAGTGGCTTCTTCAAGAAGTGAATGCATTAAAAAGATGTGATGGTTGAAATGCTTCACTAAAATCTCTTGTTTTTTTTTTGTTAAAACGTGAAGCCAGGACGATAAAAGATTTTTCCAGCTTCGGCTTCCTTCTGGGATCTTTGAGAACTGTAAAAGAACCTTCCCCGGTTCCTGTACTCGCGTACATCTTTCCATCATTCAACAAAATTTCTTCTGACTTATTTTACTGTAAAACACAGGAAAATCATAATTTAGAAAACTATTGCTTGATGTAAACAAAACAAACATGTAAACAAAACAAAAATATAAACAGACATTGACAATTGGAAAACCACTTCGAATAAAAAAAAAAAGGAATTCTGATGCGACTACCTGTTAATTGTACCATGGCTCCAACCTATAAAAATTGGTAAAATTAACTTATATTAATAGTAATTTCCATCTAACCACAAAAGTTGGTAAAAAGTAGTGTAAAAATTGTAATATAACCACAAAATTTATAGAATTAACTATTTTTACTGTTAAGTTACTATAAAAATTGTGGTGTTACTAAAATTGTGGTACATAGCACTAAACGACAAAAATTGTCATAGTACTATTTATATTGTAATCCTACAATATAAATTGTGTGATAACAATTTCAATGGTTTAGTACCACCACAATTTTAGATTCAATAAATTGTTTGTAGAATAGTTAAAATAACATTAAAATATTTGTGGTTACATATCTACTTTTAATCTACTTTAATTTCAATAATAACGTTGTAAAGATAAAAACATAACATTTATAAATTTGTAAGTATGAGCAAGCTCGAGACCAGTTAACAATAATTCTAAGCGAATTAATATTGTCAGTTTTTTGGGAAAAATTGATAATTATAGAAAAATTACAAAGAAAAATCAACAGCGATGGATAGGATTACATGTTTCAGAATTTCCAGGCTCATCATCAGATCCCTTTTCGGACACTGGGATGCGAACCAGTGTCTGCACCAAAGCCGCTGTTAGAAAATTGTAACACGAAGCTATGATGCCCTGTGACGTCACAATGCACTTATCTCCACTTCAATTAATTCCCTTTTGTTTGTTTGTTCTTGCCAACAGTATACACAAAATTTCTTAAGACATGCAGTCTATATGTCATAATGTGTGTTGGTCTTGTTGTTTGTACATATGTACGTAAATGGTTTCAATGTATTTTGTTTACAAATTTGTAAGTTATGAGCAAGCTCGAGACCAGTTAACAATAATTCTAAGCGAATTAATATTGCCAGTTTTTTGGGAAAAATTTATAATTGGAGAAAAATTACAAAGAAAAATGGCAATATTAATTCGCTTAGAATTATTGTTAACTGGTCTCGAGCTTGCTCATAACTTACAAATTTGTAAACAAAATAGACCGCAAATCCAACAACAAAATACATTGAAACCATAGCACGGGTTTACGTACATATGTAAATATGTTTTTGGGAATAATTGATAATTGGAGAAATATTACAAAGAAAAATGACAATATTAATTCGCTTAGAATTATTGTTAACTGGTCGCGAGCTTGCTCATAACTTACACATTTGTAAACAAAGTAGACCGCAAATCCAACAACAAAATACATTGAAACCAGCACGGGTTTACGTACATATGTAAATATGTACAAACAATAAGACCAACACACATTATGGCATATAGACTGCATGTCTTAAGAAATTTTGTGTATACTGTTGGCAAGAACAAACAAACAAAAGGGAATTAATTGAAGTGGAGATAAGTGCATTGTGACGTCACAGGGCATCATAGCTTTTCTAAAAGCGGCTTTGGTGCAGACACTGGTTCGCATCCCAGTGTCCGAAAAGGGATCTGATGATGAGCCTGGAAACTCTGAAACATGTAATACCTAGGACAGACATATGGTACATAGAATAGTATAATACGGAAACCATTGTACTACGTTGCAGTGCAATGAACACAGCCAATTCTTCTGTCACAATCAGGTGTTTTATGTCATTTTGACAAAAAATATTAATTAAAAAAATGAGCAAATTTATATCAGAAATAGAAAAAAAAAAGAAAAAAAACACGTTGGAAGCGACGCAATTAAAAAAAATAATTGCAGTGTGGGCTCAATTTAGCCATGAGCTGCGTGGAGCACATAAACATAGCCATATATGTATATGCAAAGATGTACACGCAGATGGCAAAGGAGCACGCAGTTTCGAGTTTTCATTGAGTTCATTTTTATTTTTAACTTTGTTATTTTATTTTGTTCAATCAGCTGATAAGTGCCAACGTCATAGAAAACCAAATGTGTGTCACTATGCTATTACATGGTTCCCTGAGTTTTCATTGTAGTACACATTGTGGTAAAGAAACCATATCGCACCCTAAATCAAAAACAGTCACAACTCAAAATTTTTTTAGGTCGCTTTCTTGGCATAGATTGCCTAATAAAAAGTAGTGCAGCCAATACATACAATATTTTTCTTTTTGACTATTATCGTTACTCTTTAAAGAGCACAGTGATGTCAAGTTTTTAAAAATCAAATCACTTTTGTGCGATCCAGAAGCAATTAACTGAAAGTTACTCGGATTTTGAGTTGTGACTGTTTCTGATTTAGTGTGCGATATGTCTGTCTTAGGTATAATCCTATACATCGCTGTTGATTTTTCTTTGTAATTTTTCTCCAATTATCAATTTTTCCCAAAAAACTGACAATATTAATTCGGTTAGAATTATTGTTAACTGGTCTCGAGCTTGCTCATAACTTACAAATTTGTAAACAAAATAGACCGCAAATCGAGCAAGTTTAGTACATATTGTATTTGTAAAGTGTGTAGCAAAAATTACTCAGATCGGACCAACATGACATATAGCTCCCATATAATCGATAGTTTCGATAAATGGGTTTTGGGCTATACATTTTGCAGTTAAAAAGCTAGGAACGTAAAACTTAGCAGGTTTGATACTTATTATATATGTAATGAATGTAGTGAAAATCAGCCAGATCGGACCAACATAACATATAGCTCCCATACAATCGATTGTTCCGAAAAGTGTGGTTTGGCATTCATGAAAGGTATAAAGCCTTCGGCACAGCCGAAGACAGCCCTTTCCTTACTTGTTCTTTGTAATTTTTCTCCAATTATCAATTTTTCCCAAAAAACTGATAATATTAACTCGCTTAGAATTATTGTTAACTGGTCTCGAGCTTGCTTATAACTCACAAATTTGTAAACAAAATAGACCGCAAATCCAACAACAAAATAACATTTATATTTTATTTAGAAAAACTTATTTATTTCTTTTAAATAGATAATAATAAAAATAATTGACAAAAAGTTACAATGTTCAAGCTTTTTCCGCTCTTCTTAAGTTATTCATAACAGTCCTTTATATAACGTTTTAAACATACTTAAACGAATTAAAAAAAAAAAATAAGGTTAAACCAGAATCTATTCTAAATCTCTTCAAGCATTTTTTTATACCTAGTAGTGCTTCGCACACAAGGTATATTAACTTCATTCGCCTAACGGTAGTATGTAACGGCATAAACGAATCGAGATAGATATTGACTTATATATATCAAAATGTTCAGGAGGAAAAGAGAAATTGATTGAGCCATGTCCGTCCGTCCGTCCGTCCGTCTGTAAACACGATAACTTGAGTAAATCTTGAGATATCTCAATGAAACTTGGTATGCAGGTTCCTTTTTACTTATCTCTGAACGCTATTGAAAATAGGCAAAATCGGTTAAAAGCCACGCCCACTTTCTATATATATAATATTTTCGAAAATACATAAAGAGTGATTATTCAGTACATAATACACCTATAAGGATAAAATTTGGTGTGTACCTTAGCGTTAAGGCAAAAAATAAATTTCTGAAGAAAGTTTTAAAAAAGGGCGTGGCACCGCCCACTTTTGATTAAGTCAAATTTGGAAATATTATTAATCATAAATCAAAAACCGCTCAAGATAGGCAAATAAAATTCAGCACACATATTTCTATTAGTACAGGCAATATTTCGAAAAAAAATTAGCGAAATCGGATTAGGTCCAGGCCCAATTTTATACGAAAGATTTTGAAAAGGATCATGGATATATTGAATATGCTATAACTTTGCTTAAACTAGCTGTATATCATTTCTATTTCACCCCTAAAGTGTTCGTGGGCAAAGAAAGTCGAAAGCACCAAATTTTTGGAAAATGGGCGTGGCCCCGCCCCTTTATGGGGGATTATTCCACAAAACTTTCCATGCCATAACTCCGGTAAAAATTGACTTATTGAAACGATATTTAGAGAAAGTGTTCAACATATAAAGCTAACTCTTTGCTGAAAAAATTAACAAAATCGGTGAATGGACACGCCCACTTTTTGAACACAGTTCCAAAAAATTTCTTCGTAAAATTAAAATAGCGATATTTCCTTAATTGTATAAGTTATATAAATAAGATTTTACACACATAACAAGTTTTTTCAGCAAAACAGAACTGTATACAAATTTTGTGGATTTTGGTGAAGTAGGCGTGGCGCCGCCCACTTTTTAGCATAAAAGGTCAGCTATTTTCAAAAGCAATTGCTTGAAATTTCAAGAAGGTATTTCAATGAAAGTTAGTGAGATGCTTCCCAATAGTATATAGTATACTCCTGCCAAAAATTACGCAAATCGGATAGCAAACACGCAAAATATACGGACAAGTAGTTAACACCCTACTGCCTTTTTATACCTAGTAGTGCTTCGCACACAAGGTATATTAACTTCATTCGCCTAACGGTAGTATGTAACGGCATAAAAGAATCGAGATAGATATTGACTTATATATATCAAAATGTTCAGGAGGAAAAGAGAAATTGATTGAGCCATGTCCGTCCGTCCGTCCGTCTGTAAACACGATAACTTGAGTAAATCTTGAGATATCTCAATGAAACTTGGTATGCAGGTTCCTTTTTACTTATCTCTGAACGCTATTGAAAATAGGCAAAATCGGTTAAAAGCCACGCCCACTTTCTATATATATAATATTTTCGAAAATACAAAAAGAGTGATTATTCAGTACATAATACACCTATAAGGATAAAATTTGGTGTGTACCTTAGCGTTAAGGCAAAAAATAAATTTCTGAAGAAATTTTTAAAAAAGGGCGTGGCACCGCCCTCTTTTGATTAAGTCAAATTTGGAAATATTATTAATCATAAATCAAAAACCGCTCAAGGTAGGCAAATAAAATTCAGCACACATATTTCTATTAGTACAGGCAATATTTCGAAAAAAAATTAGCGAAATCGGATTAGGTCCAGGCCCAATTTTATACGAAAGATTTTGAAAAGGATCATGGATATATTGAATATGCTATAACTTTGCTTAAACTAGCTGTATATCATTTCTATTTCACCCCTAAAGTGTTCGTGGGCAAAGAAAGTCGAAAACACCAAATTTTTGGAAAATGGGCGTGGCCCCGCCCCTTTATGGGGGATTATTCCACAAAACTTTCCATGCCATAACTCCGGTAAAAATTGACTTATTGAAACGATATTTAGAGAAAGTGTTCAACATATAAAGCTAACTCTTTGCTGAAAAAATTAACAAAATCGGTGAATGGACACGCCCACTTTTTGAACACAGTTCCAAAAAATTTCTTCGTAAAATTAAAATCGCGATATTTCCTTAATTGTATAAGTTATATAAATAAGATTTTACACACATAACAAGCTTTTTCAGCGAAACAGAACTGTATAAAAATTTTGTGGATTTTGGTGAAGTAGGCGTGGCGCCGCCCACTTTTTAGCATAAAAGGTCAGCTATTTTCAAAAGCAATTGCTTGAAATTTCAAGAAGGTATTTCAATGAAAGTTAGTGAGATGCTTCCCAATAGTATATAGTATACTCCTGCCAAAAATTACGCAAATCGGATAGCAAACACGCAAAATATACGGACAAGTAGTTAACACCCTACTGCCTTTTTATACCTAGTAGTGCTTCGCACACAAGGTATATTAACTTCATTCGCCTAACGGTAGTATGTAACGGCATAAACGAATCGAGATAGATATTGACTTATATATATCAAAATGTTCAGGAGGAAAAGAGAAATTGATTGAGCCATGTCCGTCCGTCCGTCCGTCTGTAAACACGATAACTTGAGTAAATCTTGAGATATCTCAATGAAACTTGGTATGCAGGTTCCTTTTTACTTATCTCTGAACGCTATTGAAAATAGGCAAAATCGGTTAAAAGCCACGTCCACTTTCTATATATATAATATTTTCGAAAATACAAAAAGAGTGATTATTCAGTACATAATACACCTATAAGGATAAAATTTGGTGTGTACCTTAGCGTTAAGGCAAAAAATAAATTTCTGAAGAAATTTTTAAAAAAGGGCGTGGCACCGCCCACTTTTGATTAAGTCAAATTTGGAAATATTATTAATCATAAATCAAAAACCGCTCAAGGTAGGCAAATAAAATTCAGCACACATATTTCTATTAGTACAGGCAATATTTCGAAAAAAAATTAGCGAAATCGGATTAGGTCCAGGCCCAATTTTATACGAAAGATTTTGAAAAGGATCATGGATATATTGAATATGCTATAACTTTGCTTAAACTAGCTGTATATCATTTCTATTTCACCCCTAAAGTGTTCGTGGGCAAAGAAAGTCGAAAGCACCAAATTTTTGGAAAATGGGCGTGGCCCCGCCCCTTTATGGGGGATTATTCCACAAAACTTTCCATGCCATAACTCCGGTAAAAATTGACTTATTGAAACGATATTTAGAGAAAGTGTTCAACATATAAAGCTAACTCTTTGCTGAAAAAATTAACAAAATCGGTGAATGGACACGCCCACTTTTTGAACACAGTTCCAAAAAATTTCTTCGTAAAATTAAAATCGCGATATTTCCTTAATTGTATAAGTTATATAAATAAGATTTTACACACATAACAAGCTTTTTCAGCGAAACAGAACTGTATAAAAATTTTGTGGATTTTGGTGAAGTAGGCGTGGCGCCGCCCACTTTTTAGCATAAAAGGTCAGCTATTTTCAAAAGCAATTGCTTGAAATTTCAAGAAGGTATTTCAATGAAAGTTAGTGAGATGCTTCCCAATAGTATATAGTATACTCCTGCCAAAAATTACGCAAATCGGATAGCAAACACGCAAAATATACGGACAATTAGTTAACACCCTACTGCCTTTTTATACCTAGTAGTGCTTCGCACACAAGGTATATTAACTTCATTCGCCTAACGGTAGTATGTAACGGCATAAACGAATCGAGATAGATATTGACTTATATATATCAAAATGTTCAGGAGGAAAAGAGAAATTGATTGAGCCATGTCCGTCCGTCCGTCCGTCCGTCTGTAAACACGATAACTTGAGTAAATCTTGAGATATCTCAATGAAACTTGGTATGCAGGTTCCTTTTTACTTATCTCTGAACGCTATTGAAAAAAGGCAAAATCGGTTAAAAGCCACGCCCACTTTCTATATATATAATATTTTCGAAAATACAAAAAGAGTGATTATTCAGTACATAATACACCTATAAGGATAAAATTTGGTGTGTACCTTAGCGTTAAGGCAAAAAATACATTTCTGAAGAAATTTTTAAAAAAGGGCGTGGCACCGCCCACTTTTGATTAAGTCAAATTTGGAAATATTATTAATCATAAATCAAAAACCGCTCAAGATAGGCAAATAAAATTCAGCACACATATTTCTATTAGTACAGGCAATATTTCGAAAAAAAATTAGCGAAATCGGATTAGGTCCAGGCCCAATTTTATACGAAAGATTTTGAAAAGGATCATGGATATATTGAATATGCTATAACTTTGCTTAAACTAGCTGTATATCATTTCTATTTCACCCCTAAAGTGTTCGTGGGCAAAGAAAGTCGAAAGCACCAAATTTTTGGAAAATGGGCGTAGCCCCGCCCCTTTATGGGGGATTATTCCACAAAACTTTCCATGCCATAACTCCGGTAAAAATTGACTTATTGAAACGATATTTAGAGAAAGTGTTCAACATATAAAGCTAACTCTTTGCTGAAAAAATTAACAAAATCGGTGAATGGACACGCCCACTTTTTGAACACAGTTCCAAAAAATTTCTTCGTAAAATTAAAATCGCGATATTTCCTTAATTGTATAAGTTATATAAATAAGATTTTACACACATAACAAGCTTTTTCAGCAAAACAGAACTGTATAAAAATTTTGTGGATTTTGGTGAAGTAAGCGTGGCGCCGCCCACTTTTTAGCATAAAAGGTCAGCTATTTTCAAAAGCAATTGCTTGAAATTTCAAGAAGGTATTTCAATGAAAGTTAGTGAGATGCTTCCCAATAGTATATAGTATACTCCTGCCAAAAATTACGCAAATCGGATAGCAAACACGCAAAATATACGGACAATTAGTTAACACCCTACTGCCTTTTTATACCTAGTAGTGCTTCGCACACAAGGTATATTAACTTCATTCGCCTAACGGTAGTATGTAACGGCATAAACGAATCGAGATAGATATTGACTTATATATATCAAAATGTTCAGGAGGAAAAGAGAAATTGATTGAGCCATGTCCGTCCGTCCGTCCGTCCGTCTGTAAACACGATAACTTGAGTAAATCTTGAGATATCTCAATGAAACTTGGTATGCAGGTTCCTTTTTACTTATCTCTGAACGCTATTGAAAAAAGGCAAAATCGGTTAAAAGCCACGCCCACTTTCTATATATATAATATTTTCGAAAATACAAAAAGAGTGATTATTCAGTACATAATACACCTATAAGGATAAAATTTGGTGTGTACCTTAGCGTTAAGGCAAAAAATACATTTCTGAAGAAATTTTTAAAAAAGGGCGTGGCACCGCCCACTTTTGATTAAGTCAAATTTGGAAATATTATTAATCATAAATCAAAAACCGCTCAAGATAGGCAAATAAAATTCAGCACACATATTTCTATTAGTACAGGCAATATTTCGAAAAAAAATTAGCGAAATCGGATTAGGTCCAGGCCCAATTTTATACGAAAGATTTTGAAAAGGATCATGGATATATTGAATATGCTATAACTTTGCTTAAACTAGCTGTATATCATTTCTATTTCACCCCTAAAGTGTTCGTGGGCAAAGAAAGTCGAAAGCACCAAATTTTTGGAAAATGGGCGTAGCCCCGCCCCTTTATGGGGGATTATTCCACAAAACTTTCCATGCCATAACTCCGGTAAAAATTGACTTATTGAAACGATATTTAGAGAAAGTGTTCAACATATAAAGCTAACTCTTTGCTGAAAAAATTAACAAAATCGGTGAATGGACACGCCCACTTTTTGAACACAGTTCCAAAAAATTTCTTCGTAAAATTAAAATCGCGATATTTCCTTAATTGTATAAGTTATATAAATAAGATTTTACACACATAACAAGCTTTTTCAGCAAAACAGAACTGTATAAAAATTTTGTGGATTTTGGTGAAGTAAGCGTGGCGCCGCCCACTTTTTAGCATAAAAGGTCAGCTATTTTCAAAAGCAATTGCTTGAAATTTCAAGAAGGTATTTGAATGAAAGTTAGTGAGATGCTTCCCAATAGTATATAGTATACTCCTGCCAAAAATTACGCAAATCGGATAGCAAACACGCAAAATATACGGACAATTAATTAACACCCTACTGCCTTTTTATACCTAGTAGTGCTTCGCACACAAGGTATATTAACTTCATTCGCCTAACGGTAGTATGTAACGGCATAAACGAATCGAGATAGATATTGACTTATATATATCAAAATGTTCAGGAGGAAAAGAGAAATTGATTGAGCCATGTCCGTCCGTCCGTCCGTCCGTCTGTAAACACGATAACTTGAGTAAATCTTGAGATATCTCAATGAAACTTGGTATGCAGGTTCCTTTTTACTTATCTCTGAACGCTATTGAAAATAGGCAAAATCGATTAAAAGCCACGCCCACTTTCTATATATATAATATTTTCGAAAATACAAAAAGAGTGATTATTCAGTACATAATACACCTATAAGGATAAAATTTGGTGTGTACCTTAGCGTTAAGGCAAAAAATACATTTCTGAAGAAATTTTTAAAAAAGGGCGTGGCACCGCCCACTTTTGATTAAGTCAAATTTGGAAATATTATTAATCATAAATCAAAAACCGCTCAAGATAGGCAAATAAAATTCAGCACACATATTTCTATTAGTACAGGCAATATTTCGAAAAAAAATTAGCGAAATCGGATTAGGTCCAGGCCCAATTTTATACGAAAGATTTTGAAAAGGATCATGGATATATTGAATATGCTATAACTTTGCTTAAACTAGCTGTATATCATTTCTATTTCATCCCTAAAGTGTTCGTGGGCAAAGAAAGTCGAAAGCACCAAATTTTTGGAAAACGGGCGTGGCCCCGCCCCTTTATGGGGGATTATTCCACAAAACTTTCCATGCCATAACTCCGGTAAAAATTGACTTATTGAAACGATATTTAGAGAAAGTGTTCAACATATAAAGCTAACTCTTTGCTGAAAAAATTAACAAAATCGGTGAATGGACACGCCCACTTTTTGAACACAGTTCCAAAAAATTTCTTCGTAAAATTAAAATCGCGATATTTCCTTAATTGTATAAGTTATATAAATAAGATTTTACACACATAACAAGCTTTTTCAGCAAAACAGAACTGTATAAAAATTTTGTGGATTTTGGTGAAGTAGGCGTGGCGCCGCCCACTTTTTAGCATAAAAGGTCAGCTATTTTCAAAAGCAATTGCTTGAAATTTCAAGAAGGTATTTCAATGAAAGTTAGTGAGATGCTTCCCAATAGTATATAGTATACTCCTGCCAAAAATTACGCAAATCGGATAGCAAACACGCAAAATATACGGACAAGTAGTTAACACCCTACTGCCTTTTTATACCTAGTAGTGCTTCGCACACAAGGTATATTAACTTCATTCGCCTAACGGTAGTATGTAACGGCATAAACGAATCGAGATAGATATTGACTTATATATATCAAAATGTTCAGGAGGAAAAGAGAAATTGATTGAGCCATGTCCGTCCGTCCGTCCGTCCGTCCGTCTGTAAACACGATAACTTGAGTAAATCTTGAGATATCTCAATGAAACTTGGTATGCAGGTTCCTTTTTACTTATCTCTGAACGCTATTGAAAATAGGCAAAATCGGTTAAAAGCCACGCCCACTTTCTATATATATAATATTTTCGAAAATACAAAAAGAGTGATTATTCAGTACATAATACACCTATAAGGATAAAATTTGGTGTGTACCTTAGCGTTAAGGCAAAAAATACATTTCTGAAGAAATTTTTAAAAAAGGGCGTGGCACCGCCCACTTTTGATTAAGTCAAATTTGGAAATATTATTAATCATAAATCAAAAACCGCTCAAGATAGGCAAATAAAATTCAGCACACATATTTCTATTAGTACAGGCAATATTTCGAAAAAAAATTAGCGAAATCGGATTAGGTCCAGGCCCAATTTTATACGAAAGATTTTGAAAAGGATCATGGATATATTGAATATGCTATAACTTTGCTTAAACTAGCTGTATATCATTTCTATTTCACCCCTAAAGTGTTCGTGGGCAAAGAAAGTCGAAAGCACCAAATTTTTGGAAAATGGGCGTGGCCCCGCCCCTTTATGGGGGATTATTCCACAAAACTTTCCATGCCATAACTCCGGTAAAAATTGACTTATTGAAACGATATTTAGAGAAAGTGTTCAACATATAAAGCTAACTCTTTGCTGAAAAAATTAACAAAATCGGTGAATGGACACGCCCACTTTTTGAACACAGTTCAAAAAAATTTCTTCGTAAAATTAAAATCGCGATATTTCCTTAATTGTATAAGTTATATAAATAAGATTTTACACACATAACAAGCTTTTTCAGCAAAACAGAACTGTATAAAAATTTTGTGGATTTTGGTGAAGTAGGCGTGGCGCCGCCCACTTTTTAGCATAAAAGGTCAGCTATTTTCAAAAGCAATTGCTTGAAATTTCAAGAAGGTATTTCAATGAAAGTTAGTGAGATGCTTCCCAATAGTATATAGTATACTCCTGCCAAAAATTACGCAAATCGGATAGCAAACACGCAAAATATACGGACAATTAGTTAACACCCTACTGCCTTTTTATACCTAGTAGTGCTTCGCACACAAGGTATATTAACTTCATTCGCCTAACGGTAGTATGTAACGGCATAAACGAATCGAGATAGATATTGACTTATATATATCAAAATGTTCAGGAGGAAAAGAGAAATTGATTGAGCCATGTCCGTCCGTCCGTCCGTCTGTAAACACGATAACTTGAGTAAATCTTGAGATATCTCAATGAAACTTGGTATGCAGGTTCCTTTTTACTTATCTCTGAACGCTATTGAAAATAGGCAAAATCGGTTAAAAGCCACGCCCACTTTCTATATATATAATATTTTCGAAAATACAAAAAGAGTGATTATTCAGTACATAATACACCTATAAGGATAAAATTTGGTGTGTACCTTAGCGTTAAGGCAAAAAATACATTTCTGAAGAAATTTTTAAAAAAGGGCGTGGCACCGCCCACTTTTGATTAAGTCAAATTTGGAAATATTATTAATCATAAATCAAAAACCGCTCAAGATAGGCAAATAAAATTCAGCACACATATTTCTATTAGTACAGGCAATATTTCGAAAAAAAATTAGCGAAATCGGATTAGGTCCAGGCCCAATTTTATACGAAAGATTTTGAAAAGGATCATGGATATATTGAATATGCTATAACTTTGCTTAAACTAGCTGTATATCATTTCTATTTCACCCCTAAAGTGTTCGTGGGCAAAGAAAGTCGAAAGCACCAAATTTTTGGAAAATGGGCGTAGCCCCGCCCCTTTATGGGGGATTATTCCACAAAACTTTCCATGCCATAACTCCGGTAAAAATTGACTTATTGAAACGATATTTAGAGAAAGTGTTCAACATATAAAGCTAACTCTTTGCTGAAAAAATTAACAAAATCGGTGAATGGACACGCCCACTTTTTGAACACAGTTCCAAAAAATTTCTTCGTAAAATTAAAATCGCGATATTTCCTTAATTGTATAAGTTATATAAATAAGATTTTACACACATAACAAGCTTTTTCAGCAAAACAGAACTGTATAAAAATTTTGTGGATTTTGGTGAAGTAAGCGTGGCGCCGCCCACTTTTTAGCATAAAAGGTCAGCTATTTTCAAAAGCAATTGCTTGAAATTTCAAGAAGGTATTTGAATGAAAGTTAGTGAGATGCTTCCCAATAGTATATAGTATACTCCTGCCAAAAATTACGCAAATCGGATAGCAAACACGCAAAATATACGGACAATTAATTAACACCCTACTGCCTTTTTATACCTAGTAGTGCTTCGCACACAAGGTATATTAACTTCATTCGCCTAACGGTAGTATGTAACGGCATAAACGAATCGAGATAGATATTGACTTATATATATCAAAATGTTCAGGAGGAAAAGAGAAATTGATTGAGCCATGTCCGTCCGTCCGTCCGTCCGTCTGTAAACACGATAACTTGAGTAAATCTTGAGATATCTCAATGAAACTTGGTATGCAGGTTCCTTTTTACTTATCTCTGAACGCTATTGAAAATAGGCAAAATCGGTTAAAAGCCACGCCCACTTTCTATATATATAATATTTTCGAAAATACAAAAAGAGTGATTATTCAGTACATAATACACCTATAAGGATAAAATTTGGTGTGTACCTTAGCGTTAAGGCAAAAAATACATTTCTGAAGAAATTTTTAAAAAAGGGCGTGGCACCGCCCACTTTTGATTAAGTCAAATTTGGAAATATTATTAATCATAAATCAAAAACCGCTCAAGATAGGCAAATAAAATTCAGCACACATATTTCTATTAGTACAGGCAATATTTCGAAAAAAAATTAGCGAAATCGGATTAGGTCCAGGCCCAATTTTATACGAAAGATTTTGAAAAGGATCATGGATATATTGAATATGCTATAACTTTGCTTAAACTAGCTGTATATCATTTCTATTTCACCCCTAAAGTGTTCGTGGGCAAAGAAAGTCGAAAGCACCAAATTTTTGGAAAATGGGCGTGGCCCCGCCCCTTTATGGGGGATTATTCCACAAAACTTTCCATGCCATAACTCCGGTAAAAATTGACTTATTGAAACGATATTTAGAGAAAGTGTTCAACATATAAAGCTAACTCTTTGCTGAAAAAATTAACAAAATCGGTGAATGGACACGCCCACTTTTTGAACACAGTTCAAAAAAATTTCTTCGTAAAATTAAAATCGCGATATTTCCTTAATTGTATAAGTTATATAAATAAGATTTTACACACATAACAAGCTTTTTCAGCAAAACAGAACTGTATAAAAATTTTGTGGATTTTGGTGAAGTAGGCGTGGCGCCGCCCACTTTTTAGCATAAAAGGTCAGCTATTTTCAAAAGCAATTGCTTGAAATTTCAAGAAGGTATTTCAATGAAAGTTAGTGAGATGCTTCCCAATAGTATATAGTATACTCCTGCCAAAAATTACGCAAATCGGATAGCAAACACGCAAAATATACGGACAAGTAGTTAACACCCTACTGCCTTTTTATACCTAGTAGTGCTTCGCACACAAGGTATATTAACTTCATTCGCCTAACGGTAGTATGTAACGGCATAAACGAATCGAGATAGATATTGACTTATATATATCAAAATGTTCAGGAGGAAAAGAGAAATTGATTGAGCCATGTCCGTCCGTCCGTCCGTCCGTCCGTCCGTCCGTCCGTCCGTCTGTAAACACGATAACTTGAGTAAATCTTGAGATATCTCAATGAAAATTGGTATGCAGGTTCCTTTTTACTTATCTCTGAACGCTATTGAAAATAGGCAAAATCGGTTAAAAGCCACGCCCACTTTCTATATATATAATATTTTCGAAAATACAAAAAGAGTGATTATTCAGTACATAATACACCTATAAGGATAAAATTTGGTGTGTACCTTAGCGTTAAGGCAAAAAATACATTTCTGAAGAAATTTTTAAAAAAAGGGCGTGGCACCGCCCACTTTTGATTAAGTCAAATTTGGAAATATTATTAATCATAAATCAAAAACCGCTCAAGATAGGCAAATAAAATTCAGCACACATATTTCTATTAGTACAGGCAATATTTCGAAAAAATATTAGCGAAATCGGATTAGGTCCAGGCCCAATTTTATACGAAAGATTTTGAAAAGGATCATGGATATATTGAATATGCTATAACTTTGCTTAAACTAGCTGTATATCATTTCTATTTCACCCCTAAAGTGTTCGTGGGCAAAGAAAGTCGAAAGCACCAAATTTTTGGAAAATGGGCGTGGCCCCGCCCCTTTATGGGGGATTATTAAACAAAACTTTCCATGCCATAACTCCGGTAAAAATTGACTTATTGAAACGATATTTAGAGAAAGTGTTCAACATATAAAGCTAACTCTTTGCTGAAAAAATTAACAAAATCGGTGAATGGACACGCCCACTTTTTGAACACAGTTCCAAAAAATTTCTTCGTAAAATTAAAATCGCGATATTTCCTTAATTGTATAAGTTATATAAATAAGATTTTACACACATAACAAGCTTTTTCAGCAAAACAGAACTGTATAAAAATTTTGTGGATTTTGGTGAAGTAGGCGTGGCGCCGCCCACTTTTTAGCATAAAAGGTCAGCTATTTTCAAAAGCAATTGCTTGAAATTTCAAGAAGGTATTTCAATGAAAGTTAGTGAGATGCTTCCCAATAGTATATAGTATACTCCTGCCAAAAATTACGCAAATCGGATAGCAAACACGCAAAATATACGGACAAGTAGTTAACACCCTACTGCCTTTTTTTAATTTATTTTTTTTATTTTCATACCTTTCATGAACATGGGGAAAGCTATTTATATTTTGGTATTTAGTGATAGTTTAATTTACCACTTACAATAGAAATGTTTTTATCGAAAACAATCAGTTGCCTTTATAACAAATTTTCAGGTATGTATTATAATAGACCTGAGTAAATTAGGATACCAAAACCGATCACTACTAGGTATTTAATGTTCGGTTACACCCGAACTTAGACTTCCTTACTAGTTTTAATTAATTTTTTTTATTTTCATACCTTTCATGAACATGGGGAAAGCTATTTATATTTTGGTATTTAGTGATAGTTTAATTTACCACTTACAATAGAAATGTTTTTATCGAAAACAATCAGTTGCCTTTATAACAAATTTTCAGGTATGTATTATAATAGACCTGAGTAAATTAGGATACCAAAACCGATCACTACTAGGTATTTAATGTTCGGTTACACCCGAACTTAGACTTCCTTACTAGTTTCTTAATATCGTTTTAATCACAAGTTTTCAGTTTAACGCTTAAGCTTTAATTACACTGGTTTACAGCCAAAATGCACCAGAGACGCCATAGTGAAATTCCTATGTAAAATCACCTCCTAATTCCGAAAATCAAGGTTATTTTTACTTGAATGGTACCGTTTTTGAGATATTTACGATTTACCGTTATTTCAAAAAACAAAAAAGATGGCTCCACTTAATCGTGTATATCTCAAGAACAAACTGAGCTCTTCCAAAACGGTTTGAAAAATTTGAAAGCTTATAAAATTTACTATAATCAGTACATACAACACTTTTTGCTAGGTCCTTCAGATTCAAACATATTGAACAATCATTACGGATTTTTAAAAATTTTTTTGGAAAAATATTAAAAAATTTGTACTTTGCAAGGAAGCATCTCGAAAACTTTTTGTTTTTTTGCAGATATTTTTTCCCCCCTCTAAGCTCTGTTTTATTACAAAAAAAAATAAGCTATCAGTGAACAAAATCGATGAACTAATACAAGAGTTATAAGCATTCAAGTAAATATATCCATTTAATGCTTAAGTACCCTACTGGTACATATGTGTTAGTATTCGTATATCAGTTAGTTAGCAGGTAGATTTTCGAAAAGTTATTAGATACAAAAAGCTGTTAGTGTCGTTTTCTCAAACCTAGGTACATTTTAAACAAGAGCATATTTTGAGGCAGGAAGTGTTTTCTTTGTAGAACTAGGGAACCTTTTTGTTTAGGTAGGCTTGAATTTTTACTGGATCTAAGTATAAATAAGAGTACATGCGCCTTGTTCCTTCATAATATCTGCAAGGCTCGCCGGATACTGTTCAGTTTATAATTGCAGTTTATAGCCCGTCATTTACTTAAAAATAAAAAATGAATAAAAGGGCGCGAGAGTTTGAGTGTACAAATGATCCAGATATGTTCTGTTTCATCTGCGGTCAATTTATTGTTAAAAGTATGAGACGTGTGTTTCCAAATCCTTTGAAAGTTACATACTATAAGTGTTTTGTAATTGAGCCTAAAAACCATGGACACCGAACACTGTGTGCACCACATGCCGAGTCGAATTGATTTCTTCGGAAACCGGAACAAAAAGGTACGTTGTAAAAATTAGAAATTTGTTCCCTTTTAATGCATAGCTGACTAATTTCTGAAACTATCTATTTAGGCGACGTGTGAAATTTATTACACCAATGTAGTGGAGGGAACCAACTTGCCATTCAACGGACTGCTATATTTGTACTACAAAAGTACTTGGGGTTGGAAAGTCCAGAAAAGTAACCTATGCGAGCGTATCTACAGTGTCATTACCAGAACTAATTTCAACAGAAGCGACATTGCCAGAATCAAATTTAACTTTAGTTCCGGCTCCAGTTTCATTGTCAACAGTAGTATCTGATTACGCGGCATCATGTTGTACTGAATTTCAAACGGAAAACGAAAGAAATTCTTTGTCACAAGCACAACTCAATGATTGGATAAGGGATTTGGAATTGTCAAAGGAAAAGGCCGAACTACACGCCTCTCGAATGCATATTATAGAACCCGTCACGAAGAATTTTCCAAGTACTATACGAAGGAGGACAGTGTTTGTTACTGCAAAGACATTGCTGGTCTATTCAAACAATATGGTGAACCATATGATTCAAAAGAGTGGCGATTGTTCATAGACGGCAATAAATTAAGTTTAAAGGCCGTATTATTGCATATTGGCAACCAAAAGCCATCTATCCCGATCGCGCATGCAGTAAATACGAAGGAAACATATGAGATAATGCAAAAATTGCTCAAGTTAATCAAATACGAAGAACATGATTGGAAAATATGTGCCGATCTTAAAGTCGTTGGAATGATATGTGGTCTACAAAGTGGATACACAAAATACTGTTGCTTTCTAGGCAAATGGGATAGCCGAGCTCGTCAAGACCACTACATCATAAAGGATTGGCCAGAACGAATCGAGTTTCCAGTTGGGGTAGATAACATAAAATACTCTCCACTTATAAAGAAGGAAAAAATAATTCTACCTCCGCTCCACATCAAGCTCGGCCTTATCAAAAACTTTGTGAAGGCTTTGGACAAAGAAGGCGAAGCTTTTCATCATTTGAAGACAATCTTCCCAGAGATTTCAGAAGTAAAAATAAAGGAAGGCATTTTTGTGGGACCGCAAATAAGGAAAATGATGACCAATAAGCATTTCAAAGAACTATTGTCACCAGTGGAGGCAGCAGCGTGGGATTCTTTTGAAAAGGTCGTTACTTCTTTTTTAGGCAAACACAAAAGTCCTAACTACGAGATGATAGTGAACGATTTAATCAAAAACTATGCGGAAATGGGTAAATAAAAAAACATATTATAATAAATTATATATTACCTAAATTTACATGAGAATATATAGCCATAAATCTGAATTCATCGTCCAGTTCCGAACAAACAAGAATGGGAAAAATATAAACAAAAAATTTGTTCTGAATTGAAAGAGAAATCCAGCCTAAGAAAATTATATACTAATGTGTCACTTATGTATTTATCTAATTTACTTTTTTATTTTCTTTCAGGAGTAAATATGTCTTTAAAAATTCATTTCTTACACTCCCAATTAAATTTTTTCCCGTAAAATCTTGGCGACGAAAGTGAGGAGCATGGCGAAAGGTTTCACCAGCAAATGAAAGTGATTGAAAGTCGGTATCAAGGATTCTGGGATGTCGCTATGATGGGCGACTACTGTTGGTTTCTCATAAGAGAAACCGATCCTAATCTAAATAAGCGTCAAAACAAGACACATAACTTTTTCAATCTTATAAATAAAAATGAATGTGTGTCTGTGTGTCCTTTATGGGCGTCCAAAGTACTCAACCGGTTTTTATGAAATTTTCACAGTATATTCTTGAGATCATGGGTTAAAGCATAGGCTATATTAATTTTTGGAAAAGTGGGCGGTGCCACGCCCCAGGCTATATAAAACTACAATTCTTCATAGCTCTGAACATATTTGGTCTAAATTAATGATTTTTGGATATGTGTGTCCTTTGGTCAAGATTTATGTAATTTTGGAAAAGTGGGCGGTGCCACGCCCACATTTTTTGTGTTTTGTTTGTACTTCAATAATGTCCAAAGTTTATGGTCGATCTCTTTTAAACTTTCAAGATTGGTTAAGAAAATTATTGTGTACGATTTAGGCTATATCAATTTTAGGAAAAGTAGCCAGTGCCACGCCCCCAGGCTATATAAAATTTAAATTCTTCATAACTCTGAACATATTGGGTCTAAATTAAAGATTTTTGGATATGTGTGTCCTTTAGTCAAGATCTATATAATTTTGGAAAAGTGGGCGGTGCCACGCCCACATTTTTTGTATTCAGTGCTTTGTTTGTACTTCAATAATGTCCAAAGTTTATGGTTGATCTGTTTTAAACTTTTCCAATACGTTAAAATCTTCGTTGGGTACGACATACATAGGCTACATTTGTAAATTCTTTGGAGAAGTGGGCAGTTCCAGGACCACAAGCTAAGTAATATTTCAATTCGTTATATCCCTGAATGTATTTGCTTTAGTGACATTTTAACGTTCTTAAATCTTAATCAAAGCACTTAATTTTTTTTGTTTGTTATTGCCGTTCATACATATCCAGAGTATTATAGGTAGATATAGGATATAATTAAATAAGAACTAACTATACATCTGCTCAGCAGCGCATAATGGGTTTTGTCATACCCATTGAGTTCAAAAGATCCGTTTTTTGAGTTGGACATCCAAAAAATTTATTTGTTTATACCAAAGACTTTAAAGCCAGAAACATTGTATATCCTAAAGCACTGCAATAAATGGAATGTTAAAAGTTAAAGAAAAATATTTGAAAATGTATTTCTAGGGAAGTCACTGGTCAGGCAGAACAACGTCTGCCGGGTCTGCTAGTTAAAAAATAAGATCATAGAGTTAAGACAGAACCATATGTACATATGCTATTATTTGTAGGGTACTTAGGTATTAAATGGATATATTTACTTGAATGCTTATAACTTTTGTATTAGTTCATCGATTTTGTTCACTGATAGCTTATTTTTTTTTGTAATAAAACAGTGCTTAGAGGGGTGGAAAAATATCTGCAAAAAAACAAAAAGTTTTCGAGATGCTTCCTCGCAAAGTACAAATTTTTTTATATTTTTACAAAAAAAATTTAAAAAATCCGTTATGATTGTTCAATATGTTTGAATCTGCAGGACCTAGCAAAAAGTGTTGTATGTACTGGTTGTAGTAAATTTTATAAGCTTTCAAATTTTTCAAACCGTTTTCGAAGAGCTCAGTTTGTTCTTAAGATATACACGATTAAGTGTTTTTTGAAATACCATTCAAGTAAAAATAACCTTGATTTTCGGAATTAGGAGGTGATTTTACATAGGAATTTCACTATGGCGTCTCTGGTGCAGAAAAAAAGTTGGAATTTGTGATCCAGTGTTATTCACAAATCTTTCTCAGGGAACTTAATATTAATAAATAGGTACATATAGTATTTATACTATAATGTATAAATATACATTAAATTTTTTCCAGAAACTTAACTTCTAAGAAAAATATATAGCATAGTAAAAGCTTTTAAGGCGTATTTTTAATAATTCATAACAGTCTTTACGAAAATTAGATGCCGTTTGCATGAATCTTTTTGCATAACTTATTTTAAAAAATTACTTGTCATTAATTTTTCTTAGCCTAAAAATGGTTTTTTTAGTAAAATATATATATATGTGTACACAAATACATTTGGTGTAGGGTAGAGCGAAGATGATTTGACAAAAGGAGGATTTGTCATTTTTAAATATAACGCCTCGTGTGAAAGATACATAAAATATATTAATCCACAATTGATGCCTGCTGGCTATTGAGCAATATACATGAAAATACCAGTTGTTTCTTTGGCTTGCTTAGTGCTGCACGTAATTTTCGGTTTCGCGGTACATTGCTGTTTTCAATTAACCCGATTCGATTCAATGTATTTAATATCGTAAAAAGTGAATAAGAAAATCGGTGGTGTAATAATATTAACCATTTTCGGTAAGTTTTATAATAAACATTTATTACTGGTAAAAGGAGGATTTGACATTTGCCCAGTAGGAGGATTTATCAAATTGTCAAATCCTCCTTTATTCTTTAGAGCAATATGCCTAATACATATATACAAAAGAAAGCATCCCGCCAGGGTTTTTAGTGAAGATAGCCTTCAACAAGCCTTACTCGACATAAAAAATAAAATTGAGACGTCATCGAGTGCCGCCCGAAAATATAGTGTAAACAAAACAACTATAATTTATCGGCTAAAAATCGTGTGCCTAACGAGTTAGAAAGCAAGGCAATCACAAAATATTCTATAAGGCAAGTCCTTTCAAAATCTGAGGAGGGAGAGCTAACGGAGTATTTCAGAAGCTGATCAAATTTGCACCATATCTTAACTTTTGACATGGCAAAACGATTTGTTTACGACTACGTTAAAAAGGATAATATCAAATACCCTTCTAATGGGATTCGGATCAATCTGCTGGAAAATTTGGTTATCGGGTTTTATGAGACGTAGCCCAAGTCTTAGCTTACGGAAGTAGTCTTAGACTTCTTCGGAAAATTGGAGAGTCTTCATTTTGAAAACATTCATTCAAGCCCGAAGACATGTACGACCTTGACGAGACGGGCATTACAACAGTGATGGATTCTGTTAAAGTAAGTTCGCATACATTTTAGGAAAGATATATTGGAATTTCGTACAAATTGTGCAATTTTTCAGATTATTGCCGAAAAAGGTAAGAGAACTGTTTCCCAACCTGTTTCGGGCGAAAGAGGAACTTTGGTAACTATGGTTGCCATAGTCAATTCAGCAGGCAATCACGTGCCTCCAATATATGTATGCCCCCCGCAAGCGAAAGGAGCAATGCCTGGAGCCCTCGGGCTCTTTGCTGATAGTGTTGGATGAATGCAATCATTTTTCTTGACGTTTTGAAACATTTAAAAAACTTGTTCCTTGAATTGTCTGACTGAAAACAGTCCCACTAGGATTTCTTCGAGTCCTAATGTTTTGACCACTTCATTGGATGAAGTGCACCACAGTACACCGGAAAACATTCCACCGCTTCCAAAATTGAAACCTAAAAAAAAATTTCAAAGGTCGTCCGGCTGGAAAATCAAGAATTTATACTGAAACTCCGGAAAAGAATCGATTAAAAGATCTCACATTGCAAAAAACCAAAAAACAAGATACCGAAAAAATTAAAAAAGCAAAGGTCGTCAAACGCGTACTTCTTGATTCCTCCAGCAATGAAAGTGATACTTATCACGTCGTTGAAATGGCAAGAAAGTGACGAGTCCAAAACTGAGGACTTGGAAAGAATAAAGTTCACCGAAAATTTGGAAGCTGTATGCAATGACTACGTTCTCATAAAATTTGGAAGTGATAAGAATTTCTATTATGTTGGACACGTCAAAAACGAGTAATTTGCCATACACAATCAAATATTTTAGAAGACAAAACAATACGTCTATTTTTTGCGAGCCTGCGGTTGAGGATATAAAGGTAGCACTGCCAACGGATTTGGTAGCAAAGCTTCCAGACCCTATTCAATTGCCTGGAACCTCTACACATAAAGGAAAGATACAATTTCAAGTAAATTGTCCAGGTCTCGATGTTCGTTAATTTTCATTGCTGTCTTATAATTTTTTTTTTAAACTTACTTATATATGTACATATGTATTTATACATACATAAAAATTGAACTGTTTTATTTAAATCAAAAATGAAATAATTCTTTGCAGTTTCTTTGAAATTATATACATGTCAAATCCTCCTGCACGTTGTGAAATCCTCCTTAAGCTGTGGCAAATCCTCCTCACAAGTAGGATGATTTGTCGCTTTTCTCATTTTCCCATTTTGACTTCATATCAACGAAAATAGTTAGCCTTTGTATTCGGATTGTAGGTACTTTTCAACACAAATATTTAAGAAAGAGTTACCACTTTACACTTTTTAGCAACATGCTATACTTTAGCTGAAAATAGCAAAAATGAATTTTTATGTCAAATCATCCTCGCTCTACTCTACTCACGAGAGCCTGCTTATCAGGTTATCTGTTTATGTGCCTATATTTTGAACACAGTTTACAAAAACAAAATACACTGGAGAGAAATAATATTTAAACAGTTAACTTGATATGCAGACTGTCATGAATTGCCCTTTTGTATTAATAGAACTTCGGGCTTATATATAAATTTCCATTTGGAGAACGATTTATATGTAAAGGTGACTTGTAAAATTCGGACGGGTGTAGAATTGTAAAATTATTTTCTTTCAGTGAAACTAAATATGACTCACTTTGAACAAGGTACTTTTTATAGTGATTCTATCTGTGAAATTATACGAAATATTTACAGATATATATTGTGAAAGAAATTCAATTGTGCCGTTATTAACAAATCCTGTTATATACTTATCTTCAAAACCTTTTTCGAGCAATATTCTATTAGAGAATTTAAGTAAACATTTAGTTGCAATTGAAATGCTTGCATTTTTTCTCGATGTTATTGAATTAATGTATGTTTTTAATTCCCTGTGTTTAGATTCAAATTTAAAGCACCAGAGAATTTTTAATGGTCCAAAATTTTTTATAAAATTTGGGTAGTGAATCAGGAAATGAAATTTGGGTTTTAACGAAGATCGAAAAAGGTCAATGTAAAGTCTATGGTGTTTCTCGATTTTTTCCTGCATTTCGTTTAAAAGATTATCATCAAATTCTGTCCTGAGCAATAAATTGAGATTAAAGGTCTTCCATTTATCGACGATAGATGTCGAATGTGGATGCAAATAACTATAATCGATTTGAATCTAAAAATAGATTATATTGATGCTGTTAATATATATAGTATTATTGTAATTTGTAAATTATATAGTATTGACAAGCTTTAGTATGTGATTTACTTTTAATTTTTTGGTTTTGGTTTGAAAAATGTAAAAACTTTTTTCAAATATTTCAAATCAAAAATCCGAAATTATATAGATATGGCATAAGTGGTTAAAGCATGTCAATAGGAAGTGCTCTATATATACTATACTTACCAGATTATACCCCAATGAATGTGAAAAGAGCTTCCAATGTTGTAAGACGTCAATAATGCTGCTTTGTGTACCGTCTGTGCTTAGAATTTCTTGTCTTCGTTTTTTAAAACACTTTCGCCAATTTTCCTGCACCTCATTCCACGGCTCCGTAAAAATTTTTAGCCAATCTTGAGCCTTTGCAATTTCTGAGGAATAAATCAAAAAGATTGATAATATACAGAGCCAAAAACTTCACCTATAATCAAGTCTTAATTCTATTAATAAGAAAAACCCTGTCAAAACTATTGGAGTGAAACTGAAGAGAAATCTTCTAACTTTGTTCTTACAGGGCATTTCAGGTGGCCATTTCGCTCTGTGTAGTACACATAAAACGTAGAAAAATTCGACTTTAATATACCTGTTTCTTCTCCACAGTTTGAAATATCAGCTTTTGGGGAATCACCACCTATATTTTTTCTCTCATAAACAAGTTCACCCGTTCTCTTTAAGCGTTTTGCAGTATTATAATATTTGTCATAGAATCTTCCTACAGGCCGCGATCCAATTAAATTAAAGTAATTTGTCTATGTAGAAAATATCCAAATAAAAATACATAAGTAAAACATTCAAAATATATTTCAAATAAAAGACAAACTTTGTCGTCATGGAATGTTTTTTCAATTGGAATAGAGATGTGCTCAAATTCTTTTCTGCCAATTTTTATTTTATGTTTTAAGTGCCAAGTTAAAAATCTTTTAAAATTTTGTGTGCTGCGTCGTTCAGTTTTCCAGTGGCTTTGAAAGTCTGATAGACGTAGTATCCATTTGGAAGACTTCCTAAACTAAAAATTATTTCTCTCCAGTATATTTTGTTTTTGATAAGCAGGCTCACGTGAATACACCAACTATTTCTTATCTACGTAATTTTGTTTAACATATAATTGAATGGTTCTCAATTGTGGGTATGATACACTGTATATATTTACATACATACTTACAATGGAGCCGCGGTACCCATGATGATCGTTGATAACTTTTGAAGAAGTGCTTGTTGACTGACTGCAGTTTAAATATGGTGAATTTTCAATGTCTTCCAGAAAAGTCGTATCTACAGATATTGTATCGCAGGCTTTAACATCAGAATATCCCTTAAATAAAAAAGTTGTATTTTGTTTACCGAATAAAATTCTAATTTTATGTTTGTACTTACATTTGCGATTTTCCATTGCTGAAGCTTGAAACGAAACTCCACTTTTTCTCCTAATTTACGTTCGCGGAATAAGTATGTCAAGTCCTGTTCTTCCAAATATCTTAGCCATTGAAGTGTAATAGATTCGTCTAAAATTCGTCAAAATATTACACATTTAATAAATTTGAATTATTTCTTTTACAAACTACAATAGATGCCTGCATTTATTTCCACACTTTTTATGTGAGCAATAAAAGCAACAACACAACCAAAGCCAAATAACGGAATGCTTGCATGACGCAGTTTCAGCAGCATATTTGTTAATTCACAAAACTAATTATATATTAATAAACCTACCTTGTAAATAACAGTGACCTTCGGCTTCTATTATTGCAATCGCTTATTTTTCAACTGCTGTATCAATGGTTACTTCAACACAAAGAATAGTACTGAAACAATTTTTCATTGTCAAAATAACCTTTTAAAATTGTTAAAAAGCAACAACAATTTCAGGGAGAATAATTTTAACCGATTTGTACTGGTAGGTATAATTAACCAAGGTTTATGGTTGGTTTAACGATTTTTTGAAATGAACCATTTCATAGTAAAAGTAACCAAATAAGAACAGTTAAATCACACTAACAAAATAACATTAGAAAAAAATGCGATTTACGTAGGTTAATTTTACAGACGAAATAGTAAGCAAAGAAAGCAACAATTTTTGAATTGGTTAATTCTACTATATTTATTGGTAAGAAAAAAACAACAAAATATAAGAAAAAAATTTAACTTTTTCTAATAGTTAAAATAACAAGATAAAATTGTTTAAATTACAACAACAAATTATAAAGAGTATGCACTAACCGATAAAAAATTGTTAATTTGACCAACGCTTGCAGTTAGCTGGGCATTTTTCCAACAACAATTTCCATTGTAGTAAAATTAACCACGGAAATTGTTGGATTTAACCAATGTTATTTTTCTGGGTGTAGGTCTATTAACTTGAGGCCAAGGAAAAAGCCTGAACCTCCATCTGTTAGGGTAGGATCAGAACCAACTGTTAAGAATCTGGTTGTGGTTCCTCGAAGAAAAAATGCGATTTACGTAGGTTAATTTTACAGACGAAATAGTAAGCAAAGAAAGAAACAATTTTTGAATTGGTTAATTCTACTATCTATATTTATTGGTAAGAAAAAAACAACAAAATATAAGAAAAAAATTTAACTTTTTCTAATAGTTAAAATAACAAGATAAAATTGTTTAAATTACAACAACAAATTATTAAGAGTATGCACTAACCGATAAAAAATTGTTAATTTGACCAACGCTTGCAGTTAGCTGGGCATTTTTCCAACAACAATTTCCATTGTAGTAAAATTAACCACGGAAATTGTTTGATTTAACCAATGTTATTTTTCTGGGTGTAGGTCTATTAACTTGAGGCCAAGGAAAAAGCCTGAACCTCCATCTGTTAGGGTAGGATCAGAACCAACTGTTAAGAATCTGGTTGTGGTTCCTCGAAGAAAATCGATCTTTGTGTCTCGTTTCGAAAGAGATACTACTGAAGAAGATTTGAAGCATTATGTAAGTTCTAAAATGAAAACTGATAACTTAAAAATTATGAAATTTAAATTTAGTCGCGAAAGAAGCATTTCTTCCTTTAGAATTGATGTTTCTGCTAGCGATTTTGACACCTTATTAAGTAGTTCGTTTTGCCCGTCCGGGGCATTTGTGAGGGAATTTGAGTTCAGACCTAATAAAATCGTGGAGGCTGTAGCTAAAGTCCCTAACCAGAGTACAGCTTCAAAAAACTAAGTACTCAATCTGTACATTTTTATTATCAAAATGTTAGAGGTCTAAATTCAAAACTAACCCCACTTTACTTAAAAGCTCTTCGCTGTAACTTTAAAATTATTTGCCTTACTGAAACCTGGTTTAAGCCGAATATTTATAACGCGGAAATCTTGCCTCATAATTATCAAGTATTCAGAAGCGAGTATCTTGGACCAAAACATTGTGCCAGTTTCAACCAAAGCAGTATTTAATGAATTCCTAGATGAAATTTCAGATCTTTGCCTTAATCAATTAAATATTGTCCCTAACAAGTTCGGGAGGATCTTGGATCTTGCATTTGTTGATAATTCATCTAAGTTCTGTTTAAATCGATGTGATCCTCTGGTTTTACCGGAAGACGTTTACCATCCTTCTTGGTGCGATTTAAACTATATGCCGCTTAATCTTAAAAAATGTAAATATATGTGTTTTTCTCGCCGAACTTCACAACCAGCTTCTTACTCAGTCAACAATCAAATTCTTGAAGAAGTACATGACTTTGTGGACTTGGGGGTTACGATGGAATTTAAACTTAGCTTCAATCTTCATATTAATGTAACTGTAAATAAAGCTAGAGGTGTTCTCTCTTTCGTTAAGCGATGGTCTAAAGAATTTGGTGACCCTTACGTGACTAAAGCCCTTTTTACAACATTAGTAAGACCAATGGCTCAATTATTTGGAATCCAAGATACCAGGTCCACATAGATCGAATTGAATCTGTTCAAAAACAGCTCTTACTTTTCGCCCTAAGGCATCTTCCATGGAATTCCTCATATAACCTGCCTCCCTATACTAGTCGCTTAAAACTCATTGACCTTCCTACCCTTGCTAGTCGCAGAGAAATGCTAGGAACAATATTTATGATCAAATTATTAAACGGGTCAGTATCTAGCCCATTCTTGTTGGGTGAAGTTATCTTTAAAATTCCTTCTCGGCCATCAAGATATTTCAAACCTCTACTTCTGAAACAGTGTAGAACCAATATAACACTCACTCCAGCACATTTGATGTTACAGACTCCCTTTTTTGCATTAAAAAATCAATACTTTGCTCTCTTAATCAATAACAACAATAATGTTAACATTTTTTCTATTTTTATTTACGATATTCTTTGAATGCTTCATGTTCTTTGTTCTTATGTTACTTAGCTGATGATTTTTCTCTGTAGCTGAGCAGTTTTAGATCTCAACATTTAACAAACCCCCGCCTCTCAACAACTCGGCAATATACCTATATGAAAAAAAAAGCCATGCGTTATGCGGATGTGCCCCTCGTGTCGGTTGGGCGGGATGGTGGGTTATCCGTTGGGCATTATTATTATAAAAAAAAGTCGATTTTCGAAAATATACATTTTCCTGCCAAAATGTTTGAAAAATCGTGAAGAAAGGGCAACGGATATCGATCCGGAACTGTAATCGCATTTAACGCCCGATAGTCACCGCACGGCCTCCACGTGCCGTCAGATTTACGCACCATATGTAATGGGCTTGCCCAGCAGCTACTGGATGGACGGCATATGCCCAATTTCAGTAGCGTATCAAACTCCTCTTTAGCAGCTACTAGCTTTTCGGGTGAAAGACGGCGCGGTCTTGCAAAGACGGGTTGGCCAGTGGTGATAATATGATGTTCCACTACCGACTTTGCTGCTGAAGCTAATGGATGTGAGTGTGTGAAGTCGCGGAACTCTTCAAGAATTTTCGAAAAGTTAACCTTAGCGATCGTAGTTCGGATTTGCGATCAAGTTCTCTTTTTTAGATCGACCAAAAGCTCGTAGTGAGCTAAAAAATCAGCCCCAATAAGCGCTTGGAAGACATCTGCTATCAAAAAATTCCATAAAAACTCGCGTCGTAAATTCAAATTAAGCCTCGCTATATACTAAGAGAGGCGAACCATTTGCGGCAAACAATTTCATACCATGGGGCGTTGCTCGGACTGCGGTGGCGCATTTTGGTATTACTGATACGTCTGCACCGGTATCAATCAAAAAGCTTAAGTTAGCTGATGTATCGTATAAGCGCAACCGGTATGTTCTATTGGCCTCAGACTGTTCGCCTAAGTCTGAAACCGCGACAGCCGAGCGGGCCTATAAGGAATTTTTTGAAGATGAAAATTTACATGGGTCTCTGCATTTTGTTGCCTTATCGCCGAACCTATCGTGACACCAGCACAAGTTTTTGTTGCTAAAATTACCTGAGGGTTCGCGAGGTCCACGTGATCGCGATCGCGACCGTTTCCGGGTACTTGTTTTACTGCGATACATACTTCTTTGCATATGTTTAGTTAGTTCCGAAATTTCAAGTTTGAGGTTAGAAATTTCACTAACTGCCGCTACCTCGTGTGAATGATTCTCTCGCATTCCAATAGTTTCTATTATGGAGTCAGCGATCTTTAGCTTTCCCACAGTAGGAACATTCGTAGCAATAATTGCGGCTTGCAAGTACGGAGGAAGTCTGCTCACCCACAAATCGTGTAAAATGCTTTCACTCAAAGTCGTACCGGCTGCGCGCTTCATGTCGTTGAATAATTCACTGGGGCGCCGATCGCCAAGAAGCATATCTTTAAGCACTTTTTGTAGCCTCCGCTGCTGGCTATCGGAAAAATGATCGATGAGTTTTTGTTTTATGTATTTATACTTATTAGTAGTATATATTAAGGGACGAAGCTCCATAAGCTTTGTCGGTGGAACACTAGCCAGCACGATGTTGTATTTTCTCGTATCGCTTGTTACTAAAGATGCGTTAAACCAAAAAACCAGAGAATAAAAGTATGCTTTTATGTTATCCTCAGTTATTGTTGGCAATGGCAATCTCGGAGTAGAGCTGCTCGGAATATCAAAAAGGCTCGCGTCGGAATTATGACCCATAGAAACCACGTTGCTATCGTTTAGCGCCATAATAAGACTTAAAAAATTGTTGTTTTTCTTACTTGTTGAAGTGCTCGATTTTACCTGTCGGGGTCACCAGTTGAGATTTTATTTTCCATAAACCAGACTTAAAGTATTAAAAAAAAAAATGTAAGACTTAGAATTAAGTAGCAAAAGAGAATGTCAGAATAAAAGTAAACAGCAGAGCTGTATTTATAAATCAGAAAATTCATTCGTGGTTGCCACACATATGTTTGTACGTACCTTTAATTGGTTGATTTTGATCCACTGCAGGCTTTTTATTAACAAAGTTTACTTTGCAACTCACTGTGAGTTGGCTGATGTAGGCAACAATGGTACTAAAAGAAATTAATTTATGTGTATAAGGGAGACACATAAGTTTATAATCGATTTGTTGAATATATATATATATATGGCGTGATATTCCACAGTTATATCATCAACCTCTTCCAATTTGTGGTGTGGCGCTTTGAAATTTTTCTTACAAATTGGCGGGACCTATGGGTTTTTGCCGACTCCGAAAGGCATCTACAAAGCAGATGAATTTTTGCTGAGAAGCCTTTCATAGCAGAAATACACTCGGAGAGTTTGCCAAACCACTGCCGAGGGGCGACCTCGTTTTGGAACAACAACAACCTCCACACCACGGTGGCCGCCGATTTGTTGAATGTTGTACTTATACATATATTGGTTGCGAAGTGTCATAATCAGCAAAACATATACCTAATGATGAGAAAGAATCAACAGCCATCTGTAAAGAAGCTGCTAATGTTTACTAATTTTTTTGAGAAGGTTTTTTAATGTAATTGATAAGCTTTCGCAAATAATTTTCGAAATCATACGCCGAAAAATGGTATAAGGGTCCAAATAGCTTAACGCTTTCACTTAAATGAAGCAACCCATGGACATTATACAACACGCTGTCTTCTCCAAAAATTATTGGAAATTTTTAACAAAAAGTTGCAACATGTTGTGAGCTAGTGAAATGTTTTCTTCCCAAGTCCTTGGACAAGAAAGGAGTTAACAGGCAATGTGGAGTAAAAGAAACTCATAATAAAACCCATCACTAACCTTTTCTTTTAAAACTAGAATACCAGAGTACAGAAGGAATTGCCTGAACTCTGCGGCTTTCCAGTGTGAAAGTTCATCGAAAGGTGGTGGCTTCCGACCGAATCCCTTGGGAATATATGCAATAAATGTGCAGAAATGTTTTAATTTATTAGAATTACTAATTCTGACACAAATTTTATTATCTACTAATCGTAGCATGATCTTTATCATCACCCCAAGATCCAAGAGATGCATCGGATCCAAAGGGATTCATTCAATCATATCTACATTTAAATTTTCAAACGGAGTTTGGCTGTCTAAGAAAGGCTTATAAGCTCGGCGCACTGAACAGAATACCACCAACAAGGAAATCTGAAAAATTTGGTATATTCACCTCTTTCACCAAAACCGATACAAATGAAGTCCGTCTTCAGCAGCTTTCGCAATCTGATTCTCAAAACCAAAATGACAATAACTACCGGGGGAAACTGCTTTTATAACTCTTGGGGATGGGTTCTTCTCGAAAATCATGACCAGAAAAATGAGGCACCGAATCATCAAATGCCAATACAGCAGCATTTTCTCAATCACTCACTGTTAGCCTATTCACATAAGTGTATTTTTGTTTTTTTACTAACCTACGCCGATTTCTGACACCTGCACCTTTTTTCAACATATTTTAACTACTAATACTCACTTTTTAATAACAAATTAGAGATTTTTTTTAACAATTTTCACAAACGTGCGTCTTTTTTGGAATAATAATAAAATAATAAAACAGCTGATTGTTGTCATGGTCATCTGTGCCCACATTGGTATTTTAAATTGTTTTACGAATTTTGGATTCCTATGAATGAGTTATGGTGTAGTTAAATGTTAGTTACTCCTCAACGTGTTTAAAGTGCACTATTTCCTACAATTGCCTTAAAATAGTTATTTATAAGCTAGGTGTTTTCTTAGCAATTGACATTTTTTTAGTGCAGGGTAACGACACGACTTGAAGTTGAACCGAAAACAAAAAGATTCACGTCATAACTTATGGTGAAGAACACTCAAAAAGCAAGCCAGCGTTACGAGATACTAGCCTTTTCCGAGATTTAAAAATAATGGGTAGGTATACACTTTTAGCGCTGCTAGATACGCGTAGTGAGATCTGCGCTATTAGAATGGCACTGTAGTAAATATTGCGTATGTCGATCTAAAAAAAAAAAAACAAAATTAAAACTTTATATGGTATCGGTAATAAAATAATTAAAACTTTTGGGTGCTTCACTGCGCTCATGACAAGAGATAAAGTCGAAGTCGATATTGAGTTTCATGTAACCAAAAAGAGACATATCCCGTGTGACGCGATTATAGGTAATAACACAAGTATTGGACAAGTGGAGACGGTCCATAAAGTAGTTGTGCCAAAGATGACGAAGCTATGCAGCGAAAATCCCACGCCGATGCGAATCGCAAATTTTTCTCGGTTCAAATCTCTTCTGAGGTTTATGATGACATACCTGTTGGTTATCACGCTATACATTTATATTTTTATTTATTGTACTTCAAGTACTTGAAGCACATAATTCCTGCGGTGGGGTGCAATAAAGCCATACGCAATAACGCCATATGGCTATATTTCCCATAAGTTTGAGAAAAAAAGCCATATGGTCTTATTTCCAATTGATAATGGAAATAAAGCCAGTATGGCCTTATTGCCATTTTCAAACCATGGGCGGCGCGATACCAGCCTAGTGAAAAGTATAAAAATCTGTAAATCATAAACCAGAACTTCATTAATTTAATAGTAATAAATTTGCCTCTATTTTATAAAGTATCGGCAAGTCATTAATAATGTTTACATACACATATAACGTAAACTTAACAAATTGGAAAAGAAAAACTTAAACAAAATATAAAGAAAAAACCTTTAAATTAACACTCAACCATAAATCAACATTGAATCCTGGACGACCACGACACTCATTTTGCAATCTTTTTCATAGCAATAGTAATATTTTTGCTCATTTCGAGAGTATTTAAAGTTAAAGTACTCTATAAATAATCATTTAGAAGATTTGCGGAAACCCGGGTTAGAATATATTTAACGATCGTGTTCTTTTCCATTTTATTTAAGTTTAAGAACACGCGATAAATAGTTATAAATATTAGTGCTGGCAAAAACATACATGCTGTATCGATACATATATTTTACATTTCTCTTTCTTTATTATCCTGAGTTACCATATACGCTATATATATTTATTAAGTATTTTAAATTTATACATATCATATTAAAAAACAAAAATTTGGAATACAAATTTTCGCCTTTTCCAAAACACAGTTTTTTGAGATAGTATAAAATATTACTCACAACAATGCATAGGAATCAAGTTCTTCCTTTCAAAGTATGTCGTCCATAACATATACGCGTTCACGGCCCAGCCCGCGTTGTGGCCGCGCGTTGCGGCCCGGCGCCATACCGCCCTGCCGCCATTTATTTTAAGTTTTACCTCCGCAATTCCATATCATGGCTTTATTACTTATTTGAGAGAATTTTCGGTATGGCTTTATTTCGCTTTGCGATTTAACCGAATTGGAAATATCGCCCTATGGCCTTATTTCCATTTGGTTTAAAAAATAAAGCCATATGGCGTTGTTGCGTATGGCTTTACTGCACCCCACAAATTCCTGCATAGTAACATTTGTGATAGTAGTATTGTTTAGCCTAAAGCTAGCAGAACATCAATTTATTTAAAAACAAGTAAGGAAAGGGCTGTCTTCGGCTGTGCCGAAGGCTTTATACCTTTCATGAATAAGCATATCTTTTTTAAGTATCCTACATGGCCAAACCACATTTATCGGAGCAATCGGTTATATGGAAGCTATATGTTATGTTACTCCGATCTGTATGATTTTCATTACACACATCACATTTATAATAAGTACCAACTTTGCAAAATTTTACCTTCCTTGCTTCTTAACTGCAAAATTTATAGCCCAAGACCCATTTATCGAAACTATCGATTATATGGGAGCTATATGTTTTGTTGGTCCGATCTGGATGATTTTCACTACACTGGTTACAAATATAATATGTACTAAGCCTACGAAATTTCGCTCTCCTAGCTTTTTGATTGCAAGTGTTATAGGCCAAAACCCATTTATCGGAACAATCGATTGTATGGGAGCTATGCGTTGTATTGGTCCGATCTTACTGGTTCCGACAAATGATTAATATAATACAAAATGGCGGCTACATAAAAAATTTCATCGAGATATCTCTAAAAGTGAGGGACTAGTTTGCGTTCAAACAGACAGACGGACATGGCTAAATCAACTCAGCTCGTCGCCCTGGCCATTTCGGTATACTTAATGGTGGGTCTATCTCTTCTTCTTCTCATACTTACAAACATCGGACCAAAGTTATAATACGATTTCATGTTCATGAAAGATATAAAAATAGGCATCATATCTCAAGAACCGAGTTATTATGATTTTCTGTTTTTTCGACAGGGTGAATACTAGATTTATAGTGGAACGATTTTCCGTCATCCCCTGTAAATTTTTTTTTTGCAAACAGGTTTCGGCGATCCGCCATATTCATTGTAAGTTTTCGTTCTGATCTGTGTCTATCCGTTGTTATGTATTTATAGTTCGAATGCTGGACCAGGTAATGATATATGTTATACATATATTACCAACTGGTGTTTTTAACACGGCGATTGCCTACGAAATGGCAATGGCCCGCTTCTGCATCAGCATCATACCAATCTACTACATACCACTTGGCATACTAGTCATTACATAGATCAATATTTTACCATTCAACATACTAGTTCGTAGAAACACCAGAATCATACAAAAGAAAGAAAGAAAGTGATACGAGCTAAAAACTTCAAGCGACTTGATGGTGCGCATGGAAGTGTCTATCCTCCCTCAGCATACTTCCTTCGCCCATGTCGGTGTTGACTTGAATTTCATACTTGAACCACGTAATTCGGCTCTTAGTTTAACTTAAAATTTTACTTAACCAGTAAAAAAAGTATTATTTTTATTAAATTCAGACATCGGGGCCTACCAGCAATTTTACGGTACCCTTGACAGCTTTGCGTTACTAGAATCTATAGAGTTTAACCTGCTGCACTATCCCCAAATTGGGTATGCAAGCTGGTTTCGAACCTGGAGTGGCGGATCAATTATATACGACTTTGTTCACTGAGCCAAACCCAGGAGAGTGTAAATATATCACTTTTATTTGCAACTCTAAACCATTATGACTTGAAATACAATTCATTGTTATTTTCACAACTGGTTAAAAGCTAGTTAGTAATGAACCAGAATGAAATAGTCCACAAAATGTATAGTCAATGAACTAGAATGTTTGCTGGGTAGTTTGGCAGTTGACTGCAAGGTAGTTAGTGTGTTACAGCTCAACCTAATATAAACGCACAGCGTTTGCGGACGCACAGAAGTCTATACGCAATTATTTGAGTAACCTAAATTAAAGCCCGTGCGTTGCTTTTATTGGTCTAAATATGAATATTTTTATTGTATATAGAAGGTCAAATTTGTGTTTACAACATTTGGTTGACGTTTTAAATTCAGATATTTGTCTAAAACAGTTCTCTAAAACAACGAAAATGATCAAACAATAATTTGTAAAATTACCATAACCTCAATTCAAAACGTCACGCACAAAAATCTTGGATTTTGAGTTAGCTTTTAGCGCACGCAATTCTATTTCGGTTACTCTCATACAAGTTGTATGGGCATGAGACAAGTTTGACAGAAAACTCACGCTGTGCGTTTATATTAGGTTGAGCTGTTACGAATGTTCCCGAGTGGCAACCTGTAACAGGGATGTTTTGACACTCGTTAATTAGATTGTGGGTCACCTAATCGTGTGTTTGAATAGAAGGCGGTAATTTTTGTCTTTTTGTTTGTTCGCTCGTTTATCGTTAATCGTTTTTGTACCTGCTGCGTTTTTTTTTGTAAACCAGTTTTAGCGGTTCAAATATTGCATCAGAATTGGTGCTTATTTGTTTTCCCCGTCAAATGAATTTAGTTTGTATATTTCCATGTTCTTAAGGTCGCCCTTTACTTTGCACGTGAAGTGTTCTAGCTGTGCTTTTGATTTTTTATTGTATATTTTTTTTTTGTATTTTATTGAACATTTTCTCAATGCTTATTTATTAGCTTAGGATAACGGTATTACATTTACAAATTTAAAATTACTATTCAGCATATGAAAAGCTTATGACATTTTTATACCCAGCGTACTAGTACTAGTACAAGGGTATATTAATTTTGTCCACATAACGGTACTATGTAACGGCACAAAATAATCGAGTTAGATATAGAGTTCCATATATGAAAGTTCTTAGGTTGAAAAGAGGAATTGATTAAGGCATGTCCGTCCGTCTGTCCGTCTGTCCGTCCGTGTACACGATAACTTGAGTAAAAATTGAGATATTTGCATGAAATTTTGCATACAGGTTACTTTCTGGCCAAGGTAGGTTGCTATTGAAAATGGGCGAAATCGGATGATAACCACGCCCCCTTTTTCGATATCGAAAATTTCGAAAAACGTATAAAACGGGTTAATTCAATATCAGAAGCAGCTACAATGATAAAATTTGCAATATGTATTGATTTATATGTTCTAAGGCGGATTTTACCAAATTTTTTGAAAAGGGGCGTGGCACCGCCCCCATATATTTGAAGAAATTTTAAAATTTTGACTCCTAATAACTTGAGAACAGTTTATGCTAGTATAACGAAATTTTGTAGAGGGCATACTATTGTTGTGTTAAATTCAGATATAGAAAATAAACGAAATCGCTTGGCGACCACGCCTACTTTTTTATAAAAGTTATATTGAAAGGAGGTGGAAATATTGAAAAGTCCATATCTAATTAACTGATACCGCTATAATAATATAATTTTGTACATACATCAATTTTCATATTCTTTACATTATTTTTGCAAAATTCTGGAAAGTGGGCTTGGCACCGCTCACTTATGAGTCAAGCAATTTTCAAATTCGACTGCTAATAACTTCAGAACGGTGTGAGATAGGTTTACGAAACTAGGTTCCAGGCATGTTATGTTTATGTAGAGTACTACCACAGAAAATAAGAAAAATCGGTGAACGACCACGCCCCTTTTTGGACTAAAGTTCTCTAAACGAGAGTTAGGAAACCGGAATATGCAATATCTGTTTAACTGATACAGATATAAGCTAAAATTTAGTACACTCATTCACCTGATGATGTTATTAGTGATGTTTAAAGGTTTTTTGGTAATATTTTGGAAAATGGGCGTGGCACCGCCCACAAGTGAATAAACAAAATATCAACATTTCACTATTAACAAGCCACTGTGAAAGTATCATAAAGATCTGCAATGAAAACTGATTTTCAATAGGGACAAACAACATAATAAAATCCGTGGGCGTGCCACCACCCACTTTTTTAAAATTATGTAAATATTGATTAATGGACACATATATCCGTACATCGAAAAATTTCACAAAATACGTTAAAAGTTATGGGCATGGCACGCCTTTTTTTCCAAAGTTATATATAGGACATGGTATAACCCTTGAAAAGATCGATTCAGTACTTTTGGCTCATGTAAGCGGTTAAAGCTTTATAAGCAAGGAGCGTGGCCGCGCCCACCAAATTCGCTATTGTTTAGGCTCGGCATAGATTGGTTTTGCAAATGGGCGAAATCGGATGAAAACCACGCCCCCTTTTTCTAAAAACTAACGCTGGGTATTTAATGTTCGGTTCACCCGAACTTAGACTTCCTTACTAGTTTATATTAAAGTTTGACATAGTGCTAAATGCCAGTCCTAGCGATGATATATTGATATGTGAGGGGGGTACAAATGTAAAATTGTTACCAGGAGTTTGAGCTAAGATTAAAATCATAAAAGATATAAAAGAGAAACAATAATAAATATTTTCAGCTTCCTAATGTAAGTATGGTTTAAGGGTTGCCCTCAGCAGCGTCTATAATTCAAAGTGTTTATAACTAATAAGATACAGTTTAACTTCTTTTTTAAATAAGTTGAAATTTCTTATTACCTGTACAGGGCAAGAAGAGAGTTGAAAAATTTGCTCGACGTTTATGTTTAAAAGCTTCTAAAGTGCGACGTCCTAGAATTCGGAAGTGTACTACTTACGAAGGGAAGCTCTCTAGGTAGCCACAGCCGGTGGACTCCTTAAGGAGTACCGGAGTACTCCAACACTTATCCTCGCTCATATAAAAAAGGTGGTCCAATTTATATGACGATGTCCGGTAATTGGATCACCTAATCCGACTCGGAGTGCTCCATTTCTTTGCTTTTGAATACTCTATAGACCACCTACATGAGAGTACTCCCAAAATACCCCTATTGGATTACTCTATGGAGTATTCAACAGCAAAGCGAGAGAGGGAGTAGGTGTTCCTTTTGAGGACCCTCGCTCGCTTCACTGCACAGTACTCTATAGAGTAATCTTTTGGCAAAATTTTCAAAGTATTATTACGTAGGTGCCCCATAGATTATTCAGCGGCGTGCTCTGACACGGATTAGGTGATCCAATCACCGGACATGGTCACATAAATTGGACCACCTTTTTGTATGAATTAGGATAAGTGTTGGAGTACTCCCATGCTTCAACGTTTTTTACAGGGAAGTTAAAATACTTATACATACATATTTTAAGTGTTTTTTAGTATACATTTACATATATGGGTCAATTTCAAAAAAAACGTACACAACGAGTTTTTTTTGCTTATTTTTAAAGTTTTCCCAATTCGCCTGTAATAGTGGCCAACTTATGTAGAAATTGATGAAGAATCCGGTGGGACCTTTAGGCTCTCAAAAAAAATCAATATTTTTGGTTTTTTTTAGGTTTTCTATGATTTCTATCTTGAGCGTCACACACCAAATATGTATAAAAAATCGCTGAAAATGCAAAAATATTTGAGATTCAAGTTTACTATGTTGTTCTTTTGTTTTTCAAGATTCACTTCTGCCAAAATCACCTTTTCGATTATAAACACAAAATCACGATTCACCTTGATTTTTTTTTTTTTTTTAAGTGACTAGTTATTTACAAATTTTAAGATGAAAATATGTAAATTATTGTTAAAAAGAGACTTGAACTAAGGGGTTACTTGCAAACTAATAGGCTTGTAACAATGTATTTTAAAAAAACTGCATTTATAAGCGTTTTAAGGAAAAAAACTGAGTGTGACGCTCAAGATATTTTGTGACGATCAAGATGAAAATATGTAAATTTTTGTTAAAAAAAGACTTGAACTGAGGGGTTACTTGCAAAGTAATAGTCTTGTAACAATGTATTTAAAAAAACTGCAAATATAAGCGTTTTAAGGAAAAAAAAACTAAGTGTGACGCTCAAGATATTTTGTTACGATCAAGAGATTTTGTTGCACGTAAACAAGAAATAATGCACATACGCGCTTTATCGAGCTTTATTTTCTCGCGATATTTCCGTGCTTTTTCAGCCGCCGTTAATTTTGTTGTTTTACTCTTGAAAATTAAAAAATAAAATCAAAATTAAGCATTTTAAGCTATGAAGCGATATGTATGAAAAGTGATGCTCATGAAATGTTTGCCTATTTTGGTTTTTTCCGTAGGCAATTTATTTCCCAAATTCACAAATTATAAAAAAATGAGTTGAGACCATGTAAACAATGATTGTCAACTTTAATTTTTTACATTTAATATATTCACTTTTAAAAAAATTAGCGTGACGCTCAAGAATTTTTATCGCGCCCTTACCATGGTGTTCACAAAAACTACGCAAATCCACACTTTTTTAGCAGTTTTTGTTTTCGCCTTTTCACTATTGCAATAATTAAAGTTTGTACTTTTCTTACGTTATTTACTTTATTTAAATGAAAATTGAAAACTGCTAATATTTCTTGATTTATAAAAAAGTGACGCTCAATGCAAATTGTGGGAACAACTGTTCTTTGCAACGCCAAATTCGCACTAATTAATTTTTGACAACTATATCAAATCAAAACAAAAGAAAGATACCCAATAATTCGAAAACTGTTATTAAACGTTGCCCAGTAACATTTTTCTTGATTTTATTTTATTTTGTTTACTAAAAATTCTAACGGGGGACACATGCTTTTGTATGAAAGGAGTCAGAGGGAGAAACAAAACACCATACTGAATAAACAAAAAAACAAATATACAAATTTGAGAATTATGTTTTTTTGTTACATATTCCTCGGTGATCACTGTCCCATTTTTGTTTTTTTTTTTAATTTGTTTTTTACCTAAAATAGTAGTGTAAAGTGCGGGGACACAAAAATTGCGTTTTTTTTTAAATTGACCCATGTAGGTATACATATATGTATGTACATAAACATATATTCTCGTCGCACGCTTTTATTGCAACGTAAGCGTGCGTTGATGTCACACGTTTAGCCAAAAATGCAGACGAAATTGGAGATGTATCATATTCGTTGCAATGCATTCAACACACGGAACACAGAAAGTCCCGCAGCAGGAAAAAAAAGGTAGTCAACAGCCCCAAGTAAGTGCCGTTAAAAATTTTTTTTAGCCCACCCTCTATATACCCGATTTACATAACTTAGCGGATCTCTAAGAAAATACATACATATATGAGAAACCAGTTACGGTCTCATCTTCAGAAATTAAATTATACAATTCCCCTAATCCGCTAAGACATATAAGTCACACAAATTTTAAATAATGCACACGTATATAAATATATATACATAAATAATTTATTCTCACCCTACCCATATACCACTTACCTTTGTTAAACATACATATATACCCCTACACCACTTATCTATAACCCTTCTATACGCCACCAGCATAAATTCAAAATTTGGACTCTCACACATACAAATACACTTGGACTCAGAAGCGCTGAAACAAGTATACAAGCGATAACTGGAAAAAAGCACTGCAAGTGCATACATATATACACATTCCAACAAGTGCAGCGAACTCACCTCCATCTATCCTCAAATTAACTAATTCTTTGGTCAGACTCCTCCATAGTCCTAGCATGACTAGAAAAACCACCCCACACCTGGAAGACCTATGTAGCGAACCGCACTGCCGAAATTCTCTAAAGGGTCAGTAATGCTACCTGGCGTCACGTAGCAAGTGGCGATAATCCGGCCGATCTTGGAACTCGTGGATGTAAACCCAAAGAATTAGCTGAATCCTCCCTGTGGTGGAAAGGCCCCGAGGGGCTCTCTAAAACTCCCACCTCATGGCCCAAGACGATGCCTCAAAACCACAGCCCAACAGAGCACAGGCGCATTGAAGTATTGCACACTGTGGACACACCGGACCCATTGACGCGCTTCTCCTCGTTTTCCAGGGATCTTCACATCATCGCGTATGTGTATCGCTTCATCCACAAAGCGAAAAAACAACCGATTGGCGAAACTCGTGCTCTATCTCAAAACGAGATTATATATGCGAAAGAACGGCTTATAATCGGAATTCAAGAAATATACTACGGCGAAACAGTCTCACTACTAAAAGCCTCGAATCCAATTAGCAAGAAAAGCTCGCTATTACCCCTCAACCCGATGCTAGATAAGAAAGGAGTACTACGCGTTAATGGTCGTCTCAGCTACAACGAACGTCATCCGATCATAATTCCCGAAACCTCAAGATTCTGCTCGCTTTTCCTAGAATTTATACACTCCCTTCTACCCCATGCTGAAAAGCAGCTTATGATCAGGATGGTGCAACAAAAATATTATGTTCCCCGGCTGAAACAAAAGATTAAGTCTTGTATTTTCCACTGCAAGACTTGTACGATCCGCAAACAAAAGATGAATTCCCAGATCATGGCCGCGCTGCCAGCCGAGAGGTCGAAGTATAGCCTCGTACTCCAAAGCCTATGTCTGCGTTTTTGTCTGCTTCTCAACTAAAGCCGTCAACCTCGAAGTCTGCTCAAACTTGACCACGGAGTCATTTAGAGCCGCTTTTGTCCGTTTTGCCGGCCGCCGTGGAATCCCATATAAAATGATGTCGGATAACGAAAAAACCTCGAATGGCGCCCAAGAGCCATGCAAAAGGATATTTCCGTTTTTCTCCAAGAAGTTGGTCAAGACATTGCTGAAAGGTACGCCCCCCAAGGCCTCTCTTGGCAGTTTATCCCGCCATTAAAACCCCATTAACTAAAGTCGCCATAACCATAAGTTCACATTTGAAGAATTCACCGCCCTTATCGTTCGGATCGAAGCAGTTCTTAACTTCAGACCCATCGCCCCCATGTCCGAGGACCCGACAGACCTGCTCGCGTTAACCCCGGGACACTTTCTACGCGGCGGCCCCCTGACTTCTCTGCCTGAACCAAACGCCGATAAATTTAACCCTACACCTAAATGGCAACTACTTAAAGTCTTACACCATCAGTTCAGCAACCGATAGAAGACCGAATATCTGCAACAACTTCATAAACGATACAAATGGAAAACGCCTCAAATAAACCTTAAAGAAGGTGATCTAGTCGTTGTTAAAAATGACCTACTGTAACCCAACGAATGGCGTCTCGGACGCATACCCAAGCTCCACGCAGGAGCCGATGAAAGTGTTCGCGTCGTAGACATCCGCACTCCCCTAAAATATGATTCTAGACCCCGTAATATCGAACGGCCAGCGGCGCGTTTGCAGAGCCGCAGCAGCAACCAACCAAGGAAATTGGTCAACCATGCAAAAGTCACACTAGAAAAGCTACAAGAGCAATACGCAACAACTCCCCAGGCCGGCCGCCATGGAAGATAACCTCATAGAATTCGATTGAGACATGCTTACCTGCAAAAATAAATACTTACCCGCATAATTGTATTCTTGAATGTGAATTTCATACTTACCCTTTATATATATCTATACTTACCATTTGAGTTTCATACTTACCTTTTATATATACCTATACTTACCATTTGAATTGAATACATACACTCTCCTTACCATTTGTATCCATACTTTGTATTTTATATACATAAACTATACTTACCATAAAATTCAAACCACCCTAATGTAAAACTTAAAATAACAAATTGGAAAACTACCGCTTCTTTAGGTACTTACCTTTATGTAAAAGTTAACTTGTAACAAGTTAAGACCACCTACATTGCGTGAAACAGGATCGCCTATTACAAAATAGCCGATCCAACCCCCATAAATTATTCCCCAATAATCACCTTTAAATTGCTCATAGTAATTGCCCATAAGTTCTTCTTAATAATTGCTTACAACAAAGTAGAATCATTCTAAAGAATTCTACCCGAAATATGATCACTCATAATTCGGCCAACTCAAATAAATTCCCAAGCATTGCATTTCTTTAACATGATCACCTAACCTACTCCGATCGCACTCCATAAATTACAATGCAATGTATTTATGCAAAGTCAAAACATTTTTCTGTAAGAAACATCTTAAAAGCAACTAATTTCGTAAGTCGCCTGAAATATGACTACTCATCATAATTCAGCCGCCTTAAGCATATCCACTTCAAAGCGGCACTCGGCTACGCTAAATGGTGGCATAGCACAAACATCCACACAATGCTCGCGCAATATTAAAATGCTGAGCAAACAATAACAGAAATGGGTCATATGGGAAAATGCAACTTAAGTGAACACACTATTTCCCAATTCGACAGTTAATCACCAATACAGTCAATTATTTTCGAATATGGTGAAATGCTTTCACAAGAAATACACACATAGAAATTAGGTCAACCGCAGTTGCAGCGCAGGCATAATTCTAGTATAAATAGTGTAACTTTTATATCTAAGGCTTGAGTTGATGTTTGACTTCAAATAAAGCGGACACTCTATCCAATAAAAACAATTTTTTGGCTTCTTTAATTTAAAGAACCATAACTGGCGCCCGAGCGAAGTTCTCGTCCTGAAAATACAAAGTAAGGACTCGCGATATAAGTATGCCCGAGCATAAAATAATATCCTGAAAGTACCAAGTAAGGATACGCGGAAAAAGTGCTCTCGCGTAGAAAAAATCCTGAAAATTGCAAAGTAAGGACTCGCGAGTGAAAATTTCCCGAAAATAAAAAAGTGAGGAAATTTTTGTTTGCGAGTAAAATTCACCGCATGAACATGGGGAAGTGGTACTCTAGTAGCCACAAGCAAAAGGGACGGCATTACGTGCCAGCCACCCCATGTTCAAAACCAAAAATAAAAACAAACTTTAAGAGAAGAATATAGAAAAGAAAAACTTTAAAAGAAAAAAAAAAAACTTTAAGAGAAGAACATAGAAAAAAAACTTTAAAAGAAAAATATAAAATAACAACAACAGAAATATAATCACCGAGTGAAAAGAAATTGTGGACAAAGAAGCAGCAGTGGCAACAACAACGCACGCATACGAGCAGCAGCAGTATACACAGCAGATTGCTAGATTTTTGAATAATAGAATAATATAAAAATCGAATTCTGAAAAAAGAAAAAATGGACTCCTTGCCAAATAAATCCTTGCAAAATTATTATAATATGGACGCTTTGCCACCTAACGAAGATAATGAAAAGTTAGACAGATTCGTATCTCAGCTAGAAAAGGACGAAATAGATTATGTACCAAAAAAACGTGTAATGACAGAAGAAGAAAAATTAGGCGCAATAAAATGCATGCAATCGGTTTTTGATATGATAGGCAAGAATAAAAGAGCTACTTTAGCAGATTATGAAAATACGGATACATTACAGGAAGAATTAGCAGCCATGATTAGGGCCACACCGCTATAACAAAGAAAAGTTGTAAAGGATTTTTTTTCTTTTCGCAAAATTAATAAAAAATTTAAGCAAAAACTAATACAGGTTTTTACAATTGATTTGATTATTAAAGTAGAAAAATAAGGACTCGAAAATATCAAACAGTAATAATTTAGTCCGTCCTTCCGTCCTTGGCCCAAAACCCCCAGCCCCTCAGGCACCAAGTACCGGACAACTAAGTGTAAACGACGTAAAAAACCTGATTACCGATATAGCGACTAGTATTCTCCAGCAAAAGGGGCCAGGTGTAGTACAGGCCACACTTAACCCAAACTCCTTTCTTAATACAACAACCGACGAAACTGGCAGAACTGGATAAAATTCCAGACGTAGTTAAATGCCTTAAAGATTTCTCCGTTCGCCCTGAAGACTTTAATTCATGGAAAAAAAGTGTCTACAGAATACTCGGTTTTTACGAGCCACTAAAGCGAACCCCAAAATATTACGGGATTCTCAGCGTTATCCGAAACAAAATTACAGGCAATGCCAATACGGCATTAGAATCATACAATACGCCGCTGGATTGGTTAGCAATCACTAAATGTCTTGCAATGCACTATGCAGACAAACGCGATATTTCAGCCTTGGAATATCAGCTCACTACCTTAGTGCAAGGTAACAAGAGCATAGCGGAATTCTACCAACAGGTATATAAATACCTTTCACTAATCTTAAATAAATTAGGATGAGTAGATACGGGTAGCGAGTCTCTACACATGATGACCCAATCATATAGAAATAAGGCACTTGATACCTTCATTAAGGGTCTGAATGGGGACCTACCACGACTACTGCGAATCAGGTAACCTGCCGATATCCCACAAGCCCTTCATCTATGCATGAAACTGGACAACCAGAACACAAATCATGCACAAAATCTTAAGAAAGGATACTCAAATTCTGGAAGATATCCCACTCAACAACAGTCCTTTTACCCACAATCAGCCAAGATGGAAGGCCAGACCACAGTTCTCCAACCAAATTCAACCTACAAATGCCCCTCCAAGGCCACCGAAGCCTCAACCTAAACCAGAACCAATGGAGGTAGACCAAAGCATACATTCAAGGCGAATTAACTATATGAACAAACCTCCTAACAATCAGTTTCAGGGTAAAAGACCACCACAACCGGTCAACAAACAACCACTTCGCAAAAATCAAAGAACGTTTCATATAGATACGTAGAGACCCAATCCAAAAATGAGGACGAGGATGAATTTGAAGAATACAATGATGTCCATTTTTTAGCATAATTAGCTCTGCGCTTCCATACATTGAAGTGAAGACGGAGAGCGGAAACATTCTAAAATGTCTGGGGGACACAGGTTCCAGCAAAAATTATGTAAAACCAAGCTTAGCAAAAAAGCGATTACCAAACGAAAATCCTTTCCGTGCAAAATCAATTGTAGGAGATATTAAGATAACGGAACACTCTTACGTAAATCTTTTAAACATAAAAGAAAAATTTAAATTTTATCTCATGCCCTTACTGAAATCATTCGATGCCATTCTGGGAAACGACACACTTAGCGAACTGGGAGCAGTAATACATACTGCAGAAAATAAAATCGTTTTAAAAAATAGCCGTATGGTCAGACTGAAGCAGCAAGCTTCACATAGCGTCAACGCGATAAATATAAAAGAGAAAGGCCTATCCCCCAACCAAAAAATATTATGAATTATATTGTGAATACATATCCCAATCTTTTCTCCGAGCCCGATGAAAGGCTAACGTATACAACGAAGGTTATGGGACAGATAAGAACATGAACTGACTCCCCTGTATATTGTAAATTCTATCCCTACCCAGCAACGCTGAAAGGCGAGGTAGAATCACAAGTAGAGAAATTACTAAATGATGGTATTATAAGGCCATTCCGATCTCCGTATAATTCACCCTTGTGGATTATACCTAAAAAACCTGACTCAGAAGGTAATAAACAATACCGTATGGTAATAGACTATCGTAAGCTGAATTCGGTAACGACAGCAGATAGATACCCAATACCTAAAATTGTTGAGGTAATTTCTAATTTGGGAGAAAGTAAATTTTTCTCGGTATTGGATTTAAAGAGCGGTTTTCATCAGATCCCGTTAAAAGAATCAGATGTTGAGAAGACTGCCTTTTCAATAAATAATGGTAAATTTGAAGTCACTCGTTTACCATTTGGATTGAAGAATGCACCTTCAATATTCCAAAGAGCGCTTGATGACATGTTGCATGAGCAAATTGGAAAATATGCTTATGTTTATATCGATGACATTATAATCTTCAGTAAAACAGAAGAGCAAATTGAACCTATTAGAAAAATATTTAAAACGTTGCAAGAAGCAAATATGAAAGTGCAACTAGACAAATGTCATTTTTTTAAAAAAGAGGTTGAATTCTTGGGATTCGTTATATCGGCAAACGGTGTTATAACCAACCGCGCAAAGGTGCAGACGATTGCGAATTTCCTCCAACCAAGAACTTTGAAGGAACTCCGTAGTTTTCTTGGTATGTCCGGATACTATAGGAAGTTCATAAATGATTATGCAAAAATGGCGAAACCCCTAACAACTCTTTTAAAAGGGGAAGAAGGTAGGATATCAAAAAATAAATCCTCAAAAGTAAAAATCGACTTAAATAAGCAAGCAGTAAATGCTTTTAACAGTTTAAAAAACTCACTCATTTCAAGGGATGTCACTCTTGCATACCCTGATTATAGTAAAAAATTTGAAATGACGACAGACGCATCCAATTTTGCTATTGGAGCTGTGCTGTCGCTAGAGTCAAAGCCAATAGCATTTATTTCAAGAACATTAAATAAAGCTGAAGAAAATTATGCAGCTAATGAGAAAGAAATGTTGGCTATAATATGGGCTTTGAACTCACTAAGAAATTATCTTTATGGATCAGCTAGAATACAAATATTCACTGACCACCAACCGCTTACATACTCATTAAGCAATAAAAATAATAATGCAAAAATTAAAAGATGGAAAGCAGGGCCCGAATCGTGACAGACGTGAACGAGTGCACTATCGTACGATCAAAAATTACGTCAGTCGAAGAGCGAGTGAATAATATCGGATTCTTACAGAAGAAAGTAAACGTATCGTAATCGTCAGTTTTGCTATCGATTGTCTTCTCCTTCTTCCTCAGTTTTCAAAGTTACAATAGGGTTTTAAACGTCAAAATAAGGTTGTCAAAATATAAAATTTGTGCAAAGAGACAACGGAACCTAATTTTATGTGTTATTTAAGCTCTAATGAGAGTGAAAACGACGAAAGGGAGGTGCGCAAACACTTCAAAGACCAAAATGACCCCCTGCCGCTTTTAAATAATGCGTAAGTGCGGCATATGCATATGCACACATTTGGCAATCAACCTCTGTACTTGTTTATATTTTGCAGCTTTATTAAAGGATGTGGGACGAACAAGAGGTGTCCAATCATGTCCTCACTAAAACTAATCTTATGTGACATGACAATAAGTCGGTTCCTTCAATCCCGCAACTAGCTGCAACTTTTTCAGCCCTTGGGAGTGGCGGAGATCAACACGCTATTGGCAGTGATTATTTGATTGAAATGTGTAGAAGCATCATATCCGCCCACAGTAAGTATTCCTTCAAATCCGAGAAAGAATTGTCCGGAGTTTGTACGTTTCGAAACAGATGATTCGCAGAGAAGCAAAAAGTGGTTTGTGGTAAAACATAGAACTCTTCGAGGTTGACGTAAATAAGCACAAGTCTTTGGGTGAAATTTGATATTTTGTCATTTTCAGTTATTGGATGGCTCAAAGCTCCTCCTTAATATGTTTTTCAGCCATTTTTTCTTACTCACAGTTTGGTATCAAAGTTTTGGCCAAATCGGGATGTTCGCTAATAAATTTCACAATTATGTCCTTTTACGTTAAATTAAGTTCATTATAGTTTGTTCTTTATCAAAAGTATAGTTAAAATAATAAATATATACATACAAATATAAACTCAATACGCATTCATTTTCAAATATTTGCCTCTATTCTTTTCGCCTTCGATCGGAAATTTGTGAACGAGCGGCAATTCGAACGAACGAGTACATTCATCTACTCGTTCACGTTTGTTATCATCCGAAATTTCGATAAATTTGTACGTTCACGGCTGTCATAATCCGATATTGACATTTTTACGTAGCGTGTTGCTCGTTCACGCTAACGTAACGATTCGGGCCCAGCTCTAGAGGAATACTCATATGAGCTATGTTACAAACCAGGTAAACAAAATGTAGTCGCTAATGCACTATCGCGAATACCCGGCAAAGAGACACAGGTCAACAGTTTATCATTAGCATCAAGGTCAGATGACAGTTCATCTCACAATTTAATTTATAGTGTTGAAGGACCAATAAATGCATTCAAAAACCAATTTTTTTTTAAATATTGGTAATACTCCATCCTACGAATTCAAAATAATATTTCCTACGTACCATCGCCACGTGGTGAGACAGCAAGATTATTCGGAAAAAGACTTGTTGACTATATTAAAAAAGTATTTAAATCCGTCAGTTATAACCTTCATTAAAGCAGAAGAGTCTGTCATGGGAAAACTACAAATACTTTACCCCCTACATTATAGTAAATTCAAAAAAAAATTTACACAAAGAATGGTGGAGGACATAACCAATAACCATAGACAGCCGGAGATAATAATTAAGGAACACAACAGAGCGCATAGAAATTGCAAAGAAAATAAAATTCAAATTTTAGAAAAATATTATTTTCCTGGAATGGCCAGTAAGATTAAAAAGGTCATAAAAAATTGTGTGACGTGTAAGGAAAATAAATATGATCGTCATCCAGCAAAGCCACAAATTCAGGCAACGCCAATACCCACTTTCCCGGGTCAAATTGTGCATATTGATATATTGCATATGGGGAAACAATTGATTTTAACCGCAATTGACAAATTCTCAAAATATGCAATCGCAAAACTAATTCAGTCCAAGTCAGCGGAAGATATAAAACCACCATTAAGAGACATTCTCTTCTCTCTTGTACCAGAAACAATTGTGATGGACAACGAAAAATCATTTAAATCAGAAGAAATAAACTTTATGATGGAAAATGAGTTCGGCATAGAAATTCACTGAACGGCACCATATGCAACTTGCTCTAAGAAATATTGCGATGCCTACAACGCGAAAAAACTCACCAATCTTTCAATGAACTTCTAGAAAGATCAATCAAAGAGTATAATTACACAATACATTCTACACACTGACTAGGGAAAAGACCAATAGAAGTATATTTTGGTAGAACAGTTTTCAGGAACCCTTCATTATTAGATAAGCATAGATTAGAAACAATAATAAACTTAAGGAGAAGCAAATTTCAGATCTTGCTTACCATAATAGAAATAGAACAGCATTAAAACAATATAACCAAGGAGAACAAATTTAAGGTAGAATAGATAGGAGATTAGAAAATAAGTTAACGCCTAAATAAAAAAAAGAGATAGTCACTCAAAATTATAACACTACAGTTAAAACACAATCAGGTAGAATAGCACATAAAAATAATATTAAACAAAGCTGAATTTGCTTTCCTTTTTCTTTCTCTACTAGGTAAAATTTAAAATTAAAAGGCAAAATGGCTTCAATAACTATTATATTAACTACCATTGCAACTATACTAATGACATTGGACAAATAATTTTTTCTAGCAAAATAGGCATAATTCCTACGGACATTTTAACTCAAATTGAACTTAACCACATTCGTGACTTTGACAGTTATAAGAAAATTAAAGTTGCTGTAATTTTTCAAAACAATAATATTATAATAACAATATTGATACCACAATTCTAAAAATCTTTCCAAAATTAAATTCGAGCCAATTCCAAACAAAAACAATATGACAACTGTATTAGAAAATAACGAAATTTAGTTGGATGAAAACAATAATATCTATGATAAATATATAAAAGACAAATAAAAAACTTAAAAATAATAGAAAATGACTGTATAAGAAATATTTTAAACTTCGAAGAATAATGACAGGAGTAATTGTATTTAAAAACTTTTTTTCATCCATTGAACACGATTGTAACAAACTAAAAATTAAACAGACAGGAACCTTTTTAATTAGATTCGAAAATTGTGAAATTTCAATTATAAATAATACATTCGAAAATTATAATATTAAGATTTATGATACATTCATTTTACCAAATAAAATTATAATTTTACAGATAAAAATTTACAATTGGAAAACTTGTACACTAAACAAATCAAACATATAAAATTGTTAATTGAAAGAAATAGTAATATTCATTTAACTAGTCTAAGTTCTGATTTGCTAATTATATGCATTGTCATTATATCAACTTTTATTTCTATATACATTTATAAATATAAACTAAAATTTTATGTATCACCTGAACTGCAATTGCCAACGAGAAACATTGAAAATATAACAAATGGACCATTCTTGCAGCTAAAAACCAATTTGAAGTAATTTTCCATAATTTCTCATAAACCACTTGCTTTCATAGTAACTTTTCATAACTTTTTATTACGCTAATGCCGATTGAGGACAATCGACTTAAGAGGGGAAGAGTTAACTTGTAACAAGTTAAGACCACCTACATTGCGTGAAACAGGATCGCCTATTACAAAATAGCCGATCCAACCCCCATAAATTATTCCCCAATAATCACCCTTAAATTGCTCATAGTAATTGCCCATAAATTCTTCTTAATAATTGCTTACAACAAAGTTAAATCATTCTAAAGAATTCTACCCGAACTATGATCACTCATAATTCGGCCAACTCAAATAAATTCCCAAGCATTGCATTTCTTTAACATGATCACCTAGCCTACTCCGATCGCACTCCATAAATTACAATGCAATGTATTTATGCAAAGTCAAAACATTTTTCTGTAAGAAACAACTAAAAAGCAATTTATTTCGTAAGTCGCCTGACATTGTGACATAGCACAAACATCCACACAATGCTCGTGCAATATTAAAATGATGAGCTAACAATAACAGAAATGGGTCATATGGGAAAATGCAACTTAAGTAAACAAACTATTTCCCAATTCGACAGCTACTCACCAATACGGTCAATTATTTTCGAACATGGTGAAATGCTTTCACAAGAAATACACACATAGAAATTAGATCAACCGCAGTTGCAGCGCAGGCATAATTCTAGTATAAATAGTGTAAATTTTATATCTAAGGCTTGAGTTGATGTTTGACTTCGAATAAAGCGGACACTCTGTCCAATAAATCAATTTTTTGGCTTCTTTAATTTATATATCACTGCATAGCATAGATAAATAAATTTGAGACTCTTTGTTTCGAGAGAGCGCTGTCAAAATGCACATTTTTTATAACATTTGTCATTGGTGCCACTCCGTGAAAGTGGAATAAAACTGAGGATGGGTATTTTCATCATATATTTTGGGAATTTTAAAGGTTTTGCTTTTAATTGGACTTTTGAAGAGGTAAATAAATTTTACGAAAGCTATTTTTCAAAAATATGTACATAAATTAACGTATCTGCAGACATAAGAAAACAAAAAATTAGGAACAAATGAAGTGTAAATGTATCATATAACACTGCCATGAGTTGATAATGAAATATTGAATTTATTGAATTTATTCTTCTAACAAAATCAATAACATAAGGCCAAGTAAAAAATGTACTTAAGGTTTTATGTTGAGAAATTTTGACTGACTTGTAGTATTGACCTTCCGCCTGCATATTATTACTAGGGACACCGAACCGTATGTTTTGATGTAGCACTCAACATTTTTCATAACTTTGACCCCAAAGCTGAAGAGTTACCGACTATTTCGGTACATTTTTTCGTTGCCTTAGTCTGGCCTTCGGCAAAATTCCATTTATTTTGACTCTATGCTGGCAACAAAGCCAAATAAATGGCAAATGGGAGCGAAAAAATGACAGGGTAAAACGAAGTCTCAAATCAAGTCATATTTGCTGCATAGCTTAGCGGGCGGTCATCAGCGGCCGCTAGAGTTAGTTTATGTTGAGCGCGCGAACATTGAACATGCTATTTTTCCTACAAATTAAACCCTTACGCTTCTATAGTTAAAATCATATAGTTATACAGACATAATAAAAGTGAGATTAAAACTTACAAACTACATAATTTAAAAATCGACTGTTAAAATTAATAGTTATTAAAACCTATTATACACCATTTTATAGTGAACTATTAATAAATATAAATATGTAAATACTTACGCTAAGTTAAAATTAAAACTAAAGTGCCGGTGTTAGAGTTTATTTCGGACAAGGTTACTACAGTGCAAAACCGCGTAAGTAGCCCCTCCACCATTTACCGATAGTGCCTCTGTGATAATTTATACAACTAGAAATTTATTTACCAAATCACTTTAAACTTCATAAAAAAATCACTTTACCGCTTCATAATGAGTTTTTGTTGCTTTAATGTACAATAATGCATTTTTTAGGGGTTTCGTAACCTCAGACGTTCCATATCAAAATTACTGCTTTCAGTGGACTTAAACTATATACAAAAAGATTATATAGAATTGTTATCACTAACTTAATTTTGTTTAAAAATGGAATTAAACCACTTTCAAAATAAACGGATCATATATACATAAGTCAATATCTACATATCTCGATTCATACTACCGTTAAGCGAATGAAGTTATTATACCTTGAGTGCGAACCACTACTAGGTATAAAAATAGATTACAAAACTGCATTTAATATGTTAATAAGTTCATACTTAGATATTGAGAAATCGAACGAAACAGAGTTCGAGACCCTGTTAAGCAGGACCGGCCAAGAGCTGCACATTGTGCACTTTGAGTTCGTATTTTCACACCGACGTTAACGATGTGTGAACACGAAATTTAGCTTTCGCTTGTCAGTCGCTGTTCAACTATCAATGAAGCAAGACTATGTCGCATGACTATCAAGAAGCAACAGTCATGACAAATGGAAATGCAAAAACTTATTTTTGCGCATACAATAAAAATAATATGGTGCTATGCGACCGAACTTTTACGTCCAATGTACGTTTTGTTTTGTTTTGTTTTCTTTTCTTTTATTCTCTTTTCTTTTCTTTCCGCTCCTTCCTTTTATTCTCATTCTTTTCTTACCTTTCCTTACATTTTGTTCCTTACTTTGTTTCATTTTCATTTCCTTTTTAAAGATGTTTACACATCAATTAAATATGTTTAAAAATCAAAATGAAATTATGGTTTGACGCGAAATCAAATAATAAAGTTTCGTTTTGATTTAATAGTTTCGCAGTCTGCATTTTCTTTGCAGCCACTGTACGCAAAATCACTCAAAACTTACGCACACTTATGCAAATGTTTTAGTATTTGTTTGGCCGGCTAAGTTATGGTTCAGTTATGCTTGCATAGCAGGGCATAGCAGAGCAATACACAGCACGTAAAAGAAAATGTTGATTATACTTCGCACAACGCACAGCCCCTCAAAATCAGATATTCGCGAAACATACAGAATTTCATGAGCTCGCACACATTCTTTCAGCTTTTCTTCTTCCATTACAACGCTTTTATTTGTTTTTTACTAAAATTTATAAGAATAATAAGCAAAAGCTTTGACAGTAGGTATGTTAAGTTACATAGAGATCAAAATTCAACAGACTTCTATGCCATGCTTTGGTTTGCCATGCGTTGTATAATCGAATACATGTAAAACCAATTCAACAGATATCGAAAATGACAGATCCCATACAATGTATTGCTATGCTATGCAAGCATAATTGAACCATTAAACGGTAGCTCGAGCAATAGGAGCGTTTCGAGCATAATCAGTTCTAAGAATTTGTTCATAGAAGGGAACAACAGTAAGCAGAGACCTTCGCGGGATATTAAAATTAATCCGAGCACGAAGAGATATACAGTCTGTGTATAATATTGAAGAAAAAAGATAGTGAAAGAAAAATTTGCTTATCTCTAGTGTTTTCAAATTGATTAGACGTAGCAGCGAGTTATACGCAAACCTAAGAAATTTTTTTTGAGCCCTTCCAATACTTTTTATTGCGGAAATATGGTATGGTCTCCAAATTATAGCACCATATTCCAAGTTTGATCGAAGAAAGGCTGAATAAAGTAATTTAAAAGTATAAGGATCCGAGAATTTCGCACAATACCGTCTAATAAAGCCTAATAGTGACCACGCTTTAGCGATAATAAAGCTGATGTGGCTTATAAAAGAAAAGTTTTAGGTAAAAATTATACCAAGATCCTTGGTTTCTTCCAAAGAATCTAAAACAGAGCCATCAATCATATAGGCAAAGCATTTTAAATCTTTGCGTACATTATTTTGAAGCACTTTTTTATGTTTAAGGAGAGGTGGGAGTTTAGACCAGACCTACAGTTTGTCAATATCTGCCTGAACCCTATTAATGTCGTCATGATTTTGAATATTTGAATATATTTTTACGTTTTTTGGATCGGTATTCTGATGGATATTCTGACTAGGGAGTTTCGTTGAACTTGGGCCTTTCGGCTTTAACAAAAATTCCAGAACCAAAGCCCCAGGTGGCCAGAAAGAGCTATCCAAAGTTGCATCGAAATCGGACTGAAAAACATCAATCCTAAATGAAGATACAGTTCTATCGTATTTAAACTTAAATTTATTTATTATCTGCTTAAATGTTAGATTTAATATAAGACTTAAGGTCATCAACGGACGTGTTTTTCTCAAATCTGTATACAAAAACACACTTTTTCGCAGGGGCCACAACCAGCTTCTTGACTGTTGGTTGACTCGACATATAACGGGTATGAAATGCAAGGTTTCTTTCAGGAGCCTTGGAAGTGGACCCGGCTTCCGGACCCGGTGAAGCCAAGTTGATAAACTGAAAGGCTTGAGGTGCAGGAATAATCTGAGCGGGGGCTAGACTTACATCAATAGGCAAACTAGCAAACTACCACAATGAATACTTTTATATTTAACAGCAGATGAGTCGCCCAAACACTTAAATGACTTAAACAAGTCATCGTAATGTTTGAACTTGTCTAAAGAGGTCTACTTCAGTGGATCTGCACTTTAAGCAGGACCAACGTACACCCATCTTCCCACTATTGATAAAATCTGCCACTCTACCCGTCAAACCAACACATTTAACATGGGCGAGCCCATCACAGAGCCAGCGAGGCAAGTAGCCTTCGGATTTGGCTTTTATTTGGCAGTTAACTTATATACGGCACATTTTTTGTGTGAAAATATATATGTATGTAACGAAAAGAAAATAAAACATAAAACTGAAGAAACGAAAACGTTAGTTTCAGAAATGAAAGAAATTAGTTGAAATAAAAGCTGTCACTAAAAGTTTGAAAAGCAGGTTAATAAAATTCAACACCAAAAATTTGGTGGTTAAATTTCCCGCGTTGTTATTCACCCATATTAGCCAAAGCCGAAAACGTACAACTATACATTTTCGTGGATACGAGTACAAGTGCATACGCCACTGTTGCATATATACGCGTTAAACATGAGGATAGGGTAGAGGTAATGATAGTTTGTGCTAAAGCAGTACGCGCTCCAATCAAACCGATGACAGTTACACGCCAGGAGCTGCAGGCCGCAGTTCTCGGAACTCTCCTACAAACATTGGTGAATGAAAGTCATGAGTTTAGAATTTGTAACACGACATTTAGGAC